>BMAU01015279.1:0-236628 GCA_019973935.1 Trichonephila clavipes | reverse complement strand
AGTGAAAGAGAGAGAGGAGTGTGAGAGAGTTCGTCAAGCTGTTAATAGATTAAAAATATAAACTTTTCTGGAGGAAGAAAACAAACTCCTGAAGTCAAAGAAAATGCAAATATAAAATTTATTTATTAATAACATGACGAATCTGAGTGAAAATAGAGTTTTAAATAAAACTGTAAAAGGAAAAAACTTTTGTTTTAAATTTCCATAATGGTTGTTCGACGTCTGGAAAATTGTACATTTCAGACGTTCTGTTATTATGTGTTTTGTATAAAATATTGACGCAATACATACATTAAACATTTTACAAAATGTATGCATGTGTTTCTAGACTTTGAAATATTTTAAGAATGGAGGATGAACTCATAAAAAAGTAAGCATGGAGTGTAACACCAAAAAAGGTTTTAAACATCAAAAAAAAATATCCAGGGGTTTATATTTTATTTCATAGAAAATTTCAAAATCCTTTATCCAGCAAAATTTCCCTGTTTAATCAAGTCTAACGAAAAAGTAAAACATATTTTCACTTCTTATAAAGATTGTCATTATGTAAGAGAAAAATATAAGCGTGAAAGAGAAAAATAGCATGAAAAATTTGTTTTGTGAAATCACATTTTGTACATATATTTTTTTAAAAAATTTAACGCAAATATTTTATATTGATGATGTAAATAGTCAACTTCCTGTTTTGAGATTTTTTGAACTTAATATTAATGTTATTACTGGAAGACACAGGAAAAAAAATTATTTTATTCATATAAATATAGTGCATTAATTAGATACATTTTCATTTATTCGTAGTAATATTATTACGCGACGATAAAAAAAAATGTTTTTTATGGGTAAAGTGTAAACAAAATATCAAACTCTTTCTAAATATATACGCAATGAATATAACTTTTCGAATCTCATTCATTTTTAGAAATAAAATATTAAATTTATTAGATTTCCTTCTAGCCATTATTAATCCATTTAAATATATCATTATGCAGTCTATACACTTTCTGTTATATAATTCAAAACTAGTTATTGAACTATTTTCGAAAAATTGAATATACCGAAATAATTCCAGAAATATAAGGAAAAAGGTAAAAAGGCGCAGAGAAACAGATCAAAAATCCTTTCATAACTTCTCCTGTATAAAGTAGTGAGTAAAAAAAATCATAATTTGCTGGTAGATACTTTCAAAATTTATAAACAGATGGCGTTAGTATCTTTGTAGATAGGAAATTCTGATGACAGTGATAGAAAATAAATAATATTCGAAACTCTTCGAAAATTAAAAAAAAAACACCTACATTTTCTCTTTCGATATGTAAAATATCATTGAGGAGTTAAGGAAATATATTTTATGTGTTCACAAAATATTCTTATCGCGTAATTTGATACGCAGGGAGAAACTGATACATAGTTTTAAAATTTTTTGAAATTGATATATAGTTGTAAAATTTTTTTCCAGGTGTCTTGGAGGAAGCAGCTGTTTTTACTGATACAGAACGTTACTGATAAAGAAAATCAAGATACATTTCAAGCCAATCAAGTAATGTAAACTTGCAAAGTGGATAGTTGTAGATCTCAAGGTGATTGAGCCAAAAGTTACAAAGAAGCTACTGACCAATATCTGTTTAATACAATTGTAACTATTTTCTAGATTAATGAATACGTAAGAAAAGTCTGAGGATTAAAATTAACCTTTTGTCTTACCATACTTTAAAATCTAAATTCTTTTTGTATAGGTTCAGGGAATATTTGAGTCAAGCATTATATATATATAGTCTAATTCTCTACAAACAAGAGATAAACATTCATCAATCACATTCGAAAAAAACACAGCGACAGTAAAGAGATCATACAATGAAGGACACTAGATTAAAAATTATAAAATGGATGCAGCAGTATTATAAACATATAGATATTTATATGTAATATTTCTATAATATTTCTGGAGAGTGGTAAAACTAATTGTATGACGTGGTGAGTGGATGTTATTACTGCAGTGAACCAAATATTAGGGCGTGGCCGGTGGTGAGTGATTCCTGTACGTTGAATATTTTCTACGCAAAGATCGACGAGGCAATCTGTTAAATTAGTAAATCCAATTTATTGAATATCTTGAAACACCTAAGCAAATTAATTACGATGAATATGGATTACACAACACAGACAAAGAAACTACAACACACACAACACAAAGCAGCCAGCTACATGATTACAGAGAAACGAGCGAAGAGAAAGCGAGCGATATTTCCAGAGACATCGGTTTTTATACTCGACGGTGAAGACCACGGATCATTTTTGTAATAAGAGCTTTGATTGGTTATAATGGGTGGGAAAGGGATTTATGATGTAAAAATACTTGTCGATTACGATTAACATCAGGGTGTTAGTTTGAACCAAATAATTAAAAAATTAGTTGAATATTATTAAAAAGAGTTAATTAAAAGGATGCTAGGGAGAATTATTACATCTATATATATATAAAAGAGTGTTTTTTTCCAGGTATAGAAGTTTAAGTTGGCATTACTTTCCAAGGTGGCGACCAATTTAACAGCTGTCAAGTGATTTATTCTCAGTTTGGTTTGGCAATTCATGAAAACGATCATCAAGCAAGGCGTAGATTCGTCGAATGGGCCCAAAACGAGATTGCCGTTGTTCCCGATTTTCATAAGCGAATTTTGTTTAGCGATGAAGCGCACTTCTGGTTGAATGGCTACGTCAACAAACAAAACTGCCGCATTTGGAGTGAAGCTGATCCACAAGTGTATGTTAAAACACCGTTACATCCAGAAAAACTGACTGTTTGGTGCGCTTTATGGGCTGGTGGAATCCTTCTTCAAAAACGATGAAGGCCACAACGTTGCAGTCAATGGTGATCGGAATAGAGCCATGGTTACTATTTTTTTCATTCCTGAATTGAACAATCATGATGTCCAGGAGCTGTGGTTCCAACAAGACGGCGCAACATGTCACACAGCTCGTGCCACAATCGATTTATTGAAAGACACGTTTGGTGACCGCCTAATTTCACGTTTTGGACCTGTGAATTGGCCTCCAAGACCTTGTGATTTAACACCGCTAGATTATTTTCTGTGGGGCTATGTAAAGTCATTGGTCTACGCGGATAAGCCACAAACGCTTGACCATTTGGAAGACAACATTCGCCGTGTTATTGCCGATATACGGCCACAAATGTTGGAAAAAGTCATCGAAAATTGGACGTCCAGATTGGACTACATCCGAGCCAGCCGTGGCAATCCTATGCCAGAAATCATATTTAAAATGTAATGCCACAAGATTATTTTTTGAATAGAAAAAATTCATGTCAATCGAATAATACATCGTTGTTTTATTGCAATTTAAAGTTCTATACCTCTAAAAAACACCCTTTATATATATAAAGACAGGAAACATTTAAATAATAATTTAAATTTAATATAAAGGCAGGAAACAAATTTAGACAATTAGCGGTAGAAAATTTTTTAGATCTGGTTGCTGGGTTAGGTTTCAATTGTAACATAGATGTTGACGCGTAAATATAGGTTTTATAGTTAGGGGAAGTTGCTATTTACTTTTGATTCTTTTTAAAATATGTCTTTAATAGATATTTTAGGACGAGAACAAGGCTTAGTTGTAGATGTGAGGAGTGGTTTAAGATCTTGTAATGTAACATATCCCCGATAATAGCATATCTTAATTAACATCTCACTCTCTTTTAAATAATAATGCACTTCGAGATCGCTCAAGCATAATCCGTTTCACTGTAGCTGTTCTAAGAGACGGGTCATCAGTGGAATCAAGATTCGAACCTAAATTCGATTTTATCATTATTCGTGATGCTTGCGATTTTAACTATGAGGTGATTGTGGCTAAACTGGAAGAAAAAGCGATTGTGTACGACTGCATTTGAATGTGAAATAATTGAAACTAGTATTTTTCATTTGTCATTTGTTATCAGATTAAGCGTATGATGTTTTGATTGACATAGATAAACTGTTGCATTATATAAACTTAAAAATTTGTTCTGAAGTTGTAAAATATTTTTGTAATGATTCAAATATTGAATTATTTGCTTTATAATGACTTTTTAAGGCATTGTTTTTTGAAATTTTAAACAAGATATGTTTTTTTATATAAATTTTCGTTGTTGAAGTGTAAAATTCTGATAATACGAAGTATTTTTGCAGTTGATGTGATTATAACGGTAGTTTGTACATTAGTTATCTCATTAACTTCTAAAATACATTACACATACAATATAGACATATATATATATAGACATATATATAGATATATAGACATATATATCTTACACTATACAGATTTTTTCACTTATATACGTAAACGAGCATAATATATCAGGTTTTATTCTGGAGTCTAAGATATTATCTAGATAGCTTGCTTATCAATGAATATTTATACTTTATTATCGCATAAAATAATCCTTCAAAATGCAGAAATTGTGCTGAAATTGTGATAAAATAGTTGGTTCATACGTCATTCAATACACTCCAATTCTTGTTCAGGTACAAACTGTTAAATTATCGCTGTCAAATCAATATATGCTATGTGCCCTTTTTTGAGATTTTGACGTAATTGTCTAATATGCGACTAGTTCAGTGCTTCTCAAACTTTCAATATTTGCGACCCAATATTCAATCGTAATTTTCATCGCGCCCCCCTTTCCTTACAATAACAATGAATTGAATTCAATAATATGATACTTTGACTCTAAAGCTACAATACAACTTTGATCTCTTAAGTACCACCATCGTGTATAAATGTCTTTCTCACCCAAAGCGTTAATTGCCCCGGACGAATATATGTCTTTCCGAAGTAGGATCTTTTCGTTGCACTGCTATCCATAAAATTATTCTGAAGGCTTTCAAATGCAATAAAAGGACCTTGACAGAGTGTTTGTGAATGATTTACTAATTTCAGAGGATTTGCTTATTTGTTCCTTTTCTTAATACATCCCCCAATACATCATATTCGCGTGTCTACGTGGAAAACGGTGGCTGGCATTAGGGTGTGAATCGCGTAACTTATTATCGGCAGTTAAGGGAGTATTTACAAAACCTACAAATTATCATGATAAGTGTTAATCTGTGTGCATAATTTTACATGTGACAAGCTCATGAGGTCGCTGGTAATTATTTAACTTGATCTTATAGCATTGTTAAATTAATTATAAAATGCATTGTGCAACACTGATATATTTTTAAATTTACTATATCCGCGTAAATGTGTATTTTATTTTGTCAGAATATATTTTGTGTGTTTACTTTCAGAATATATTAATATATTTTTTAAATAATCTTTTATTTACGAGTTTTCAATATGCCCGCCCCCCTCCTTGAAGAGTTATCACGCCCACCTAGGGGGCGCTCTCCACAGTTTGAGAAACGCTGGACGAGTTGATTAAACAAATTTTCGTGTAAACGAGCAAATAACATATTTTTTTAGCCACCGTAATTCACCGTATAATGCCTAGTCACATAGAAGTATGTTTATACGAAAAATTAGTTCGTAAACTTGTCATAATAGTCAAAATGTTGAAATTTCCAAAAAGTGTACATAGCAGATATTGGTTTGACAACGACGAAATACTTTTAAGGTATCCGACTACGTTCGGAACCGTGATTTAAAAAAAGTGTATAAATGGATAGTTTTTGTGATATTTAATGTAACGGATTAAAATACATGCATAAAATTGTTTTAAGAATATTATTAGAATAAAAAATTATTTACATGCAATATTCTAGCAAACAATTAACTTAGAATTGCCTATTTTCAAAACATTCTCCTTTTACTAAAAATGCTTCTATAAATAATATTTTGCTTATATAAAACATAGATTTCTCCAGAGGGCTTGAACTAGGATTTTTGTTAAATCCACATTATTATCAGTTACCACCAATTAAAATAATTATCGGTGTTCTTTTTTAAAAATGTCTTTCCTCTGTTGTATTAAAGTATGGATAACTCCATTTTTAAGTTATATATTTCAAAAATCCTAGTTCAGGCTCTTTATAAAGGTCTGAGTTATGTATAGGCAAAATATTATTATTATAGAAGCATTTTCCATAAAAAGAGAATATTTTGAAAAAAGTTAATTATATGTTCATTTTTTTGCCAAAATATTGCCCCTAAATAATTTTTATTGTATTAATATTATTAAAACAATTTTATACATGTATTCTAATCTAAGTGACACTAAATATAAAAAAAATTACCCATTTATACACTGTTGCAAAATAACAGCTCCGTACGCATTCGGATACCTTCAAGCGAATATTTCAAGATGATTATATAGATTTGTTTAAGAAGAGAAAAAAATGATCCATGTTTTGTTAATACAGGTTTTGTATTTGATCAAGTCGATTTAGAATATTTTCTGGGTTTTTTGTTGTTGTTTTAATTAGTACTGTGACGGGGTATTACGCGACTTTCAACTACTAACCATCTTGGGGAATCTTTGGGCTAGCATTCGCGTTTATTTAACCCTCTCAAGAAGAAACCATGAGATGCAAATTAGTTAGTGTATATATAGTTAGAGTTTAATAATCATAGATCAGTAGGAGTGGAGCAGCTGAACTCTGTGTTGCTATGGTAAGAATTAGAATTACGCATCGTGAAGGACTTTCGTGCGCTTATTCATATTTTTTATATCACTCCAAGGGTTCACTTTATAGATGACTTGTTCTGGAACATTATCTTTGACAATAATAAATTAAATTTATCATGTAGAATCTTCGTCGTTCATCGTTACCTCCTACAGCTTTAGGTAGACAAGATGATGAAGAAACGACTTCAGGGATAAGATCATTACATTACTTGCATATAAAAATACAAATTATTTATGCAATTGCAAAGCTGTAAAGCTTTCACCTATTGAATACGTAAACATATAAAAATTTAGCAGCAATTCCATCAACATTAAAAACTTAACTCGATAACACATAATCTAAAACAAAACAAATAATTCTTTTTCCAAACCAGTATCGTTTTAGAATTTAAAAACCAAAATATAAATTACCGTAACGATGTATCATATATACAACAAACTCTAGATCATTAAACCCCCTTCAGTCATCATCATTTAAAGCCATACTCTCATGAACATCTACATCTCAGCCTTGAAAATAAGCACTCCCCCATCTAGCAGAGTGTAGCAAATCGGTTGCAGCCCCCTACGCTGGGTGCGCTATCTGTTGAAAAGCCTCACAAATTTCTCTTGCACCCGTCAAATAACAGCTAATCTAACTAACATACGCTCAACCGCCTTTTCCGTCAAATACATCCAGCACATTTCCCACAGACATTCCTTGCAGCGATGGAAGTTGCAGAAGGCGAGCTTATCAATAAACCCTCACTGCCAGTCTATAAACAGTAATTACAGACGAGAGGAATAACAAGTTTTAATTTAAATTCGCATTGCACTCTCTCGCTTTTGGTATGTGGCGAAAATTTTCACCAATTCGAAAACTGCTTTAATCATCGATCAAGCTATGTGGTGTCTGATATGTAAATTCTTTCCCCCTCTGCTCTTGCTTTCAGACAATTTGTAGGAGTCTGGAGCGAATCCATTTTTTGTTTTGTTTTGTTTTATTTTGGGGAGCTACCGCCTTGTACGTGGGAGTTAATTTAAGAGGAATGTCGAACGGAGGAGTGTTTCGGTGTTACACTGTCTAAAAGTGTACTGGAAGTATCTTAATTTTGTTCTTATAAATGTTACGGTTTCGGTCAATGAGTAAAATGAACGCGAGAATGAATAAAACCGCAAATAAAGCAAAGTTATTGCAAATGGTAATTTAAATATGTATGAATTTAAAGCTAGAAGAGCATGTGATGTATAGTTATACCATAATAATTTTTTTTTGGTGACTGATCTTTACATTTTGTAAGCAAATTATTTAAGTTCATAAAATAAACATTCATTTTCTCAAATTTTTCGTTAACCATTAAATAGTTATTTGAAATATGGATACATTTTTTTTCAATTTATAATACAAACTTGTCATCTTTATACACATACAGTTAATCAAAGTTATAAATTTATAAAATTATAAACTGTACAACTATATTGATTATTTTTCCCATTTGATTTTTAAAATTTTAAAGTGTTTTGAATACCAGCTTTGAATTGAAAGTTTCGGTACTTACATAAGTGCTTAAGTATTATCGCAACCTAATTGCCGACATTATAATAAAACGAAGCACATTATTGCCAGTTCAGCGCATACGACACTTGCGAAATTGGAGTTATGAACTTGGCGAGTTATCTTGAACGTTGGCATTGTTGCGATAGTACGTAAGCACCAAAGTTTTTATTCTGCAAAAATATATTGAAGCTACTGAATATAATTTTAATACTCAAAAGCTGAAGAAGTTGAGTAAAAATGAAGCATATTGCTAAAATAAAATACGTAAATCAATAAGAAATTTTTTAAAAAATGTGTAATACGAATTTTTAATAAAATATACCAAGTAAAAAATTTCAGAGCTAGTAAAAGAAATGAAAGGTTAACATAATTCATTATACTTGCTGTGTGTAAGAGAGAGAGAGAGAGATCAAACTTTTGATAGAATTAAAATATTCAATTTTTTTTTTTTGAGAAAAGCAATGTATCGTGTAAATTAATGTGAGTGTTTTAAGCCATTTCTTACATTTTTATTAAAACAAAATTAATTAATGACGAAAAAAAATATTAGATTTACCGTATATTCAGGAGTATTACACGCACTTCGAATACAAAAAATAAGGTAGAATTTTTCGGACACTCATACGCCTGATATAAAAAGGATAGCTTTAAAAATAATAAAAAAAAATATGAGCATAAAAATAGTAGATATCTGCATATATCTAAATATTATTAATTTAAAAAAAATGACATACCTCACGAAGTTGAATTACTAGATAAGTTGAAAAGTACATCATATTCGTCTTTTGTTATATCTTCAGGCACACATTACTGTTTCATTTTTTCACCACCACTGTAGCTGTGATCTTTAAATAAATAATCATGATCCACTCCATCTAGATTGTTAGGTATACTACATTTTTAAATGACTTTTTAACTACCTCAGATTTGTTTACAGTCTCGATGCTCTTTTACTATCCACTCTCCACACTTTTTCTGGAACGCCAAAGATAAAAACATTGCACATGTATATATTTCAGGTTTCTTCGTAAGAAAAGAGTGTGCGTTATGTTGAAAATATACCTAAAAGTCAATAGGTGCAGTTTAAAAGTATACCTGCGCGTTATATGCTGGATTGATATGGTAAGTAAACAAATTCAAACATTCATCAAGAAAACAGACATTGTTTAAAAACTCTTATGCCATGCATGATCATATGATATCGCCACGAGCGATAATCCAGCTAATATTAGCGACTGACATCAATGCATATTATCCAAATGATATACCTGTGACATATTTATAAATAATATGTAATGTAATTATCGACAGAAAATGCTTCAATTTAGAAGCATATTTTATCTCTGAGCGAGATTATTTTCAATTAATGAAATTAAGTTACAAAGAGAAAATGATATAAAATGTCAAAATAAAGGTATGTATATATATGTATAATAATTCACCACTTAAATTTTCTGTTATTTGAAACTTTAAAATGGTTTTGAACACTCCAAGACTTAACGTGGTAATTAATTTTTAGTTTACCCGCCTGACGGGAACTAAATTGTTTATTACAACTTTAGCACCTTAAAAACTAGACCCTTCGTGTGTTTTTTTAAACAAGATGATGCGTGTGTGCAGTATTCTGATAAATCACAAAAATCTTTACAGGCATCTTGTTATTATAAAAGCTTTTGTTTGAAGAAACTATAAATGCCGAGATCTTCAGAGCGAATAAAGAATTTTTTTGTGTACCGTCATGATGTCTGCAATCTTTTGTGTTGTGTTTTGTCACTGTTTGTGTTGTGCGCCTTTTAGGTAGCTAAATTAATGACAAACTAAAATAATAATAAGTCTCCGCAATCATCCAATGATTGCAACAAATTAATAGAGCCTACCAATGAAACGTCTTAAGTAGCTTAGTCACATATAAAATGAAAAATGGCTTCAATCACGTCATTAAAATTATAATATGATGTATTTAATAACAAAATATTTATAGAAAAAATAAAAGATAAACATTACACACACATATATATATATATATATATATATATATATATATATATATATATATCTGATGCACTGTAATGAATTCTGTGATTTAAAAATATATAAACTAAAGAATTATGGTTAGTTTTTTGATACTACAAATAACCATACCAAAAACATACAATGATACATGTAAGAAACAAAATATAGATAAAACTTTTATTACAAAATCCAGCATTTTGTTCAATTTGATGGAAAAATCAACTAAAAATATCACCTTGCTTTCCAATACTCTAGCTATAAAATACATCGTTTATCACGGTTTTTTTACGAATATGAACTTGGATTAGGTTTGGATTCATCTTTATTTTTAACAACACGATTCCATAAGTTTCTTATCCAGATCTGAACTTTTTATCCAAGAGAAAAGAAATAAATATGAGCATTCCTTTTGGGCATTTTATTCCGAATAACTTTGGTATCTCTTTTATCCACCTCGATTATGACATTTCTGAAAATCATCTTCCACTGATACTTTTCCAACTCCTAAAAGCAAAAAAAAAATTAAGATGTCCACTTCGTTAGAAACGAGATACCTTATGAAGGAAATGGATTTCAATCTGATGAGGAGCAACACTAAGTATTAATCTTTTGTTACGAGTTGAGGCACCGAATAACTCTCTAAGGTCATCATAACAAATAAATCCCTCCCCTCCGAAAAAAACCCCAGAAATAGTAATAATAAAAAAAAGAAATCAGAACTCGACATCCATCGAAAAATCTCATTCCATTACGTAACTGGAACTGCAACCTTTCATCTAGGATTAAGAAATCCCCCGGCCATTCTTTGACAGAAGTCGGACCAACAACAATGGTCGTGTGTACGTAAAAAAATATCGAGCAAAACTTCCATTACGTTAAGAAAGTTCGGTCGAATTTCCGTATCTTTTGGATGATGGGAACTTTTTTTTGTGGAAGGGGAAGGGAATCATACATACCATCCCCCTTTTCTTCATCCTATTCCTTTTTCCATTTCAACCACATTTCAAGCTGTCAGACAAGAAAACATGTGTAAACAGTGGAGATATATTCAAACTTTTGTCATTTATGCGCCTGAATTTGTAGATAAGGGAGACATTTTGCAGGGTATCTTGCTTTTTTGGATGGGGTATTGAATCAAAGGAAAGACAGGTTTTAATCCTGAAAAGGTTATGCATATATGCACTTTAAAAACTATAATTTTTATTATTTCTTTAGGATTCCGAAGAGTTTTCCTTTAAAACATATTTTTGAAGTTTATTGTAGAGTTTTGGATGTATATTCTCATTTGAAATTGTGCAGAAATTATTATTTATTTCTACAAGATAATGTGCAAATGTTACGTATTTTCTCTGAAAAAAAATAGTGTAATTTATTTTAAATTCAAGTTAATATAAGTTAAGTAATTAATTCAAAAGAGAAAATGAAAACCACAATGAACCAGTTATTTTTTTATGTTAATTATTTATTTTTGCCAATATTATTTTAACATACCTGCTTGCAATGTATAAAACAAGTATCTTTTATTCATTTTAATAAATTTAAATAATACTCGAGCAGCTTTTTCATCTTATTCAAGGTATTAATTTCTTTTACGTCTCAATATGCTAAGAAAAAAATACAAATTACGTAGTTCATAAACTTAAAAATATTGAAAAATGGTTGCTAAAATCATTACAGCTTCGAAATTTATAAGAGAAAAAGGACCGCAATGATAAGTGTAGCGTATAATTAACTTTTTATTGCATTTACTACATTTCTATGTATTGTAGCAAGGTTTCCTCTTAGCAATATGCTCACTACTTGAAATTTTAGAACTAATACATTTTTAATAATGTATGAGGTAAAAACCAAACTTAATTGATATAACTGCATTATAAAACAGCTTAAATTAAAAATTTCCTAAGAACATGAGAATATATATATTTTTTTAAAAATTTAATTTCCTTCTTTTAAGATTAAAAATCATTTATTTTTAAGACATTTGCTTAAAATGACTTTTTTACACTTATTTATCATACTTTAAATAATAATTAACACTGGGAAACAGAAAACTCTGCAATGAAGAAAGAATATGAATAGAATAACAAATTTATTTGGAAAATTCTATAGCTATTTTTTTCGAAACAGAATAATAATAACCATAGCTTTTATACAAGAAGCACAAGCTTCAGTTTTAGAATATTAGAAGAAATAAAAACTGAACTCAATATATATTAGTGCCAGGCATATTTATACATACCTATGCTAAAACTCTTTATCAAACCTACTCCCCTTCCCCACTATTACTCATTTTCCTTCTCCAAGACTTCTGACCCACACAAGGCACGTATCTCAAAACGAACATCCACAAGAGACCTACTTGCCAAGAATGACACCCCTACCCTTTCCCTTCTTACATAATTCTTCCTCAATCTTGGCAATCATTACAACCCAAAAGAAAGACAAAAAGGAAAGAATTGTTAGGGGCCACCAACTGAACTGGTGCATAATGATTTCCTCCTGGCGT
The DNA here is from genome assembly GCA_019973935.1 of Trichonephila clavipes. Taxonomy (NCBI): domain Eukaryota; kingdom Metazoa; phylum Arthropoda; class Arachnida; order Araneae; family Nephilidae; genus Trichonephila; species Trichonephila clavipes. Next base: position 223,950 of record BMAU01015279.1, on the reverse strand, counting down.
TGCTTGGAAGGGACCTGGCCATCATACCGGTCCGCCCCTCCATCGTCCATCCGTCCGCATTTCTGGAACAGATGTCCGCTGCTAACGACCCAGAGGAAGGCCCGTTCCTGTCTTCATTTGCATAGAATTAAATAGGGGACAGGCCCAGTGAAAGGAGTGTCAGCCTCTCTCAAAAGGGGTAGGCTAATTAAGACTTTTGAGGCATTTTCTGAACCCTTTCTATGAATCTCTAGGAAGGGATCGGTGACAAAATGAATTGCGATGGTTTCCGAAGAAGTTCAAAGGACTCTTAAGATTAATTATTAATAAGAGTTAAAGATAAAAACAACGGTGCATTTTAATGAATATTTAATAAACATATTCTGAAATCGCCTTCAAGATGTATTTGGAGCAAAAATTGGAAGACATTAAATATAAAAAGTGGATCTTAATGACTACTTTCTAACATATCTACAACAATATCGATTTTGATTTTCAGATATTTTCATTTACTTTTTTAAATTTAGAAGCTTTAAGGAAATGGATAAAAGCTCTAGCTATATTTCCTTTTATTCATAATAAATACTTTTAGAAGCAATTTTTCTTCACAAAGTAGGTATCTGGTGATAGTTTAGAATGAGGAAAAGATTACAACTCACTTTTATGTAAGCATATTGGAGATTTGAACATTGCAGAATTCTCCATGTGTACCTCTATTTGGAATTCTTTATTTTAACTATTATGATAAACATAATAAAAATGTACATTTAATTTCCATTGAATGTGTTGTAAGATAATTATTAAAATATTTTATGAAATATGCAACATATATATATATATATATATATATATATATATATAGTTATAGTTATAGTCCTGATTTTTGATATCTCTAATTTGAAATACACAAATTTGATTAAACCATTAGAACCATAATTTATTTAATTAAAGGAGAGCCTTCAATATTCATGTTTAAATAAAGTATTAAATCTGGACTCATGTCTCTCCCTACAAGTAATAAAATTTAGGTATTTCAAGAACAATGACTAGTTTTATGTTTCAATAATAATAGATATTTGATACAATATATTCGTTTGTCATTTGGCAAATACCTATAAATTTATTCTCACATTTACTATATTCCAGCAATTGACTTTAAATTTAATACTTTACTTCTGTGAGAATTAAGTAGAATTAAAGAATATTTGTTAACTACAGTTAGTGTTTCATTTTGGCATCTGTGATGTGAGTGAAGTGCTTAAATTTCCGAATAATTATGATCATATTTCATACAGGAAATAATGTAATCACACATTTCATTTTAATGGTGATACTTGATTCGAATTCTTATAAAAGTTTTAGTTTATTTTTGAATAGATAATTTAATTGTTTAGTGTTGATTTAATTTATAACAATACTACGAGATCATTTTCCCTTTGAATTGGTGTAAAATATATAAATGTTCTACAACATCAAATATTCTTAAAAGATAATTTTGCAAATTCTCGCTTAAGAATTTACTAACTAAATAATTTTAAAAGTAAAATAATTTGTTATATACATCGAAAATTAAGAATTTCAATAGTTTTGTTTTAAAAAAATCATTATAAGAAAGCAAAAATAACTGGAACGATTCGTACTTATTTTCTGATAAAACTGTTCATATAATCTTCAGAAATACAAGAATTTTTTTTAATTATGTTCATCTAAATTTAAAGAAACTCATAGCTTCAATTAAACGCGAATAAAATAATTTAATTTTGGAAAATAGCATTGCTTATATAGATAGTTATAAGTAATATACTTTTACTGGAAGTGTCAGTAATAGGTTTTTAGAAAAGTACTTAAATAGCTTAAAAATGTTAAATTTTAATGCAAAAATTACATATAATTGCTCATAAAAACATTTGTATTGATAATTTTTAGTGGGTTTAAATTATTTTTAAAGCAAAATTGAGTTTTTTCAATACATGTCTAGATATTTATAAGTAATACTAGGGTAAGACAATAATATTTTCTTAAACAATGGAAAGAAACAACTAAATTCTTAGTTTGGCTTAGAAATTTATTTTGTGTAAAAATTTTATTTTTGTGAGAAAGTATCATATAAAAAAATCCTTCTTATGATTTATAATTTTAGAATTATAACCAGACATGTATACCATCCATAGAAATAGAATAAGAAACTGTATGTGAAATAAGTGGTGTTACTTCACATAAATTTCATATCAAATTTATTGAAATCGAAAAAAATTACTATTTAAATACATATTCTATTCCAAACAAAATTCAGCTGTTTTCATTAGTGAAAATTAAAATATTATTATCTAACTTACCTAAAATATAAAAATACAAAAAAAAATGCAAACTTTGTTTATTTATTTATTTGTTAAGCAATTCTTTTTAAGTATTAAAGAGCATGTTTGGAAATTTTAATTAATATGCAAAATTAAGAGAAAGAAATCTGCGTTAAACTGTGAAAATTTTATACATAATTTTAATAATTATGAAGACTATTTTTTATATTTTCTTTTAAATTCGAAAAGAGTTATTCCACACGTTTGTAAGAAAATTTTTTTGCAGTTTCTCAATTGTATTTTGGATAAAATATTCCAAAAGACAAAAGTAAATCAGTAAAGTCTTATTAGTAAGTAAATTGTGCAACATGTATCAATTCTTTGTTATTTATAATCAGTTAAAATGATTTTTCGTTAAAATTAACTATTTCGGAAACATAATACGAAATATAAATTAAATGCAATTATAAATTGCTTCAAAATTTCCATGTGGATTTTGACATTTAATTGAAAGAGAAAATATATTTTTTATTATTTAGTTTTTTCTTGTGCAAAAGTTTTTGGAATATTCTTTTGTTTCTTATTTTTGGAGTCAAGTTTCACTAAAATTAAAGTTTAAAAATTTTAACATAAAAAATAAAATAATACACGGTTGAGATAGTAAGGGATAATATTTTTATAAAATGGTTCAAATTTTAACTAATAAATTTTTAATAAACAAGTGATCTTTGGATAAAAAAACTTTTTTTTCATTTTCAGGTATTATGTTTCAAATTATAGAGAAAAGAAAATTAAAGTTTGTGTATATTTAAGATAAAAATTTGTTGAATTTAAATAAATTTTTTTATTACGGTTCAGATAGCAAAAAATTATTTATAAAATCAGGCTTTTTAACATTCAGTTTGTCTCAAATTATCCTGAATTAAAATGTTTTAAAATAAAGTAAATATTCCATAAAAAGATTTAATTTGTCTTGCACATATAGTTTTTCGATGTTATTCGTTATTTTAGAATTAAACAATCTCGAAGAGTTAGATGCATAAAATGTTTACTTTTTGAGTCCAACATTGCTTAAAAAGAGGGGAAATGTATGTATTCAAATTTTTTCTTAAATAAATACTAAAAATCAAATTTTCACTCAACTTTTTTTTCACTTACTAAAAAACTCTACATGAAATTTAAATCTAAATATAAGCATGTTTATAATTTTTTTAAACCCCTTTCTTTGAAATTTAGTAAGCAGTAACTTTTGATGACAATGAATCGAAATGTTTTAATGTAATTAAAATACAGACATATTTAGTATTCAACTCTAAAATCACAAGTAAGAGTTCTTAGTACAAGTACACATTTTATTTTTATGCTGCAGTTCACGAAATTATAAAATTTTAACTTCGGCAGATGGAGACTAGATTCTCATTTCTCTTTTCAAAAACTTCAATTTTTTTATTGAAAACAATTATAAAATCCCCGTGCACTACAAAGTATCACACGGGGCTTACAGAAGTAAGTATTAAACACACATTCAAGGGAAATAAAAAAATTTTAAAAAATGAGGCTAAGAAGAATTGGTGAAAATTCGGTGGCCAAAATGTTGAGTCAGTTATACAACAAATTTACAGAAATTTTTGAAAGCACTTCTAGTGGAAAGAAGTTGGTGAAAATTCGGTGGCCAATTAATATTAAGTCTCTTAAACGCCAGTCTTATGATCTTTTTCTCTGACATACTTGGAACACAGAAGGATTACATGTTCTACATTTTCCTCGCCACCAATATTACAGTCACAGGAAGATGAAGGAACTAAATTAAATTTGTTCAAGTAGCTTTTGAAATTACCATGATCAGTGAGCAATTGAACAAGCTCTGTACATTGTGACATACCATGAAAATAAAATTAATCTAAATTTCTTTTATGTGATTTTTTCCTTTTTTACGCGACCCACTTAAAATTTACATTTAAAAAAAAGTAAGCAGCTCATGAGAAAATTCTAAAAATTTTTATACTTTTTTCTTAATCATGATAATATTATATAAATTTTAAGAGTCCAGATTTATCTTAAATACCAATTTTTAATTTAATTTAATTTTATTTTAATTTACGAAGCACTCTAAAGTTAAGGATTACGTAACTTTGAACCATGGTCAAGTGACGAGGACACGCCTAAGCTTACACCCCGTTTTTCCACTTTCGAAAGGACCAGCGTAGTGATTAATAACAAAGTTCATGCTTTTTAAAATAACATGAAGATCATGAAATAAACAATTCCTTCCACAAGTTAAGGTGAAGGAAGTTTAAGGTAATACTACTTTTTGATCGCTCTAGTGATACAAATATTTTACGAATTGAATACTTTCACGTTTATTGTCTCACATTTACATTTAATCAATGTTGTTGTTGTTTCTGGTACCACCTGATCGGTAAAGACCAAATCGAGGCTTTCGAAATCCATCATGAAAAAGGGCCAAGTGGCGCCTGTCGTTAGCCGTAGCTTTGAGCACCACACTACGGCTGAGCAGGTGACAGTACGATTTGGCTCGTTTTCACCCCAATTTTGAGAGAGGGCACCTGGAGGAGGTCAGGAGCCTCCCACTTTCCCTTTCATCAACCTCACGAGAGGATCTGCGGCTCAACCGCTATTTATAGCACTCACATGCCTGATTCCTTATACATTTACAAGCATCCATGTTTTCCGGGATTCGAACCCGGTCCTACGGCACGGCAATCAGCATCACTAACCACTATAGCGGATGGGGGACACAGTTAATTAATAGTACAGTGTTTGAAAACAGTAAAAAAAGAAATACGTTTTTTTAGTAATTAAAATTCAACGCAAGTGTAAGCGTTTCTTAATAAAATGTAAAAAAAAAATCGTATAAACTGAATGATTTTAATGTTAATATTTTTCTTATAAATTCTTTGCTTATATTCACAAGTTTGGAAATATTCTTCATTTTTTGCAGTCAAACCTCCATATAAAGAATCTGTATGTTGCGAATATTCGTGTTTTGCGAACTTTTTCCAGGAACTAAAAACATTTTACTATTTTCTGCTTAAAATAAACTCCAAATAACGAAATGCGTTTTCTTTTCAACGAATTTTTCCTCTTGTAATTCTTTTTTTTTCTCCCTAATTTTAAAATATTTCAGGACATTTTTCAAATTATACTATCTTTTAGCAGAATTTGTTGATCAATGACCTTGAACTTGTTTTACTAGGTGCCTTACGCACCTAGATCAATGAAATTGCCATAATTGTTCAAACAAAAAGCTCAAATAAAATTTAAAAATTTATCAGTAAATATAAATACAGGGATTCATGGGGTAGTGTATGCTTAAAATTACTGGTTATGAAACAATGAAAGTTTAAAATTATTTGTAGGCTTAAAATTAGAAATCGTCGTTCAAAAATTCCTTAATTTTAATATAAAATTATTTTTCAAAGTTGAGAATACAGTGTTGTTGCTGGGCAATGTTTTTTTCAGGCATTTGCAGATTTCTTCTTTTTTATGAGTAAAATATATAAAATGATTAAATATTAATTTTCAAAATCAGTGTGAAAATTACTTTTTTTCTGTGTTTATGAATTTAAAAGTTGCTTTATGTGGTCTGTAAAGCATATTGAAAGATAAACCTCCATATAACGAACTTTTATTTGGGATTTTGCAACTTCCATTAAATAGAGGTCTCAGACAGTAGTTTATTTATTTATTATTATTAATATTTTTTGTGACATGATTTTATTTACGAGTAGTTTCCGGTAACGTATTCTTTGCATAAATATAAGAGACTGTATTTCATACCCTTCAACGTATCTTTTTAAGATTGAAACTAAAAGTAATCGTAAAATATGGAAATGGCAACCAAATTTTAATGGTCACAAGCATTGCTATCGATGTTGCTTTAGAAAGTAGCATAGTCAAATCCTGATTACACTATGGCGCAGATTCACATTACATTTATCCACATAGTGACAGGAATTTGCAAAATGAAATGTTAGTTCAGATGCTGGATTATTACTGTGAGCATCTTTCAAAATTTCAAGACATATTGACCACGTTTTGTAAATTTTTGAGTCAGGTAAAAATATGTTGCCAGAAATGTTTAATAAACATATAAACAATATTATTAAAAACTGCATTTTTATCACCAGAGATAGATGTAAAGTTTTTATTGCAGCGAGTGTTTGTGAATAATATCCAAGAAAAAATTTATTTTACTAGCCAAAAAAAATGAATTACTAAATTAATTCAAGTCAAGTTGTATCATTTTAATAAAACGAAAGTTACGTAATTCTATTTAAGAATATAAGTTCGCAATGTGACTGCATGTGAAGCAAACTTAAAATTGTTGTTTTTTTAACAACTAATTCCGTAATTTTCGACGAAGTTAATTCAAAAATGAATAATATGAGATGCTAAATTAATTAATAAGTGAGAAAAACTAATATACTGAACATTTTTGTTTCACCAAAGTTACTTGTAAATATTAAAAGCAAAAAATGAGCACAGTATGGTACGTTTGCAAGGCATTATGATTCAAGAATTAATAACAATCTTAGCTTCGACTTGATGTTAAACATTTTTTTAAAAACTCAACAATTTCATGATCATTCTTGAATAAACATAAAACAAAAACGTCTGCCTTTATGAAAATTACAAAAGAAGAAGAAAAATACAAAATTTAATCTTTTCTCCTTGACAACAATCCCTTTCTGAGACAACGCACAACATTCCCAAAAGTAAGGAATTATTGCAACGTACTAGGGTCATTACAAGAAGGTGGATAACAACACAACTCAGCGTCCTAAACGTAATTAAATAAAATCGCTATACTGGCGCATTAATTACAAGCGCCAAAAGGGACCACAACAACACCCTGACATCTGTCGCCATGTTTATGTAAATGGCGCATTATGTGACGTCACCGCAGACGACAAAAGAAGGCTTACTTGGCGATTATGAATATTCCACTAAAAAGGATGACAGCAGGTTCTATTTCAACGTTTTGAACCATCTGGCGTTTGAATAATAAGCTTACACGGTTTTCGATTTCCGTTGTCAATTATTCCATGAAGCATGTAAAGTTGCTTTTTATTGAGATTGTGTTGAAAGGAATTATTTCTAGAAGTATTTCCGATGTGCAAAGGTTAAAATCTGAAAGTGCAACTCTTTTTTTTTTTTATTGAAATAGTAATGCTTCCAAAAAGAAAATGTTTGCGGATGCTGAGGGTTTACATTCGATATCGTATGCGGAACATTTTGTGTGTAGGAAGCTTATTTATTTTTTCTTAGTGAGTTAATACTTGATAAAAAACACAGTATGTTCTGTGTTGTCAGATATTCCGTCTGAAGTTTTACATAAATGCAGTTCACAATCACAAATTTAATTAAGGAATTGTGACGATTTAGCTGTCAATAAACAAAAAAATATTTCTCTGAGAATTTTAATAATCTAAAACATCATATATATTTGTAAAATAATTTAAAATTACTTTTCACTTAAAAATGCACCCAAAATTCCCAATGAAAGAATGTTATAAGCCATGATTTATCAAAACTATATTTTTGACAGTAAAAGTATATCGGAAGCTTTTAAACCAAACATAAGTTTTAAGGTTTTAGTCTAACAACTGCATATTACATATTTATATTTTTTAAAGAAATTGCTTAAAAATATATCTGAATTACTTTTTTCGAAGCATAAGAGCATTTATAGTAAAACAAAAGAACTTCAGAGAGTTTGAATTTGAATTTTTCTGGCGCAAGGGCCAACTTCGGCCAAGCTGCGCCAAACACTAGAACTTCAGAGAGAAGAGAATAGTTATAACATGCTTATGTAATTAAATTTTAATGGATCTTTCCCAAGTTGGAGCATTTTGCTAAAAAAGTAATTTTAAAAAATTTCTTGATGTACGAAAATGATATTTAAATACTATTTATGAAAAATACTTCAACGGAAAAGAATATCCAATGAGAGGAAAAATCGGTGCTTACGTACTATACCGACGATCTATATTGCAAATTCAAAAAATGTCTCCAAATGCTGTTATCGTTATTATTATTGCGTTTGAACATGAGAGGGAACGATTTTCACTATTGTGATTGTTTATCGCGACATTCGGCAGCGACTTTTGATTTGACGAAATTAGTTGAGAATATTACACTAATTACCGAAAAATTCATTGAAACTAATAGAGTTTAATTTTAGTCAATCAACTGATTCATTTGAGTCGATTGAAATGATAAAATAATACATCCCTAATATTCGGGTTTATATACCTAATTATCTTTCTTTCCCTTCTTTTCAGTTGTTGATGTTAATGTTGATACGTTTAAAATTCTTCACTTGTACTTTCACAATTCACTTGACAGAATTGACTAGTATTACGATAAAATATTCACACACACATATATCAGAACTTTTATAGTATTAGATTTTTGTTACACAAGGATTTACTTTTATGTGATTTTTTATTTATATTTATCTAAATTGGCAGAGAATTTATTAGTCAAATATGACCAGGATTTACTCATTATTCCACCTTGTAAAGTAGTCTTTTAATTTGATTTAAAAATGTACTTTTTGATGTGTAATCAAGTTGAATTAGACAATTCTGTTTGAATTCCGTTGATTGTTTCCACACTTTCTTAGAGAATACCAATCCCAAGACACAGTAATTAAATTCCCCGAAGCTTCAAAATCAATTTGCCGACACTCTGAGGTTGACCAAGAGCCTATTTGATGTCACCAACCATTTTATATTCTGAATGCTTCTTGCGACGTATCGCAAACATTTGCCATTTTTTTTTTTTGCCCTTCAGCCTTTTTGTTCCTATTTGGGAGCACTTCTTTTCCCTTTGTTCGAATTTAACCACGAACAAATTACTTTGTTCGAAAAGGTGACACACTTCGGTTTCCCTTCTTGCTTGACTGAAACCGTGACTGGGATTCGGAATGGAGAGAGAAAAGGAAACCAAATAAACGTTCCAGGAATTCGAAGCAAAGATCATCAGTGGCGGGAAAAACGAAGATAGAAAGAATAAAGAATTACAGGCCGCTATAACATACACGAAGCTCTTGTAATGCGCTGCTGTAAAGGGCAGTTTTCATCCTTGAAGTTTTTTACTTGAGTGAGTCTTTGGTACACCCTTGATATGAGAAAATTCGAAGCAAAGGAGAGGAAATGGCGCAAATTGTGGACGTGTTTGCTGGCAGAAATGATCTGTAAAAAAACAATTCGGAGTTGCTAAGATCTATCAAGGAAGTTTTGAGTGTGTACCTGCAGGAAATTGCAAGCGATGTTTTCTTCAAAGTGCTGCCTTATCTTTTGATGTGGTGCGACCGCCGATATATATTTTTTTCCTATGCCACGAATGTATTGAAGATAATTTTAATAAAACATGTATTCTCGAAATATTCAAGCATTGAAAAGCAGTAAATATTGATTGAAAACTAAACACAATAATTTGTATTATAATGTATTAACGAAAATATAATTTTGTAGTATTTGAAAACAGTAAAAAAATGTTGATACTATCATTTGATTTGTTTTTCATATGTATTGCTATGCATTTAATTACGAAAAAATGATGCTTATTCAGGATGACTATCAAGTGGTCAATATTACTTGCGTTATTTTAAAGTCCCCTAATATTAATTTTTAAAGCCATCTTTATAATTTACAGATAACGTGAGAATATTTCATACTACACACGTGGGAGAATTTTAATACAAACTCTGTATGAAAATTGGTTCGATTATGTAAAAGGGAAATAATATTTGTTTTAATGAGGCAATTGTTGAAAAATATACGGATTGCACATTTAGCTAATGGATTTTAAAATAATTATTACATATACAACACACACATTTCTATTTTTGACAGTTTTATTATTAACCCCTTCCACGGTTTTTTCCCAGCCATGTTCGGGCAGTCCATTGTCCAGATTGTGATAGGGTTACGGGTTGTGCCGTGTTTTCGAATTTATCATACATGATCATGTTTGGTTAATAACTTCATAATCATTTATGAAATGATAAGGACGTAAATAAAATATGCTATTCAAATAAAAGACAGGTATTCTAAGCTTTATATTTATAATTAGTGTTAGTGAGAATTTTCTGAAATGTCTAATGATTCCTGCCATACAAAATGCCAACTTTACAGGTAAATTATTCATTTATTTAAATACAGTTTTGTTACATTAATTTTTAGGAAAGTTTGTATGCGAATGATGCTATTATGATTAAAAAGATATGTATGTTTGAAAATAAGCATTAAAAATTGACATTTTTTATCTATAATCTAGAAATAAATGAAACTGAAAAGGGTTAACTTCAATAGTTTCAAATTTTGTCAAATATGATTTTAAATCTTTTAATTAATATGACGAAATGAATATAAGGAACAAACTTAGCAATGAAAGAATTTTACTGTGTTTTAGAACCATGTAATTTATAAGTTGTTTCTTAGTTGATATTTTTAGCTTTATTTTTAATTTCTGACTTACAAATATACAAAGTGAAATAATCAAAATACAGAGTGTTTTTTTCCAGGTATAGAAGTTTAAGTTGGCATTACTTTCCAAGATGGCGACCGATTTAACAGCTGTCAAATGATTTATTCTCAGTTTGGTTTGGCAATTCATCATGAATAGACCCATTAAAAAAATTACTTGAATATTATTAAAAGAGTGAACAATGCTAGGGAGAATTATTAAATTGTGCAATTTTATTTCGAAAATAATGGTCGATTTTCAGCTAAGCGAATTTTGTTTAGCGATGAAAACGATCATCGCGTAGATTCGTCGAATGGGCCCAAAACGAGATTCTGGTTGAATGGCTACGTCAACAAACAAAACTGCCGCATTTGGAGTGAAGCTAATCCACAACTGTTTGTCGAAACACCGTTACATCCAGAAAAACTGACCGTTTGGTGCGCTTTATGGGCTGGTGGAATCCTTCTTCAAAAACGATGAAGGCCACAACGTTACAGTCAATGGTGATCGGTATAGAGCCATGATTACTAACTTTTTCATTCCTGAATTGAACAATCATGATGTCCAGGAGCTGTGGTTCCAACAAGACGGCGCAATATGTCACACAGCTCGTGCCACAATCCATTTATTGAAAAACACGTTTGGTGACCGCCTAATTTCACGTTTTGGACCTGTGAATTGGCCTCCAAGATCTTGTGATTTAACACCGCTAGACTATTTTCTGTGGGGCTATGTAAAGTCATTGGTCTATGCGGATAATCCACAAACGCTTGACCATTTCGAAGACAACATTCGCCGTGGTATTGCCGATATACGGCCACAAATGCTGGAAAAAGTCATCGAAAATTGGACGTCCAGATTGGACTACATCCGAGCCAGCCGTGGCAGTCCTATGCCAAAAATCATATTTAAAATGTAATGCCACAAGATTATCTTTCTAATAAAAAAAATTCATGTCAATCGAATAATACATTGTTGTTTTATTGCAATTTCAAGTTCTATACCTCTCAAAAAACACCCTTTATATAAAGTACGCTTTTTAATCAAGTGGAGATTTTAAATTATGTTTTTCAATACAACTGACAAGTATTAAATACTGAATTGTTGTGTTTTTCCATTTAATTAAACAAAAATCTGGAATACTGAACACTCCAAGCTTACACTTATTTCTCTTTACTTAGCACTGATCCTAAAGCACTTACTGTTAAAATAATTGAATTTCTTTCAATGACTGCCCATCAAAATTTTACATTTCTGTTTTAGATTATAGTTAGATATGCGCAAATTCATTTCTAGTATTTGGTTGTATGTGCACCAGGATAGCTATGCTTTAAACTCATTATTATAAAAGAAGAAAAGATCATATAAAATAAATTAGAATCAGCAGGTATATTAAGTGTTTTCTAACTTAATACTTCTAGTTTTTCTAACTTTTCATGGATAATTCGATAATGTGAGGTTCTTTCTTATTTATTTTGCTTTTATCAGCCACAGTTAAGTCTGCTTAACGAAGCTCAAACATCCTCCTGTTGGTGAGAAACTTAGGAGAGGAGGGTGCCAGCTCAGGTTTCATCCTCGTCACTTGGCCATGGTTAAAACTACGAGGTTCGTCGCAAAAAGCACTCGAGTAGCAGAATGGTGCGACATTAATATTCACTCAGTCACTTAAATAGCATCATTTTAAAAAAGAATGAAATTCGTACAGTTTTTTACCAAGTCCAATATATCTATTTAAAAAGGTATAAATAAAAGAACAGGAATTAAAAATTTATATATAAACTTTTTATGAATATTAAAATAATATTTATTACTAATACAGACTTGTACATACACGCTAACTTGCTCATTTTGTGACCCCTGTAGTTTGAGGGCCTAGTATCATTGATGCGGCTGATACAGAGGTAGCTACACCCCTGCTTACTGGAAACCTGTCATAATATTTCATGGCTCTTTCTATGAAACGATTTTTGATATCTGAGAGTGCAACCGAATGTTTACAGTAAGTTATTTGACTCACTGGTATTAATCTTTGAATTGAATCTTTGAATAAATTTCTAAGCACTCAAATTTTGAGCTTTATAATGTGCCTAGATATACTTAATAAAAGATTTATGCTTAACTTACATATGTTTTCTAAAAGGCTTTTTCATACGCTTACATCTATAAAATTAAAACATTTATGTTCCAATTGCCTATATTTTCATAAAATTCTGATGTAATACTTTCATGTATCTTCGATTCTTTCATTTTTTGTATGAAGTTATTAATTCTAAGTTAAATTTAGTCTTTCCGAACACTTCGAATTCTTTCCAAGAAATTGAAAACTGAATAATTACTTTCTTCTAGCTTCGAATAAGAATGGGGTATTTTTTGTGCTTTACTTATATACATATAAATAATTATGGATAAAATCAATCAATTATATCTAACTTAAAAATAATAACGAATTATATATTGATAATAGATTTTATTCCTTTAAAACGTCAAGGCGTAAGAAATCAAACAGGTGTATCTTATAATTAGAAATTTTATTTTATGATTCAAATAGTACTATATTTTTATTAAAAATATATAAATTATTTTTATTTTTGAATTTTATTTATTTTAGCAATATACATATGATCTAAAGTTAGTTTGCTCTAGCTCTACAAATCTAAAACTCTTTCAGAATTTTTCCGAAACGCTGATTACTTTCTCAAAAAATAACATAAAATACGAGTAAATGAAAAGATTGAGAAACTTATGCCTATATACAATAGTTTTGCAAAAATTAAAACTGTTATTTTTCCAAAATCTTACGCATAATTCATTAAATCTCGACGTGTGTGCCGGTTTTTTAACATTAAATTTCTGTTTCGCTCAAAAATTACATAATATTCATATTTCACCCTCTCAAAGTTCAATAACGTTTTTATTAGATCATTTATATACATGTAGATATATGTATTCATTAATCATATGCTAAATATAAATACATATTGTGATCAATGTGATTACTTGAGTTTATCCTATTATTTTGAAATGTCTTTTCATTGCATTATTATTTTTGAAGTTATCATTTTTTAATATATATGTCACTTTTTATGACACTGATGTGAAAAAGTTCATGAACAAGTGCATTTTCATGGAATTTTTTCAAAGACTATTTTTAGTAAAAATTGTTAAATATCTTAATTACTCAACAAAATCCAATCATTATTTTTTTTCTCTTTTTCATATTTCGCAAATTAGAAAGAACATAAGACAAGTTATTCAAACATTACTCTTTATGATTTAGTTTTGCTCAGGTTGTGATTATTTTTAAAGCCTTTACAAATAATGGCTTAAATTAAACGATTAAGAGATAGACCACGTTGGAGAGCAATTGTGAGATTGAGGCTAGCTATTCCTAAGTAGAGAAAACGAGATGGCTCAATATTCCCGAAATGTGATCTCTGGATTATGGAGCCTTCCAAGACACTTGAACAATAAGCAGGAAATTAATTGTGTGCCAAAAGACGCAACAAATCTAATAAAATTCATTCTGATGACCAATACTTGGTTTTAAGTGCAAGGTATTGCAAAGAACTGATAGTTACTCAACTTGCAAATAAACCCTCATCTGCCTCTTTTTTCCCAGTTTCTTAGTATGCTGTTTAATAAAGCTTTATGATGCAGAGTTTTGTTCTAGGAAACAAAGATTTGCATCCCACTGTAGGTCCCAGGAAATCTCGCCTGCTATGGGGCAAAAAAATAAATAAAAATCACAGGAGCAGTAATCATGTGTTCTCTTCAATGATAAATCAAGATTTAGTCTGAAAATCTCGGCGTGTTTACATATAGAGCAGTGCTTCTCAAACTTTCAACATTTGAGATCTAATATTCTACCAAAATTTTCTTTGTGCCCCTCCCCCACTTCCATACAATAACAAAGTATTGAATTCAATAATTCTATACTTTGACGCTAAGGCTACAATACACCTATAACCTCATAAGTGGCCTCGGCGTATATAAGCGTCTCGCTCCCCCGAAGCAGTAATTGCCCCGACGTATATATACGTCTTTCCGAAATACGATTTTTTTTCTATGCACTGCTATCCATAAAATTATTCTGAAGGCTTTGGAATGCAATATAAGGACCTTGACAATGTTTGCGAAGGATTTGCTTATTTCAGAGGATTTGCTTATTTATTCCTTTTCCTCCTCAATACATCACATACGCACGCCTACGTGAAAAACGGTGGCAATGGGGAGAGAATGACGTCACTTTTAATCGGCAGTTAAGGGATTAATCATAAACCGCACAAATTATCAAGATTAACGTTAATTTTTGTATATAATTTTATATATGGCAATCCCATGAAGTCACTGGCAAATATTAAACTTGTTTATAACTTAGAATTCTTAAATTAATTATAAAATACATTGTGTGCAGTACTGATACTTTCATGAGTGTATTATATCAGTGCAAATGTGTATTTTATTATTTATTATGTCAGAGTGTATTTTTTTATTACTTTCAGTAAATAAATATTTTTAAAGTAATCTTTTGTTTTCGACCTTTCGTTGAGCACGCCCCCTAGGGAGCGAGTCCCTCAGATTGAGAGAAGAGCTAGTATAGATATAATCAGAGACCTGGTATCATCCCTTAAGCACTATGAAAGGCGACTACTGTAGAGGAAATGATATTATGCTCTGGATCGATATGATGTTGGACGAATCATCAGAGCTAAGACTTTTCAAGAAGGCCAGGCATTTAGTAAGGTAGCTGGCATCCAGGTTATTTTTCTGGAAAGTAAAGCTCGTCCACACAGGACCTAGTAGGTGGACGAATACATCTAGACCAGGGGTACTTAACCTTTTTTTTTATTTTGGGCCGCATACATATGTCAGCTATTTCACGCGGGCCGCATACATATGTTAGTTATTCCAAGCGGGCCGCAACATGATTATAAATAGGAGGGAAGGGGATGCGTTAAGACCAAGTTAACATTGGAATTTTGAAATGTGGAAAAATGGTCAAACTATTATAGCTCCTGTTTTGCTTTTTTTTAATTAATATTTTTGTCACTACCACTAAATTTGAAGCATTTAAGAAACACTCCTTCACACAGTTTCTGCATCAGTAAACGATTTCATATGATTACCAATAATATTACAAACTTCATAAGATGTCTTTGTTACCACTGTGATATTACCCCTGACAAAAGACTTTGTTGCTGTTGCAAAGATTATTTAAGAGAAAACCGATTCATCACCTCTTGAAAGAGATCTTCGAGATAAAGTGTTTTTAATTGATTCCTGTTTAATGGTATTTTTGAAATACAGCACTTTTGTGACAAATCAAACCATTAGTGATTCATGTTTGTTTTGCAATACAAAATAGTCTTGAAACTATATTTTCTTCGAATATTTTTCGCTTACAGGATATGAAAGATAGTTAAAAATTAGTTCCACCTATAAAATTGTTGCTACTCCACCATTGTCTGTTGTTTACTAACCGTTACCGTTCCAATTAGAAAACGAATATCAATCCGTAGCCTATCGACACCGAGAGCAAAAAGCAAAATTGATATATTTGATTTCTGGATAAAGCGTCCCCCCCCCCTAATTTTTAATACGAGGTTCTTAAAAAAATGATTTTCTCTGAGAAATGGGCCATGTCCGGGCCACTTAAAAAGGCTGGGGGGGCCGCAGGTTGAGTATAAATGCTCTAGACCAGTGCTTCTCAAACTTTCAATACTGGCGTCCCCCTTTTCGATCACAATTTTTATCGCGCCCCCCTTATACATTAATAATGTACTGAATGCAGTAATAATGCATTTAGGCGCTAAAGCTACAATAGGCTATTTTAATTATAAA
Organism: Trichonephila clavipes; assembly: GCA_019973935.1. Lineage (NCBI taxonomy): Eukaryota > Metazoa > Arthropoda > Arachnida > Araneae > Nephilidae > Trichonephila > Trichonephila clavipes. The sequence continues at coordinate 207,334 of BMAU01015279.1, read as the reverse complement.
CCATACAAGTTAGTAACATAAGTATTAAATTTTGTATACTACTTTTAAGCAATAAATAGGTAAAATAATAGGATAATTATTAGGTTATTTTTCCTTTCTCTAATTTTTAAATTGAACATATTGCAAAATGCGGTGGCTGCTCAGAAGACAAAATATAGATATCTGCTAAATATAGAAAAAGAACTCAGAGGGTAAATTTCTAATCATAAGCATTCTTCTTATAAAAATCTTTTTGCTTTGCAAGACAAGCCCATGGAAGTCGTTAATACTTATTAAACTTGTTCTTAACTTTGTATTAATTAATTAGTTATAAATATTCTGTGCAGCACTGATACATTAAAAGTATACCGGCTGAAGTGTCCGCTCTTTGCACGAGTTCATTTAAAAGAATATAAAACATTATTGATGTAATAGTTGAATTGTAAGGAGTGCAAAGCTAAATGCTCGACAATGTTTACAAAATTTAAAATGATTTTTTAAATGGTTGCTCAAATTATAATTAGTTTAAGCGAATGGTAATTTTAAGCCTCACAGAATTAGCATTTATATTTGATGTTAAATAATGAACAAATAATATAAAATTCCGATGAAGAATAACTGTATTATTTTAATTATTAAAAGCGAAAAGACTTCAACGTGTTTTAACCGGGAGCAGGCACGCACTCGATATGGTCGAGCGAGATTATTGAGTCACCCTAATCCTTTTTTTTTTAATAATTATTTTTATTGTACACGATACAAATCGTGATTCCAGTGAATAATTTAATTATGAGAAAGTTTACTTACCTACTTTCAAGGACTTTTCAATTTTCTTTGGTAACAAATAAACAGTTTTGCCAGAATTAACGATTTCGTAATATGTGCGTCCCGCGCGACCACTTCCGGGTAAAAAGTGTATTCATTATGATTATATTAAATTGTGTAAAACGTTTTTCGCGTTATGCTTCATATGTATAGAAAACTCGTAAAAATAAGTCTTGGCCAAGTAATCCTTCAAAGTGTGTGTGTGTCCTCTCCGTGGTTTTCAAAATCATAAAAGTATTTTGCATGCAAAAAAAAGCCTAACAGAGAAATCCATTACTTACAACTTCCTAAATGAGAAACAAACACATAAAGAGAGGGGTCATAACTAACTGTACCAATAACTTAGAAGATTAAACAGATTACAGCTTTAATGTGCAGTATTTCAAGAATAATGGCAGTGATGAATTTTTTATGTTCCTAAATTTTTTCGATTCTGCGTCTGGAATCTGTTTTTTCTCTGAAAGAGTTGTATGTTAGGTTTAAACAGAAAGCGCAGTAAAAAAATCTCTCATCATGGGATTACAGCAAATCAAATAAAAGTTTTCTTATTTATTTATAGGATCAAAGATAGCCAATTAAGTATTGAAGAAATTTTTATTTTTGTTGACTTATAATATCGCGCGCACGCGCCTATAAATTATATCAGAGTTAAAGTGCATTTTTTATTATGTCTGAAAGTATTTTGTTTTAATTCATTCCAGTAAATTAATTATTTTAAAATCTTTTATTTTCGATATGGTCGCGCCCCCTAGTAGGGTTATTGTGCCCCCAGGGGGCCGCACCCCACAGTTTGAGAAACACTGCTCTAGACTAAGTCTCTACAAATAAGTGAGTTACCAGCCAGATCTCCAAGCTTGAATTCAATACAGCATACCTGGGATGTTCTTGGTAAATCAATACCAAATGACCCTTTTCAAGAACATTCTAGGAGCTAATAAGTGCCTTGGGGGAGGAGTAGATGATCTCAAGATCTTAAACAGTCTCGTAAACGTATTTTTATATGAAATTTCACTTTAAATGGTATAGTAATTTTCAAAATATCGGCAGTGTGTAATGTGTTTACTTCTTATCTATCTTTTGCACATCAATATAAGCATATATATAAACATCTTTACAGCGTTTTCTCAAAAGGGCTTTCACTTAACTTAACCACTGGGGTTCTTTTATGACATTATTTGATTTGAGAACCTCACCCTTGGAAGGAGCCATGATATACTTAAAAAAGCATTTCTATCACTATAATTCTGAGGGGAGTATTAGAAAAAAAACCAGAAGCAACTTGTCTGAGAAGGTAAATAGCACAAAGTGTCAGTATATGTCAGTTAAGTGAATTAAAAGTGTTCTAAAGTTATTAATACTTTCTTAGACTGGCTTAAGAAATATAGTCCTCAATCACCATACTTGTGCATTCTTAAAGCTTTGCTGCATGGATGCTGCAATTAAAGATAAGTGCTATTTATATTTCACTAGGATTCGGTTAGATAAGACGTTTCATGTGTGTAAATATTTTTGATACTTTGATTAAAAAGAATAAAAAGAAATTTAAGGTCTTAAGTTTTGCTCTCTCTCTCTGTGTTTGCTACTGATCCAATTTTGTCTATGAGTCTTAATTAGACACATTCTATAAAATCAAGAGTAATCTCATACAGTATTTTATAAATTTAAATTATTAAAATTTCGTTAAAAAAATCTTAATCACCAATATCGAAGAGTAACAAAAAATACAAGTAACAAAAATGTGTGGAGATAGCAGGAATATATTTTCTGAAATAATTATGAATAATTATACAGAATTAATATGAAAGCTGAACTGATACAATAATATGTCGTACATAGAAAAGTTGAAAAAAAGTATCTAAAATAATCATTTTTGTAAAAAGTGAAATTGTAAAAATTAAAATCAAAAACTGTAAAATAAATTGGATAAATTTCAAGCAAGTTAAATGGTAATAACAGCTGTGATTGAATAAATAAATAGGAAATGTTAAGATGAAAATGAATAAAAATTAACATATTAAGTTTAATTACAAATGTGTATGTTTTAAGAAATTTAATAAGGTGTAATTGAGTTTTAAACAATACCTTTTAAATATTTTAATATCAATTATTTTATTAGTATCTTTATTAATTATAAAATAATGGTGCAGATAGTTAAGAGTTATCTTCCAATAAATTGATGTACGAAAATTACTGTACCGGAGGGGAATTTTAATAATATGAGCATTCCTTTAATTAAAGAAATTGAAGTTTACTTTATGATCAATAATATACAAGGCTTTATCCCGGTCTCCCATGGTAAGTTGTTTATTGAGTTAGTTTCAATAAGGATTAATTAAAATGTAATTTTAGGTAAAATGTCGCTATTTTAACAAAAAATAATAAGGTAATAAGTATAAATATGTAGGTAAAATTTATTACAATCGATACATTGTTTTCCCACAAAAATGTAATTATAAATTAGGAAAACTATTGCTATCAAATTCATCTTAGGGTAAGCTTAAATTGTTTGCTTATATTACCACCATATTTAATACAAATTTGTTTAAGAAAGATAATTTTTAAACTTAAGAATACTCTTTAGACCGTAATTACTAAAATTTTTCTAAAAGAACCTTTATTATACCATTTATGCATAATGAGTAATCTAGTAGATCTCTAGAGCTACAACTATATGCATAGAATTTTTTTTTGCATTGGGTATATATATATACAAATAGAAAAATTCTGACGTGTATATCATTGTGCCTTGTACTTAATACGATATCTGCGCATAGAAAGCAAAACAGCTTCAGCAGCCGTTGGAATAAAAGCCACAAGTTATGGGAAGATGTCCGAAGAGGAATTTCATCAAATGTTGAAACAGAAGTCTAGCATTTCCCAAACATTCTAAGGCAGTGCTTTTGAGCTCTGAGCTACCAATCCACGACATCAAAAAAGAGGAAAATGGGCTGAATATCCGACGAATTATCAGCCAGGTTATCAATTAGAATTCATCAGCTTTCTTCTAACCATTTCACCTTTGAGACATGCAGAGTTGTCGTGTTGGAACACATTACTGGTAGAAAACACAGATGATATGTACTAGTGTAACCAGTCAGCAATGATATTGAGATAATCCACAACATTTATAATTTTTTACGGTTGTTCAACCACACCGTAATAGTTTCAGAGTCACTTATGAGAGTATTCCTTTGGTCGCAGTACCATTACCACGGTCCAGTTAATCGGCGTAACTTGATGACTACAAGCTGCTTTGTTCCATATCCAAAGTCTTTTTAGCTATGTGCAACAAAGCATTTCTACTTAGGCCTTAATTGTATTAGCCTGTCAACTGAACCAATGGTTGATTCTGCTTACGTTTCACCAAGCAAAATTACCATCTGACGTTTTTCTCGTGCATGCAAAATGGTCGCTCCACGTCATGACGTCTACTACATATATCACCCTCATTCATCCCCTTTACATAGGTATTCACAAATGATTCACTACGACTAGACGAGCTGAAGAGTTTCGGAGTTACTGGTCCCAGGCGTTTTCCAAATTTTCCCTCTATCGAAATCTTTTAGATCAAAGCTTTCCCTACCACATGCTCATGAAATAGACAGAGTACTTACCTGTTAACATGCTTTACCTATCTTCCCTGTGTGTGCTCATCGAAAAGGTGAATATATGTACATATATATGTTTGTGTGCATATGTATACAGGGTTTAGTAATCCTATTCGAATCAAGACTCCGAGACAAAAATTCCATCTGTTGAAAACTGGCATTGGTGTTCTTTAATTTCTTATGTATAAAGAGAATTTACTGTCTTATGTGAGTAGTTATAACAATAATTATGTACTGCTATTTATGGTGCATGAATAGATAAACTGTAATAGATTAAATTTGCAGTAAGTGACGAAACGTGGCTAAAAAGTTTTATTTTTATCAAATTTAATTGTTTAAGTATATTATAGCTCATGATATAAAACATAAACTAAATGTGGCATTGAGAGTAACGATTAATCTAGATATATATTATAAATGCGAAATTTTGTGAGGATGTTTGGGGGTTTTTCACGCAAAAACCACTGAAAGGATTTTAATGAAACTTTACAGTAATATAGCTTATATATCAGAATAACACATAGGCTATACTTTATAGCATAGACTATAATTTATAAAGATATTGTGAGAAGTGTCCAAAAAATATGACGATATTTGTCAAGTAAGTAGGAAAAAGTTCTGCCATCTGCAAGCAATTCTGCGTGCTCTACAAAAAAGTCACATCAGCATATATCTATCTTTTGTTTGTGAAAGAACCCTTTTTGTTTTGGTTACGCAAGGCGCTGGCTTCTAATTAATTCCTGTGAACAGCATAATCCTTCATTTTTTTATTTCAGAATAAAACTAAGTTTTGAAGGGAGAGATTGTTATAAATCTCTCTTTATTTGAATGTTTTTTAAATGATTTTATTATGCACATTTTTGGTAGTAAGAAATTTATCTTTTTTCAAAATAAATACTTTTATTGCTTCTGGTACTTACAGTAGATAAACTTTCTCTTTCGCACTACATCATTTGGACATATTTGCATAGTTTGTTTGTGGTTAGTAGTTAATTATAACACTATAATTTTAATTGAATAGACAGATATTGTATTTTTAAGTATAAAAATAATTATAACTACTGTGCTGTATTTTTGGAGTGAGTGAATATTAACGTCGCAATGTTCACCTACACGAGGGCTTTTGGCAACGGACCACGTAATTTTGAACCATGGTCAAGTGACGTGGACGACACCTGAGCTGGTACCCCTTTTTCCTAACTACCACATCACACCAACTTAGAAGGAATATTCTACCAATACTTAGCAGGAATATTCTTTGAATTCAACTCTTCCAAGATATATGGCAGCACGGGTTCTATGATGAGTATTTTAACGGGGAAAGCGAAAGGTTTTGCAGCAGATATGCGTTTTCAGCGGATTGCAAAGATTATTATTTTTGTCCCGAAAAAATAGTTTGTCAAAATTTAAGTGTCTTATGTTTTTGTATGTTAATGAAGTCCTTAGAAAACGATTTGACTATTTATTTTAAGGGAACGGTGTATATAATTAATTTTACAGTGGAATATCTTCAATTAATTTATTATCTTTAACGGATAAAATTTCCTAAAGTGGAGTATTTCGTTTAAGCATATCCCTTAATTTTCAATGTAGTGGTCCAAAAGAAAATATTGCATGAAAAAAACTGCAGTAAATCATAATGTGGTAGATAAAGCATTAACGTGCAACGCGCTCCTACACGGCGGTTCTTAGAAAGCTCTAATAATGCTTGAGCTTTGAAAGTAGCTAGAAATTTGCCAAATTGACTCTATCGTTATTATTTCGCTGTGTTTTTCATTGAATTGCCATTATAATTTGATAAACGGCGTTGCTTGCGAATATTACAATTTTAACACAAAATAAATACAATAGAAAGTAATATTAATGTATTACACTTTCAGATATAAATTATTTAAACTATTTTAAGCGTTCATTACGCAAAACTTTTAACAATGTGTTACTTTTGCTGAGTAGAGATCAGCGAGGGAGGTATTTTCAAAAATCGACCCTCAAGAGTGTTACGGGGAATTATAAATAAAAAAATCCTTTTTATCAGCTATTAGATTTACATACTTAAAATTTCACAAAGGTGTTTTTTTTTCTTTTTTTGTTTTGTTTATCTGAGATATGCAAAAAGCTTTTTTTTGTTTAATTTGCAATTCACGTAAAATTAACTCATTAAAAACTTCTTTATCCTTCAATCTGTGTTGTTTAATTTTTCAGTTCACCCGTGCGAAGAACGGGTATACCAGCTAGTATTCTATATTACTGACCTTTGTATTTTGTAAGTAGTTATTCTTTGATGGAAATTGGTTTTTAAAAATTAGTTTTTAGACATTTTTTTTTAAAATTGTTTTTGTCACACAGTATCTTTTATTCTTTTCCTTTTTTTCGCAATATTATCCCATTTATTTATTCAAATCATCACTAAATAAAGTACTAAATATTTCTTTACACTTAACATTGCTTTGATGGTACCATTTTAATTTTATGCGGTTGAATTCTCAAAGAAACTTTTTAAGCTAATTTATTGTGTATTGTACACATAAGTATTATTTTTTATTAGATTTGGTATCAATACATTTTTTTAAAAAATAATAATTTGTAACATATATTTAATATATCTTTTAATTTGAATGTTAAAAGCGTTTATTGATTCGTGCATTTAAATAATTTCCTCCCATTCTTTTATAGTATACTTTTTTATGCGAATAGTGAAATGATATATCAAAATATATTTAACATTTATCACATTAAGTTATCGAAAAAATTGTGTGTGCTTGATTTGAATGTTTTGTTATAAAAATGTTTTATTGTTATTTTTTATATTTTTCTAAAAAAATACTTTAGTAAACGTTTAAGGTCTCCGTTTATAAATCTAATAATCAAATGAGTAAAATATGTTAGTATTTAAACGAACTGTTGTAAAATAAAGAAAGGTGTATTAAAATTAAATTATACCCTCATCTTTTTACAAAATCAGCGTTAAGGTAAAATAAGTATTGAATTCGCTTTACAAATAGCAAACACATCTGGATCTAAACACCTCTTACTGTAAATATCTCATAATATGAACAAACAAGCGAAAAAAAGTTTGATAAAAGAACAAATCTGAATTCTAGTCGAGAACATTTCGAGAAAAATTCCTATATTTAATTTTCTCTCATCTCGTATATTTTCAAAGAATGCCAAAGAAGACAAAAGATAATTCCCAAGTTTTAAGTCGTGTAGCTGCGCCCTCTATCGGATCCTACGGGAAACGAACAGTCAACGTATGTCCTCCAGAATTCGCACGAGATCTGCGGTTGCTCCGAACTAGTCAGCCGGATTTTTCATCACACAATCCGGGATCACTTTTGCCGGACTCCGGCAATCACTACGCACCACGTTTCGTAGCTAAACGGAGTGTAGAAAGTAAATAGCAGAATTCTTTTCCTTCATGGAGACTGGAGAAAAAGATTTTCAGTAAAGATATTTCCTAAACTTTGTAAAAAGTAGAATAAAGTTTAGAGGTAAGTGGAATTTCAATTAATTATTTTATTTCTTTATAAATAAACCTTGAATCAATAACATAGATTCGAGATTAACGCATATTTAGAACGTCTCATAAGAATGCATAATCTATAACTGAGATTTAAAACGATATTAATTCTGTTATAAAATTATTCCTCTTTTGAATCAGACAGAAAAATTATGTATGAAGTATTTTTTGCTGAAAATACAGCTAATGCAAAAAATATAACTTATAGACATATTGAATGCTTTTTGTACAAATTACTTCAATATTAAGAGCTATTCAGCAACTTTGTTTTAAATAATAGTTCCAGTCATGCATTGTTTTTTAATTCTGAAATGCATTTTTTTAAAAATTTAAATGCATGAAATGAGTCTTTTCAAACAAACTTTTAAATTTCACATACTCAAATTTTTTATAAAGTATATAATATTTCTTTGGTCCTTTTAATTTTAAAAAGTATTACATTTTGCACCATTTCATCTTACATTAATATCAATTTTGTACCTAGAAAAAGTATTTGTATACTATACTGTTATTACGGTTACGGATATCACTGTTGTGTGTAAATACTAAAAACACAGTTAACGGTTATCAAAATTTAGGTATTTTTTTCTTGTGTTTGAATTAAAACATAATTATTCAATAATTGTTCAGGTATCTAAATAGAAAAAAACAATTTTGGCATTTTGAAAAATTGCAATTCAATTGGTTCCATCTTTTTTATACACAGCTATAAAAACACAGTTAACAAAAATCTTTTTATTTATCCATTAATATTTCTTTAATAGGTAATTTAAAAAGAAATGGGCTTTAAAATGTAATATTTAAATTGAATTTTAGGACACATGTGTATAAATAATAAAAATTCATCAAAAAATTTTGGGTATTTTTTTTTATGTTTAAATTAATACATAAAAAAATATTGTTTTATTAACAATAATTAAAACAAGATACATAATTAATGTTTAAGATAACAATGTAAAATGTGTCTTATTTTTGCTCTACATTAAACAGTCGAAGTTTTTAGCTATTTTAATACTCATTTTTTTTCTTTTCATAGTATTATATGTTTGTATATTTTCATATTATATCTTGTAGAGTAATGGGCTTATGGTCGTATTGATAAATTTTAAATTCTTCGTGAAATTATCATTTAAAAATTAAAAGGTCTTTATTGTTGAATTTAAATGTATTCGGTATCATAAATTTTAGAAAATTTAAAATTTTATACGATAGTTTTTAATTAAAGTATTTATAATACTGTAATTTAAAAACGTTGCTAATGTATTATTTTCAAAATGATATATTTCATTTAAGTTTAAATTCTAAGCCAATAATGACTCTAAATGGATCAAATCTAAATTTTTGTACATTATAAAGCTGTTTGAACTATTTTGAGGGGTTTAAATTTTCTCAGAAATGGAAGAAATTTTAAAGCAAACATGATGCCTCAACTTGGTGATTTATAGTTATGGTTTATCAAAAATTAAAATATTTCAAGTGTTTTTAAATGAAAATGCTAAACATTGTCAAACATGACGATATTTTTTATTACCTTAAATTCTTTAAAAATAATGACATAAAAATAGCATGTTGCTTAGAGAAGCTAATTGAATAATTTGATGAATACAAGAAGTAAAAAAGGCATACTGTATTTCATCAATCATTTTCAAAGTATTAGGAAAACTATAAGAAATAAATTATTTTACTCAAGAAAGTTGATATTAATCTTAAGATTTAAGTTTAAATTTTAAACATATATGAATTTCTGTAAAAATGTTTGAATTATTTGGTACATTTTGAACTGTATTAATTTACAAATATAAAATGCTGTTCCCACTTGTAACCAACAAATTAAATGCAACAAATTTGAGCTATTTTTTTTTCAAAAAAATAGTACTCTATTCCTTAAAATTTTCTTTTAGAGTATTTTTTTCCAGTTTTTTTTTTTTCAAAATTTTAAAAATTTTCTAGAAGGTTGTTTTTTACTGCTGTAAAGTGTAATGTATAAAAAATATTACGTGTACTTTCATACATATATATATATTTAATTTTAGACATTAATAAAAGCAATTGTAATCTAACAGTATTTTAAATAAAAACTCAAATTAATTTCGAATAATTTGATAGGATTGTTTTTTAAACCTCAGTTTATTTATCAGCTAAAAACTTTCATGAATTAATTTGTAGCAATCACTTCAAATTTCTTTTCTTAGAATACATTTGATACTTTCAGCTGTTCTTAAAATTCAATAATAAGTCTTATTTTAAAAATTCTAATTTTTTAAATTAAAATTTTTTATTTTAGTTTTTGCGAAAAGAAACATATTTACCATTTTTCAAATATTAATACTAAATAAATTTTTTTGAACTTTTAAATACACACTTTTATAAGCATTTTAAAATAGACAAATATATTTTTCAAATGTGATAAAGAACTATTTATTTATTTATTTTTAATAATTAATAAATCTAAGTTCAGAATCCTAATTTTGCTTAAATCTTAGAAAACTAAAAGAAGCTAGAAAAATATTTTTCAATAAATTTCAATAAAAAATTCTTCTGATTTCTTTTCTTATTAATTATTTTAAATAATTAAAAATTCCATTACATTAATTTTTAAAATTAACATTGTTTTCTGCTTTTGAAAGGGAAATGGTTTTGATAAAACTAATAATTTCGAAAAGTACATCATCAAAATTTTTGCATCGATTCCTTTATGTCGCTTGATTTTGAGTAAACATATAATTTTTAAAATCTTTGTTTCTTAGAATATAGAATAATACCACTAGGCATAATTAGCATGGTAAAAAACACACGATTCTAACTAATTGAAGAAAATCGTTTGCACCATTTTCCGGCATAATATATGATGTAAAACATGAAATAATGGATATTTTCGAAATTAATAGTTAACTATTCTATAGTAAAATAATTTATTTACTCATAACTGTTTATTATAATTATGCAATGAAATTTATTGCAAAATAAATTTCTAATTTAAAACTCAAAATTATAAAATTCAACGAATTTTACATAATCGTCATTTAAATTTTGAAGATGTGAAAATTATTCGAAGTTCTTATAAATCTAGGCGTTGATTTTACTTACTAAATTTTTTTAATTCCTCTAAAGTACTTAAGAATTATCTCATTTAAGGAAATAAAGTACAATAACCATACCTTATAGGAGGATTAATTAAGAGAAATAAACTTGTATTAGTTTCTCAAGATTCCAGTAGTTTTAGCATGGTTTACCATAGTTATGAAATGAAAATTCCATATTTATTTTTACTACATAATTCTTTTTTTGCGTAAAATCTTCTAGAATTTTTTCAGTTTACTTTCCTAAATATTTACAAGTTAAAACTCTCTATTGATTTTCTTATAATCTTCAGCTTTCTCAAATAGTTCTGACAAATAATATTGAAATTTTGCATTAAGAAACCATTAAAGTAGTAGTTTTTGAAAAAAAAACTATGCGAAGTGAAATGTAAAAACTATGAATTCATATTATGAATATAAATTCTTTTTGGTGAAGCTTTTTTGAAAGATTTTGGCTTAACAGCTAAATATTTCACTAGGTGTAAAAGAATTCTTACATATTGATTCGCTTAAAACTACAATTTTTCATAAGGCGGGTGAATGATGGATGAATTCTTTATTCTAAAATTCCAGTCTAGTTTTCACATAAAACAAAATTGTTAAAAATATCACACTTTTGCAGATCTAGTGCTAGTTGGAATTTTACATCTTTACAGAGTATAGTTTTCCCATGGTATAATATTCTATAATCGTAATAAGTAGTGTATAAACGTCTTAAATAAAATGCTTGACGTTCATAAAGTGATCTAATACAAGAGTTTTAATTAATAAACTTTTTTAAAGAAAATAAACTTCTTTAACATATTCAATGAAGATAATATATACTCATGGCTTTTTTCTAAGGAATAGGTTTGTAAAATTTTGCGTAAACTCCGCTTTAGAATTTCTACTACTATTTGATTCGAATTTTAAAAACTCACAATTACAAGAAGAAGTATTTCTATGGAGACGGTATCTCAAACTGTAATAAGCAAAAAATTAATAAAAAAAACCAATGGGATATTTTTCTTTTAAAATGATTTAATGTACATTAGTTTTCTAAAAAATCTAATACATTATGCATTATTATATTCATAAATACTTTTAGGATTGACTTTTCGGTAACACAGTTTTTTGTTTGGTTTTTAAACAAAATCTATTTTAAAATATGTTAACTCAACAAAATTAAATAAATTTCTAATATATCTAATGAATTGATAATTTTTACTATCTTTGAAATGTTCATCTAGAGAAATATTCTTCAAACATTTTCGATTAGTGGAAAACTCAGAATTATAAAATGTTTGTCGAAACCCCATTCCAATCTCTCTTTTAGTAGAATGTACCTTAAAATAATATTTGAAGTCAATCAATATGTTAAAGGTACTTTATATAAAGATAATTAAAGAAAATTATTGAGTTTGTTATTAAAAAAATTATGTAATTCTAATTTAATTTACTCTTTATTAATTATTACCCCATTTGTCCCCTATACATACATTATAATTAGCAACTGAAATATGCATTTGCATTTTTTTACACAAAATGTCGAAGTCTATGTGATCTATGTCGAAGTCTATGAAATAATCTGTAGTTCCATTTCATGTTTTACGTTTAATTTATTTTTTATTCTGTTTTTGTTATCACATATGTTGTGATAAATATTTTTCACTTAAAAATATTTTTCTTAAAGTCATTAAACTATTTGTAAGTGTGCATGAATTTGTAACCTAAAATTGAGACTTAAATTTAGTTTTTAAAGTAAAATGTACTGATTTGTCTATAAATTTTCCCCTTTCCGTCATTATACGTGTTATTTTCTTACAAAGTAAAAGGGGTGCATTTTTCATTCGAAAACTACTTAGTTTTACAAAATACTGTTCTAAACGAGTACAAAACTATTTCATAGAGGCCCGGGATCATAAACAATAGAATATTCTCACAATCAATCTACAAATAAAAAAAGCGTTTTATTAAACTTTTTTATTATATTATAGTAAAAGTTAAATAGTATTACAAAATAAATTTATGCATAAATATAATTTTCAATTTTAATGATCGAGATGTGCTTGATTTGTTTTGGATAAACGTTTAAAGTCAGATTCTACTGTTGGTATTTGTAAACGTATTTCATACTCAGCATTCATTTTATTTCTGTATTTTGCTTTAGTTCCAAAATATGTCGAAAAAGACTTTTCACACAAATAAGTTGTTTTTAAGACCATTAAGGCATTTACAGTATTTAAAAAAATCCGAGGATGTCCCGCGTAAATTTGTAACCCAAAATTAAGATCTCATTCATATCTGCATTTTAACATAGAATCTCTTGATAGTGTAATTGCTCTTTCTTGTCCTATCACATTCCTGATTTTTATTGAAATGATGAAATATATTTTAATCGAGTTCATAGAAAAACCGAATCTCTTTTGTATGCATATTTATACCCGTACACATTTATACCTGTTATTATTTCGACCCGTTTAACCCTTGGGTATGCCTCGTGGAACCCTAGGTCTCCATGGAACACTATTTCAAGGCCACTAATTTAGAGAATTAATATAAACAAATTAAGAAACATATCTACAAAGTACATCGCATAGTGCTTGTCTTTTCCTCTTTCTCTCTCAGTCTTTTTCAGAAAATTCCAGTTTTATCTCCAAAAACTCTAGTTTCGTGTTTCAACCTAACATACAATTATTTTTATTTTTTACATTCTAAAGCCAATCATTCTTATTTATTGACCGGTCCCTCGAAAAGATTCTTATCCCGAGATAATGGAAACTGACTCTCTCCATCCCCCTTCATAGCAGACGACTCCTCTAAACCAGTGTGGGTGTCAATTACATCGCCAAACGATCTAGCAGGGGCGGGGATGGTGATCAGTCACCCCGCGATATGGGGACGGATCAATTCCGTATTCTTGTTCGATTAGGCCTAAATTACAGCTTCGAAAGACACCCCCTATCCTCTTCATCCCCTTATCGTGTCTTATCTCCCTGTATGTTTTCGTAAGATGTTCTATAAAAAGAGTTATAGGAAGATGTAGACTTTATTCCTTTTATTAAGTTTGGTTTCTTTAAGGTTAAGTTCAAAACTGTATCCGGAATTGATACATTCCATTTTAGGAGGAGGGGAGAGGGGTGTATTGACTGTGCACGCGAAATATTTGGATTACTACATACTATTTTTACATGATTTACATGATTTACATGATTTTTATTACTACATGATATTTTTATTTCAAAAATCAAACATTGCAGTGCCATTTTTCTGTAACGAATTCCTTATTTAGTTAACAAGAAAATTAATTCTTCGATTTTCCTTTTTAAACCGGCTGTGTGGTGGTGTTGGTTTGGCCTTGTACGTCTAAGGTTGCGGGTTCGATCCCGGTCCTAGTAGGTGGATTTTCATGATGCAGAAAAATCAATAGTGTTCATGTAACATGATTATGCTGCATGTAAAAGGCTCCTTGAGTGCCTCTTTGGTTTGGGTGCTTTTGGCAAAATTAAAATCTTAAGTACGGTTTAGCAACGCTAGAGCTCAGAAGTCTCCCTCTGGTGAGGAAACTGGGCATCAAAATTATCTGTGGTGATCGGTATATCCGCCTATTATGTGGCGCTGCATTACAAAGAGATACCAGCTTCCGCATATCATCTTGTCTAACATAAGATCTAACATCATAAGTAATCTTCACCCAGACAAGACAAGATCTTATGTTCAATGCAAACACTGCCCAGATCTTCAACTGACGCCCAATCACACTTTGGAATGCCCAACCGTCGCAACAAAGTTACTAAAAATGGGAATGGTCCCTCTGAGCCCTGTACAGCCCTGATGCTCCCAGAATAGCAGAGGCAGTGATCAAGACTTTCGACGGAATTTAGTGATATCTACTGCATTTATTCATGGACACGAGAACAACAACAACCAGCTTCCGCGAAATGTACTAGGTCTGCAATGGTAAAACACCAATCCTTAGCCCATTAGAAATATAAAAAAATCCTCCTTTTTAAAAGGAAATTGTTTGTCTTATGATATCAGACTATGTTCGGAACCATGATTTTGAAAATGCGTATAAATGAATAAATGTTTTAATATTTAGTGTTACTTGAATTAGAATAAACATATAAAATTGTCTTAGGATATTACTGCAATAAAAAATTACTTAAATACAACTTTTTGGCTAAAAATTAAGAGAGAATGACATATTTTCAAAACATTCTCCTTTCATAGAAAATGCTTCTATAATAATAATATTTTGCTTATAAATAAATAAGACTTTTTTCTACAGAGTCTGAACTATATATATATATATATATATATATATATATATATATATATATATATATATATATATATATATATATATATATAAGAATTTTGGAAAATCCACAATATTTTCACAGTTGCAATCAATTATAACCGACGCATTTTGTTAAAATTTCTCTATTCTGATGTATTAAAATATGCATAAATTCACTTCTAATAAATGTATCTCAAATTTCTAGTTCCGGCCTTAAATAGAAGTCTTAGTTACATGTAGGCAAAATGTTATTGCTGTAGAAGAATTTTCCATGAAAGGAAAATGTTTTGAAAATATGCACAAAAAAAAAGCATTTTAATATTTTTTCTTGTAATAGTATTTTTAAAACAATTTTATATGCGTATTCTAATTCAGGTGATATTAAGTATCAAAAAAATTACTGTAAAATAAGGCATATAACCCGCACATATACTTTCAAGATGCATTTTTTTAATTTTAAGGTATATTGGCCGTGTGACGTGCACACCCTTTTTTACGAATTGATTGATTGATTAATTGAATATTAACGTCGCACTGTTCAGCTACACGAGGGCTTTTGGCGACGGACCAAGTAATTTTGAACCATGATCAAGTAACGTGAACGACACCTGAGCAGGTACCCCTTCTCCTAACTACCGCACCACACCAACGGGAGGACGTTTCATCTCTCGACAGATTTAACGTGCATCGCTGCCCTACACGGTGGGTCTTTAGTGGTACTGGGCTTGAACTCGTAACAAGGCAAGCCACGATCAGATATCTATACCACTCGGCTACCGCGGCCACCCCTTTTTACGAAGGAATCTGCTATGCACGTTAGCAATGTCATTATGTTTACAGACTATTTATTCGAGGTTCTTCTCCAAGAGTTTGAAAAAATAGTGTATTTCTACAAAAACAACCCTTTAAGTTCATAAGGTATGACATTTCTTTTAATTAAACAGTATTCCGATCTTTGTCGAAGTTTTTTTTATGCACATGTCTTTTTTATTTTTATTTTTGAAGCTCTCATTTTGTACCCTTCGTGTAACGCGCCCCTGTAAATTTTAATCTTACTTTTTGTATTAAAAGGGCGAGTCGTACGCCAGATTTCACGGAATTAATTTGACTTGACGCTTTTTCAAAACCACCTTCCGAACGTAGTCGGATACCTTAAGTAAAGGAGTTGGGAAGTTTTTATTCTATAGGAATTTCTGAAAGGCTATTGTAACGGAGAATTAATACTAATATTAGAGATAATGATCCACACATAAAATTTTATTACAGAAGCTAATTTATGGTCTATGTCAACTTATGAAAGAAACGTAAAAATATATTATGATTTTTAATGTATGACTTTTCAGTTCGAGTAATAAATAATTTTCTTTAATAACTTTGACTCTCATTTTCATAAAGTGATTCTTAAATATTTTTTTGTTCATAATAATAAAATTATGATCTACAAAATTAATTAGAATAAATTATCTATAGATGTGATCACATAATAATTAATAATTATATCAAGAAAATAATCTTTTTATAATCACTCAGAAATCTTTTGAGTCAGATATTTATCATATTCAATCAAATCTTGACTCTTCTAGATATATATGTTCAATCTTTACTAAATTTACTCCCAAAGATAGAAACCTTAATTTTTAGATTTTGCTTTGAGAGTTACTCTCTTATGATTTTATTAATAATTTTATTATTTATAATTTATAATTTTAAAATATATAATTATATTTATTATTTATAATTTTATTAATGAAAAAACAAATATTCTAAATAGTTATTTTATTTATTTTGCGTTAAATCTGTCGAGAACTCAAACGTCCTCTCGTTGGTGTGGTGTGGTTGTTAGGAGAGGGAGGTGCCAGCTCAGGTGTCATCCTCGTCACTTGACAGTGGTTCAAAATTACGAGGTCCGTGGTCAAAAGCCTTCGAGTAGCTTAACAGTGCGACGTTAATATTCATTCACTCACTCACCTATATGTAATAAACGGATATAGCCTTTAAGTTATAAAGAATATTCAATTATTTTCTTTACATTAATGTATTCCTTATTTTGTGGGACTAAATTATTTTTTATTTGCAAATACATTCTATTCAAATTAGTGTAAAAGTGCACTTTCAAGCATCATAGTAACTGCATTACCATGGCAAAAGCTATAATTCAATGCCGTTTGAGATAGTCGAGCGATATGATGTATAATATATATACTGACAGTTTTGGATTTAATTTTTAACAGCAAGACAATATATTTTTAGTTATAAAATCTTTTCCATATGAACAAAAGAATCCGCAAGCAGAAATTAAATAACTAAAACCGCATTTTATTCGTAATGAAAACTTATTTTGTTACTAAAATGAAAAAAAAATGAAATAATAACAATATTGGAAATTTATATTGTCTGTAAAGCGAGAAATATTCTTAAAGTTATGAACTACTTATAGTACTATTAAAATTTCAATTTAATGGTTATCAAACATTAAAATAAATTTGTGTTTAATTGCATAAATATGTAATTAAAATATACACTTTTCCCTCTTAATAAATATAATTATTTCTAGAATATATTTATTTTGCTGCATTTTTATTAACATTGCTTTAAATAATTTCACAGTTAATTATGTTATCTTTAAAACGACTGAGATTAATTGCTTTTAAAATCTAGGCAATAATATTCTATGTTTTTTATTTATTGCTACATTGACTTGTTATTCTCTATTTTATAATTATACATACAATTCTACAGTCACATGATAAATGGATACTTTTCCGTATCACTGGTGCAAATCTTGCCAAGTAGGCGTTATTGGCAACATCACTCCAAATACACATATTTTTTTTAATAAATATTAGTTCCCTTTGGTTTTTCCATCCACTTTTGATGAGTAATGAAAAATGCGTTACTAATAAGAAAAGACCACAACATGTTTTGAAAATGTGTTGGTAAAAGATTACCAACGGGAGTATTTCACTTGGAGTCGATTGTATCATTTTTGGCGATCTTTTCGCCTGCGCCAGCGAAACGTATTGGGTAAGTGAGTGAATAGTAACGTCGCTCTGTTCAGCTACTCGAGGGCTTTTGGGGACGGACCTCGTAATTTTGAACCATGGTCAAGTAAAGAGGACGACAACTGAGCTGGCACCCCCTCCTAACTACCACACCAACGTGAGGACGTTTGAGCTCTCGACAGATTTTACGTGCATCGCTCTCCAACACGGCGGGTTTTAGAGGTACTGGGCTCGAACTCATGGCATCCCTGCCATGATCCGATACCTTAACCAGTGCGCTGCCGCAGCCCCCGGCGAAACGGAAAGGACCGATAAATGCAATTACGTGTTCTGCATTGAATTCAAAACTGACAATAGACTTGTATTTGTTGTTCTTCCTGTAAAATATAAATAAATATTCAGTTCTGATAATTGGTAAATATGTTCAAGTATTAAAATATTTCAAATAGCCTTTCAAAGTTTAAGAAAATATTCTAATATGATACGTGTATTTTTAAATCAAGAGCATTTTTTTTTTACCTACGTGCGTTATTATTGTTGACAAAAAAGGACATTTTAAAAGAAAGTTTCTTCCAAAAGCACAAGTTGACAACAGCGAAAGGCATGGACTAATTAACTGGAAACACATGACTGCATTTATCATGCGACTATGACGTCACATGATTTATGAACTTATTGGCAGGAAACACACGCGATTATAGATATTGTGACTAAAAAGTGACATGAATTTAACACATTCTTTTCTTAAGAAAAGCTTTTCCAAAAAAAATATTTTATAAAAAATTATTTCTAAAAAATATTTTTACTCATAAAGAAAGCAATCTCGTCACTCTGAATTTTTGATTTAGTTTTATATGATAGTCTCAAATTGTGATAACAAGTTTTATAACAAAAGAAATAAGATCAGAATTACAGATTTATAATCAAAGTATTATACATAAATTAAAACTTTTTTCCCATACGTAGAATTTTGTCATACATAATAACTAAAAATAGCATAACTTTTAAATATAAGTATAATGCTGTTAATCCACAATTTGCAAAAAAAAAATATTCAAAATACAAATCCCTAAGCCCAGATCGAAAAAAAGCCTTTTGGTAAAAAGAGACATAAATAGTTCTTTTTCAAGAGAAATCACTCTGAATTCGAAATTCAATTGCTTCTTGGTTCTTTCACTTTTCTTTTGAAACAGTTTAAGAATTCCTCTCCTCTAGCTCATTGCATATACGTACAATTGGCGTGGAATCTATTGTTGGTTTTTATCCTGATCTAAACGTGCTGACGCTCTGACAATAGCATCTACTGCAAACGCAAATAGAACAAAGACGAAAGCCAACACGTATTAAATGACGCAGAAGAGCGTGTTCTTTTTTATTTCAATTCCCATGACGAGATTCTTCTTTTTTTTCTTTCATTTCCATTATGTTTGTATTTTTTCTTTCAGTTATTCTCTTGTATTCTATGAACTTCTTTGTGCAGAGTTCGTTTCTATTTTAAAAAAAGGGAAGCGAAAACACACAAAATAAACCGCGACGGAATGAAGTTGTAGTGACTCTTCTTTTGGCAGACGATATTTTTTAATTTACGTTAAAAAAAACCTTTTATTTTAGTGGAATGTCGTCTGCTGTTGCTCGTAGCAATTTCACGGAAGTGTTTTTGAATTGACAAAAGTGTATTTATTGTTTTTCCGTGCTCTGAAGAATCCCAACATTTGCTTTTATTGGACACTTAAAATGTTTATGGTTTCTTACTGTTTTTGCTTTTCAAACAATGTAATGTTTGGAAGCCCTTCAAAAAAATTGTTTAACAGCTAGTTTTTGAGGTAAAATTAAACAACATGGAATTGATATTGGAGTACACGGGGGCGAACCTTTATGAATCAACGTGCCATTTGTTTCTAAAGAAATGCTGAATGAGGTATGCACGTGCCGTCAAATAATTTTCGCTTGTGATAATTGGGAAAATAATAAAACTAGAAACTAACAACACAAAACTCTTTATTTACTACAGAAAAATACATTTTGTATTTTATAGTTGTAAATGTTTTAGTTAAACATGTAATTCAAATTATATAAAGTAACTTTAGCGTGATTTATGCTGTGGCAGATTAGAAGACAAATTATATTAGGATTAGGTAAGATATTGTTTTTAGCAGAAAGTATGCTGAATAGGAGTCATACGCCAAATTATTTCTAAGCGAGTTTTTAATGTTATTCATCTCTGAAAATAATGACTCGTAAGCATAGGTCGATGAAAACATGGTTAAAATAGCACGAGACTGCTGCTTCAAACAATTAAGCGTATCTGGAATCGAATTTAATGTTTCCAGAATTTCGTCACTGGAATTGTTATTTATATTGCTCTTGTTAATATATTTCTGTTTTAATCAATGCTAACTTTTTTCTTGTTTCAATAAATTTTTGAATCTATATCGATAGATTAGAAATCAATGTTACATTTCAAATTCTTCCATTTCCAATGTTGAATTGGGACAAGTTCAGTTTATCAAATGATGTCACATCAGAGTACGTAATAAACTTGAGCGTTTCTGATGATTCTTTGAACTGAGAAAATCACACTGAAAATTCCATGATCGAAGAATCAGTTGCGGTTGATCGTTTTGATCGGTGACGTGCCCAAAATATTGTGCAGCGTGCCATCAATTGCACGTGTGCCAATGGTTCGCCATCCCTGTAACAGTACAAATGTTTTCTGAAAGCGAATTAAAAAGTGAAAGAGAAAGAGAGTAACTAAAGTAAATGAATTACAACTGTAAATGAACAAATTTCTTAAACATCAAGAAATGATGGAATCTTATATTATTTTTCTTACTTATGAAATTAAAATTATTAATTAACTATAAAATTATTTGATGCTTAAAAACAAATTTAATTTGTATGATATTTAGGTTATAGTATAAACCTTAATTTACCCTTTCTTGTGGTGCCAACCGCTGTATAGACACAAATGTATGTTAAATTTGTAGTTGTACGAACTCCTCATATTGAAGTGGTGTCACATTTTTGGGTGTAGGATATCGGCTGGGGTGTTATTTGATTGTTGTTCGAAATTATGTGGTCCCTCGTAAAAAAGAGTATTTCATTGATTGTTCTCGGAGTGCTTCAAAATGCAATCTTAATAAGAAAAACAATTATTCATTCAATTAATCTTTCTTGAGATGGCTTGAAGTTGTGTCAAAGATAGAAGAAATCATATTATTTAGTTCTTCTTGATCAATTTTAAGCACTACGTAAAAACTTCCACGATTAACTATATGTATCCGTTTTCAAGAACATTACATAACTTGCCGAATTTAAGAATGTAACTCCGCTGATAAAAATATTAACCTATATCTGTTAACAAAATGAACCAATATTTAACATTTAACATCATTAAAATTTAAAAAAATTTTAAATAGCTTATACTGAAAATATTAAATTTATATAAAATTTTTCTTCTTGCTTCTTTTATAAATTTGTGTTACTTTATTAACTGTATTAAAATTAAAACTTACTAAAAATATTTTGATTCTATTCATAAAATCTCCAACTGAAAGTTATTATTAAATTTATTTGCTCTATTAGGCTTGTAGAATCAACAAAGTATTTATAAGTGTGAGAAAACAATAACGAGCTTGGATGAAAGAAAAGGCTCTGTTTTAGTTTCATAGAAAAATAAGATCGTTGTTCTTTCTTGTTACGTCACCATTTACATTAGGTGGTGTGAATTCTTTCATTTAAAAAAAAACCTTTTATGCTTTTTATTTAAATTAAAACTTAACTTGCGCTTTTATTTTGATGTTAATCCCATTTAGGCTAATTATTTACGATTATTTAGTGCAGTTCTTGGTTTTTTACTTTATTATATAGTAAAAAGTATTATGAATTATCCAATGATCCATTTATTATGTAGATGAAACGAGGTGTACTTTCATTTTCTTTAAATATTACGAAAATTACCCAGTTTAAATATATTAGGTTGGGGAAAAAGAAATCCGTTATTTCTGCACGAAATTCTAAGCTTTATTCAACATGCTTCGGATTGTTCGATTTGGTTCAAATATATACCGTTTTGTTGTATAATTTGTTGCGATTTTAAAAGTAGCTTCATATTGCCTCTCTCATAGAAGTCTTGGCATTTATTGGCGAAAAACTTTTTAATCGATTTTCTCACACACAATCTTCTCTTCATCCCAATTTCTTATCACTTTGGAAGTTTTGCAATGCGAGAAGAAGGTGGTAATTGTTTGGATCCAGGTTCGGACTATATGGTGGATGCATTAAAACTTTCCAATCAAGCTCCCAGAGTTTCTGGCGATTCACTACAGACCTGACGTGTGTGGCCTGGCGTTGTCCTGATGGAACACAGCACCTCTTCTGTTGGCCAATTCTGGCCGTTTCTAGTCAGTCACTAGCTTCAAACGGTCCAGTTGATGACAGTAGATATCTGAATTTAGTATTCGGCCCTACGGAAGCAACTCATAATAAATTATTCCTTTCTAGTCCCACCAAATACACAGTAGAACCTTCCTGGTTGTTAGTCTGGGTTTGGCTACCATTTGAGCTGCTTCACCGCACTTTGATCACGATCGCTTTCGCACAATATTGTCGTATGTGACCCATTTTTCGTACCCAGTCACCAACCGCTTTAGAAATGGGTCGATTTCATTCCGTTTGGCCGGGGTTTTACAGATGGAAATTCGATCAATCATGTTTTTTGGTGTGGTACCCAAACATCGAGCTTCTTTTTGAATCCAACTTTGCTCAAATGGCTTAAAACTGTTTTATGGTCTATCTTTAGCTCCTGCGCGATGCTACGACTACTAACATGCCGGTCACTTTTGATTATTTCTGTGATTTTATCGGCATTTTCGATGACGGGCACGGGCAATTTTAACATTAAAAATGCCTGAAGGGAATCAACGAAACCAAAATTGCTCGTAATTAGCTGTTACTGTATTGACACCATAAACCCCATTCAGAATTTCAGCCGCCTGGCTTGCATTTTCGCCTTTATCAAAGAAAAAAATGTAAGATGTACCGAAGTTTCTCTTTGTTGAATTCTACTTTTAACACCCTGTAACTCACAATTGAATGCACCAAACAAAATACAGCAAAATAATTTTTTAGTGTAAAATGTCACCTTGACAACGAGCATAAATTTGAAATAGTTTGATCGATACTTCACGAGATATAGCCATCTACCGAAAAAGTAATGGATTTCTTTTTCCCCAACCCAATAAAATATCGTTTACAAAGAAAATAGTACGGTGAAATATTTTTCTTAAAAATTGAGAATTTGATTTCCTTTTCTATCTACACTTCTACATACTTGTAGAATCTGAAGAATAAATTATTAGTGACATACGTCGCTACTTTTGTCATTGTCATGAGTTTGACGTCCCCCAGTGTTGATGTACGTTATATCTATCTATCGTGGCTCAGTGACCTTCCATTGGTGAGGAAGTGTCTGCTCATGTGTCGTTCTCGTCACTTGACAAAAGTTTAAAATTATGAAGTTCGTCACGGATAGCTCTTTTGTTACGTTATAGTACGATTTTAATAAACACTCACTCACTATTAATCTCGTAAAAGCAAGTTTTGATGCTGGTACCTCATTTTCTGCCTTCCCTACAATGCCACATAAAAATTTTAATGTCTAGTTTGATTTTCCATGCAATGTTCTTTTTATTTTGTGAATTATATATCTTATCCCAGTTCGGTTAACAAATTAACATTAGTAACATTATTTCAGTTATGTATTCTATTATTTTCCTGTGTGATCTTAGATAGAGAAATCTTTCATTTAACTTTAATTCAGAGTTGATGAAATTAACGACAAACAATAAAAATGTTCACATCCCATATTTTTGTCTTAAAATGTATAATTTGTTTTTATTTTCCTTAATTTTAATAAGATTAAGTTTTTGAAAGAATTTCATTTTTTCCCTGTAAGTCCCAAAAAGATTAATCAATCAATTATTAACATTACATTCTTGACTTATACGTAATGCAATTATTAAAGCACAATGCACATTTTATTATAGATTGCATCACCCATTTAGTCTTATTTATACTTTCTACGGAGTTCTGCAAAACCCCGTAAAACTTGCAATCGCATAAACAATAGTGGAAAAAGATTCTTAATGCGTGTACTTTTGGATGTATCGACAGCCTTTTTTATCACTCAGTGTGTGAAGACAGAAAATAAAAAAGTAATAAAACGAATTTTTTTTTTGAAAACACAAAAATTCTACTGCTTAAGAACACATTTTGCATTCAAATAAGAGTTATGAGTATTGATGCTTATATCTAGATGATTTATTAAATAAATTGTTTTACACTTAATACTTGAATTTTACACTCTAAGGCTTTGTGATATATAGCTTCATTATTGTTAAGAAAATATGCTCCATTATTTATTATTTTCTATCGTTTAACATTTTATTTCACTTCAAACCAAAATAGCCTAATATAGAGATGTAAGGTGTGGCCTTAAATCGGGGAACTAATATATATTACCCAAAAGAGAAATTTCAACAACTCCAAGAAGGAAAATGCGTAGCCATGTGAAAGTATCAGAAAAGGCAGAGTTAACTCACATATGTAAATGATTAATAAAATAGACAAAAATATGTTCAAGATTCTTTGTGTAATTATACTTGGTTATGGTATTTTCAACATTTAAAATTGTACCCATGGGCCTCTAAACCGCAAAGCCTACTGTCAGTGGGGCCATAAATGAGATCCTGAGGTATTTCTTGCCTAACCGATCTCACTGCAAATCTCATTTCCTCTACCAGTATGTGCTTGTGGTGCCTGGATCACTGCAATTCTAATAATGGCCTATGCATATTTGGAGGTAGAAAGATGCGGTTGCTAGCTAAGGCAAGGTATCAAATACATCCATTGATAATTCACTGTGCAACATGAAGCCGAGCATTATCCTCGAATTGTGTGTCAGAGGTGGCCTGCGCAAATGGCTATACAGCAGCTAAAATAACTTGTATATCTATGATTTTAAATTGCTGGTAATGTGCTCAAGGAATATCCGCTGTCCAAGCATGACGCTACCTCAAACCATGAATACTGGTGTAAGATTGGTGAGAGGCTCGAATACATAGGCTAGCACTGGCGTTTCACGAAAAAGTGGCACACCCATCCAAGACCATAATTCCTTCACAAACAGAATCGGGGTTCTTGTAAAGGTAGTATCCAATATCATTCGTTAGTCCAATGGGAGTAATGCTGACACCAAATCATTTGGGAAATCTTGTACTAGGTGCTTAAAGAGACTCCAGTATTTGGCTGCAGTGTGAGCAGTTGCAGAAGACTTTTGTGCTGATAGAACAACGCTTCAATTGTGGATGGTAGCTTTGAACTCCACATATTGTGAGAAACGGGCCTCGATGAGTCATTTAATGAATCTGCCTGCCAATGCGATCTAAAGCCTCTCTTCCACGTTCTCAGATGATATTGCTTCCGTCTTAGCACATCGCTTGCATCGCTGAGTTGTACTTCCATCTCATCCAACATGAGTGGCAATTGCGCGCATCGATATACTGAGATCATGCAGCTCCAGGATGTGTTTCCGTACAGTAGGCTATAATTGTTGGTATTCAACTGGTTGATGTCTCTGAGACATATCCTACGCTTTCTTTTATAATTTAGAAGCTGTGGAATGATTTGAATGTTTTTTCAGCTGCTCTCATTGAAATTTGCATTTAGCTGCGCACATTATTTTAAGGTGTTGCGAGTTCAATTTTGAGGAGTTCAGTTTTAAAATCCATTAAAAAGCACATGCGCACAAGACAATATAAGAACTAAAATAATTATTTTTAATTAAATGATTTTTACGAATTTTATTTTAATAAGCAAAAGTAGTCTTCGTTTGGATGTTAATATAACAGCTTAACAATTTAAAGAGAAAAGTAAGATGTGTGTGTAAGTTTTTTGCACACACAATTAACACTAATCCTATTTATATTTAATTAATTTTACTTCAAATTGAATTTCCTGTTCTTACGCATTATCGATATTATATGAAACGTAGCATTTGGTTCGCCATTCAGCGCGTACGCCACAGGAAATCGGGTTGCCTACTTGCCAAGTTATTAATAGAGTTGGCGATTGTTGCGATAATATGTAAGTACCGAATTTCCTTAAATCTACATTGGTAGTCAATGAATATTACGATATAAGCCTCTTATGGCGATTGCATTAGAAAACGAGATTTACCTTTCTGTGAACGAGTTTCTTAATATTGATCATTCACAATTATTTAACTTAAATACATATCTTTGAGCTGCTAAACCTTTTTGGATGGTATTTCAGTACTTATAATTAACATCAAATATTCTTAATTGGCCATTTTTGTAATAAAAAACGTGAAATAGAAGTGCTTTTCAAATATGTATATTGTTTTGAATAAGTTAATAAGACTTCAATTCGTTTTTTAATATTTTAATTTACTTTAACATTTAAAACATAAAAGTAGTTACACTAATGAAAATATCGTCATTCAAAACTCATTCATTCCAACTTCCTCTTCTCATTGAAATTTAGATCATTTACCATATATCGTTACGATATCTTGCACTCATTACTTTAAGCAGCAGTGCAGCACATGAATAAGCATTTTATTTTTAATAAAGACGAAGTGTAAATATCATTCGTTAAAGCATAATTGCGCAGTTTTAAAACAATTTGAACTTTTTTCCTCTTTTATTCGCAATCAAGCTTGGAATCGAAGAAATATCATAACTTTTACAAAAATAAAAGAAGCATAGATTCATTCCACGTGAATAACATTCCGAAAAGCAGCTTAATGATAGTTTTTTTTTCTTCAGACGATGCTAATGCCTTGTGAGAAATGAAATTGAGGTGATTTCTTGCCATTCACAAACACTTAACTAACTTCCAGTTGCGTATAATATCCGTTTATCGCAGAGCGTGCTAATATTGACTTTCATTAGGGTTGCCAGAAACAAAACGAAAAAAAAGATGCCACGGCGACTTATTCTGAGACATTTCGCCAAATTCTAATTATAAGGAGATGAATAAAATGACAATGACGATTTGAGGATGAAATCTAGGAATGCAGGTCGTAAATAATTCTCTAAGTTATATAGAACCATGACTGAATGCTATAAACAAACGAGTTAAATTCTAAATAAAATAATGCTAATAATAATGTTAAAAACAACGGATTAAAATATATATATTTCATGCAAAAAATAAAAATCAGCATAAAACATGCGAAGAGTTAGAGCAAACTTGTTAAGAGTTTACTTTTTACATAAAAAATACAGCATAAAAAATGAAATGATTATGAACTGAAAAATTACATTATACTTAATTATTGTAAATTTAATTTTTGATATTCATAGAAAACATTTTACCATATTAACAACTTCTTGTTAAACTTATCGCGTTTAGGAATACATTTAAAGGAAATTATAGGAAGCTCCCAAGTCACACAAAACTCAATATTTGGATATGTGTACCAAGAGAACGTATGTTAACGTTGCACTGTAAAGTACCAAGAGAGCTATTGGCCCCGGACCTCGTAATTATGAATCCTAATCAAGTGACGAAAATAGCACCTGAGCTGGCATTCCCTTCTCGAACATGCACACCATGCCAACAGGCAGAAATTGAACTTCCAAAGATTTAATGTGTATCAGCCTCCTTGGACGGTGGGTGTTCAGGGACACGAGGTTCGATCTCATGCAACCCCGTTCACGAGTCCGTGACCATAACCTATAGATTACCGGGTCCAATCTTTATTCCCAAACAGAAGTCATATGATAGTTGAGAAATAAGTACTATTTGAAAACTTTCTTGTCAATCTACCTTTTATTAACCATTTGCAGTCCTATGTGTCATGCTAGAGATGGTAGTAAAAATTTATTTTAGAACTCTTAGTCAGGCCGGAGATGACAACATTAATTTATTCAAAGAAACATGCTGTAAATAGTAACATTAGAAGGTACTTAATGTCATATCATCGTCTAATTTTGTGAAATCAAAAAACGTCACTAAATGCCACAATATGTGTGGTCCTGCCCATGTCGTTAGCAATAGTATTGGTGGTGGTGCGTATCCTCTAAAGATCAGAAAAATGTCAGATCAACTCCTGAAGATTATAAACCTCCAAAAAATCTATAATAATGAGGGGATCTCGGACGTTAAGATATCCTGAGAAAGTTCGATGCAGCCCAGTATCGGATCCTGTGAAGCTAGATGTTACATCATTTTTTACAAGGTGTGGGTTGGATTTTTCTGCCACTATCAAAAGAAAGACATTTAAGGTGGCTACTTCTTAGTCTAGTCAGAGCAGTCTGGGAGCCACAGTCACATTTGATTTCCAGCTAAGAGCCAGGGGAGGTTTCTATGTACCATTAGTAAGTAGGTGGAACACGCTATATTAAATTGAGTTTAGATCTTTCATTTGAGTATAGTTCTTGATAAGTAAGCGAAGAATCAGAGGCCGTTTCATTCTTACTACTCTCTACGGCCAGTCTATAAGCCACCTCATTACCACTAATGTTAACATGTGATGGAATTCCTTGGAGGTGAACGCCGTGGGTTTAACGCCCATATTCACCGCTAACCTGACCGCCGGTTAAAGGAAGGAAATCTGGGTTTCGCTGAAAACGCTATTCACCATCGCAAGTTAATAACTTAACTCCGGTTCAAGTTTAAAAATCCTGACCCAGGGTCACAGCCAGGTTAGTTTTAACCACACATGCGCAGTAAGCGATTTTTCGAGTGTATACGTTTGCGTTTTCTTGCCGCAAAACACTACTTTTCTTTGTCATTTTCTTTTTTAAATTTAAATAACACTGACGGATCTGTTGTGGTGTTCGCGGATTCACCACTCCGTCAGTGTCATTGAATTGCCACGTTATTTCAATATACGCTTCATTTTTTTTGTGCTACTAACAGCATTTGTTTCCCTACATTCTATTATATGTAAGTGCGGCTTCATCAAAGCCAACACCAACTCTTTTTCGTACTGCGTAAAATAAATTCTGTTGGCATTCATTTTAAACAGTTAGCGATACTCGAGGTTAAAAACAAGCTGGCACGAGACGAATATAGAAATTGTAGCTCCGGCCGTAAGTCACGGGGTTTATTTCGACCAATGGGAATTGACCAGTAAACCCAGGTTAAGAAACCCAGAGTCAAGAAACTGGAGGTCGAAAAAGAGCTGTGAATTGAAGTTCTTATCTGGGTTTGTGACTGCCGGTTACTTAACTCCAGGTTTCATCGCTGGTTTAGGTTAGCGGTGTGAATACGAGCGTAAGAGATCTTCCTCAGTTTGAGAAGAATAGATACGCTGGTTTCATCGCTTTCAGAGGATCAGCCACAAAGTTGTAATGCACTACGCCTGTCTGATAAAATCCATATTTAATCAAAATTACTATCATAAGACGTGATATCATCAAGTCCTACACTGATCGCATTTAACTCACTTCTGAAGACGGGGCAAGTGTGTTGCTTTATAGTAGTCTTAAGGGAAGGGGTTCTGATAAAAAATACCGCTGCTACGATCTTTTGTACAGCTACCATCAGTATAGGTCTGCACTGCACCTTTAGAAACGCAACTAATAATTTCCGGAGCCAGCTGTCTAAGGTGGTCTTCATGTTGAATTTACTTCCTTGCAATAATAACAATGATAGTATTTTGGTGACGTCTTTTGATGTGGCGAAATTAGTCGATGGTATATAATAGGGATGGCGAGCCATTGGTGGCACGTGGTACAATAATTTGGGCACGGCATCGATCATAAGGTTTGCATTTTAGTTCAGAAACTATATTATTGCAAGTAACCCCAAACTTGAAAAACAATTTCAACGATAAAAATGTACATGAGAAACCAGACAAAGATATAGTTATTGAAGAATTAATTTCCATAACTGATTCTTCAATCAAGGAGTTTTCAGTGAGATTTTCTGTTAAAAGAATTGTAAGAAACACTCAAATTTATTATATATACCCTGGTGTGAGATTATTTGATGAACTGAACTTGCTCTAATTCGATTAGTTGGAAATTGAAAAATTTGAAATTCAACTTATTGATTTCTAGTTTAGTTCAATATGGATTCAAAAAATTATTGAAACAAGGAAAAAGTTGGAATTGATTGAAAAAGATTAACAAGCAATATAAGTAAAAATGCCATTAACGAAATTTTGGTAACATGGAATTCGATTCCAGACACATATAACCGTTTTAAGAAGCTAGCTTGTACTATTTTAAACATATTTTTATCTATCTGTGCTTGCGAGTTATTATTTTCAGAGATGAACAACATTAAAGACTCACTAGAAACCGTTTGCCAGATGACTTCAATTCAACATGCATGCTGCTAAAAGAAACATTTTACAATCCTAATATAAGTTATTTGTCATCTATATATATAATCTGCAACAACAAAAGTCCCACTAATGTTACTTAAATTTAATTACACGTTTTACTGAAACATTTACTACTATACAGTGCAAAATGTATTATTTCGTAGTAAATAAAGAATTTTGTGATGTGGGTATTTAGTTTTATTATTTTTAAAATTACATTAAAATCAAAATTAAGTCAAAATTATATATATTTGACGGCACGTCTATACCTTATTAAACATATTTTAAAGAAAAAATGGAACGTTGATCCAAAAAGGTTCACCATCCCTGGTATATAATATATGTAAGTATTTATTAAATAACTAAAGTATCACGTGGTGTTTGAGATCTCATTCAGTAATAGTCTGTTATCAAGTTTTGTTACTAAGTTTGTTAATAATGATTTGTTAATTCATCAGTATATTTTGTGGTTACAAGCCATACACGGATATATCTCTTTTTGTCCAATTCAGTAGATATAATAGATTCAGCAGATTCACAGATACTATAATTTTCTAAAAAAAATGGATTATTAAAAATGCTGTACAGTGACAGTGAATTTGAATTTACTAATATAGGTGAGTGAAATGATAAGATGGTGTTGTACCACTAACTCACTCCGTTTTATACATAAGTTGACTTTTCACTTAATAAGAGATTTGAGACAAGAAGCGTTAAAAAGTGGACAACCATCACCACCAGACTAGGAGAAGTAGCTTCGTGAAAAACTAAACATTTTAATTCCTCATCTTAAGCAAAAAAAAATAATAATAATAATAATAACGATTGTATGCTGTTGAACAGAAAAGCTAAAAGTGGAAAACAACTGTTAATTTTTGCGAAGTATTAGAAAGACATCCTTTTCTGTTCGTTGGAAATTTCCGGATATCTTCATTGGAATTCGTCGGATACCTTAAGGTATCCTAATACTAGCGACAACTTTTTTTTTTTCAAAAATAGGATATATGGTGATTTTTTTGTAGTTTTCAGATTTATTTAGCACATTTTAAGAAAAATATGCTAAAATTAAGAAGAGAAAAAGATATGATTATTACTAAATTGGGGAAAAATTAGTAAAAATTTTCAAAAAATTACATAAACGGGACACATTCTGTACAAAAAGTTTAAAAACGAATGTTCAATTTTTCAGTTTTGATGTATTCCCTTGCTATTCATATTTGAAATGACTATTAGGATAAGAGATATTTTAATTTTTACAAAAACTAGAACACTTTACCTTAGTTATTATATGAAATTGCTAAGAAACAGTGATTATATTCACATAAGGGACTGTAAATTTTGTAATAAAAGAGTGATTAATAAATATGAAGGTTAAAACACTTCTAATATTATACAGAACATACACAAAAAATTTGATTTAATTATTTTCAAAACCTTTTGAGCAATCGTTGTCCCCGTTTGAGCATTTTCAAAAAAAAAAAAAACAACATTAAACGCATTTTAAAGTATGACACCTTGCATAAAGTAATGACATCCGCTTTTACTAAAATACTTGTAGTTTTGTTCTAGTGAATGAAAAATAAGAAACTTGGTTTTTTTTTATAAAGCTAATAAAAAGACTTATAAAATAAAATCATAAAAAAATATTTGTCAATTCGGTAAAATGCACAATTTTAGGGTAGTCGGATAGCTTAAAAAGTACCCCACTTTAAAATATTATTAAAAATAAATCATATTCTTTAATATAATAAAAAATACTAAACAAAATTATATGAAGAAATTTAATTTATAAATACAGAATTGAAGGTAATATAAATTTCTTTTAAACGTAATGTGTGTATGCAGAATTACAAAGCATTGTTTCTTACCTTCTATTCTTAAAATAGCTCATCGATCAATCAAATAACCACGAATAATTCTCTAACTAATACGATTACCAAATCAAATATTTCGAGTACTGGATGAAATGTTAATAATTGATTTTTATGACATGGTTCATAATTGCACGAGATTCATCGCCTGAAGCGTATTGTGTAGACTTCGTGTGACTATAATCTAATTAAACTAAACTGGATCAATAATTGATCGTTAAATTTATGCATGTTCCCATAATTAGACAGTAATTAATTGCGAATGGAATCAAATAGCTTTTGACAAACTGTTGATCATTTAAACCTTATTGTTAAATAAAACTGATCGGTAAAAAGGAAAGTTTTTAAGCGACAAACTTATCTGTTTTAGATTACAATTTAAGTACCTAGGATAAACAAAAACAAGTAATATAAAAAAGAATTAAGTTGATTCCTATTTGAATATATAAATAGAAGGTATTTTATTAATTGAAAATTTTAACAAGATATATATATATATAGGGAGAGAATAAACTAATAGTAGAAATTGAAAAAAAAAACATGATTTGTCTGCATTGTTGTGACACCCGGTTTAGCTAGTTTGACTGAAAAACCTGTTTTCGACCCCAACTTTTGTCATTGTTTTAACAGTTACATTGTTCAAACAAAGAAGACGATTCTAAGTTGCCGTCAAAAATCAGTAATTAATTTAATTAATTAACCGGTATTTAATGAATTAATAGTTGAAGAAACTGTGTCAACATCACTTGTGTCATCTACTGCAAGTTTAAAAAAATTATTTGAACTTGATTGGATGAATACAAAGTATTTTATTAACGACTGAAAATTTGGACAATATATATATATATATATATATATATATATATATATATATATATATATATATATATAGGAGAGAGTGAGCTAATCGTAGGAATTGAATACCGCTTTATTTCTATGCGAGATTATCGTTCAAGACAAATATTTCATTTTCCTTAGAAAAAAGTAAAAGAGAATGTAAAAGATCTTAAAAATATGGTAGCAAAAATTTTGAATAATGTTATTTTTATTTTTTGTGTGTAAAATGATATTATTGTAATGAATCATGTGTTGAAGAAATTTAATTGATCTAAACTGAATACAAAATTAATACATCCTTTAAAAAACTCCGATCAAAGATGTATTTTTATTTTACGTATATTTTTCAAAATTGCTTTTCCTTCTACTCTTTCAGCGTTACGTGTTTCAGAAAATATGTATTCTAGTAGATAATCTATAGTAGTAATTTCTCTAATCTTGTAAAAAATTTTCTTACGACTTCATTTATTTAAGCTGGTAACATAGTTAAATAATTGTTTACCAAAGTACGAACTGTTTAAGGGTCAATGAAAGGCTTAGAAAATTTTCAATTTCCAAGAAATCATTCTTTTTCTTCATGAAGTCAATCATTTGAAATAGTTTATAGAGTAAATATTTCTTATTAAGTTTTAAATTTTCTAAAACACAGTCCAGAATTTAAAATATTTTTTGCAAGAGTTCATACATAGAAATAGTGTAATTTAAAAAAGAATATTAGTGCATTAATATATATCATGTATTCACAAAGCCCTTAGTTTTAAAGGCATTGTTTTCTTCAAAAGTTCAACATGTGAAATCCCTCTTTCCTACATGTTCACCCCTTCCAAAAAAAGTCTCGCATTTATTATTGTGTATCATGTTTCAAATACTTACATTAAAATTCCAAATGCTTTATAACTCGTAAAGTATATTTTAAATAAAATTCTAAAGAAACAAATGCTGATATGTTAATTTTTCTCCATCTTTTAGGTACCGTAAAATTTACTGAGCATTCTTGTAAATGTTTGAAGTAACAAATTTAATTATTTAAATAAAGAAATATGCATTGATTGGGTAGATATAAAAAATTTTTTCAATGAGAAATTAAATGCTTTTCAAGAATAAATTTTTAACAATATATGTAATTACTGTAAAAGTCGTTAAATATATACATAAGTTTAATTTAAATTATAAAAAATATTCTTCTAAGCTAAGATATTTACTTAAGCTTAATACTTCATAAAAATATTAAAAAGCAGTAAACAAATTTATAAATGATATTTATGTAATTAGAAAATAAATTTAATATTATCAGTATAACATTACAATCTTTTTGAAAGTTTTTAAGGTGCCATTAACGATAATTCAATATGTATTCAGATAGAAGAAACAATGTTTTTTATTGCTAACGCTAAAGAATAATAAATTAATAAAGGAATGGGGATATTATGGCTTGTAGTGAATGTATTCGTTGGTAATAGTCTTTATAAACTATTAAATACCCATTAACTGTAAAAAATTAAATTGGAATTTATTGCTTCTTCATTCCTCAAAAATGCGTTTTGCCTCATTTATTAAAAATTCGAAATGTGTAGAAGAAGAAGAATTGATTGATAGTGGAATAAAATTAAATATAATTCTCTAAGTTCTTCATATTTAACTGTTAGTAAAAAAATCCAGACATTCTTCTTCTAAATTAATATTTTATCATTACCAAGGAATGCTATTGTTATTTTAATGTTTTTGAAATAATCTTAAGTTCATTATTTTTTCAGCAATGATTATATTTAAGTTCTTTGCTAGAAAAAAAAACAAAATTGATAACGATTTTGAATTAATGAATTCGAAATATCCTTTGAAGAATTCTCTAAATTAATTTTGGAACTGTCTCATATTTATGTTACGTGTCATGTTTTTCAAGAAAAAATATTTATTTTTTCTTTCTTTTTTTTAAAAAAATACTCTTTTTTTCCTCCTTATTGAAATATTAACTATTAATTTCATTAATTTACTTTCGTTTTTGAGTAACAGATAGATTAATTCCATGTACTGTTTTTGTTTTTCCACTCCAAAAATATTTTCGCTATTGTTTTTTATTTTCTCATCCATATTTTTACGTTATTGTAACGTGAAAGAAATATCTAAAGATAATGAGGTTCCTTGAAATTCATTTCTCAATCTTGACGTGATATTTTGAAAAAAAAATTAAAGAAAGTTTTTGTTTCTTTGAAAAAAAGATTAATTTAGAAACATTTTTATCAGTTACATACACGTGTACACGCACGCACACATACATTCTGCCAACCAAGAAGTAAATGGACATCTGGTACAGATAAGGAAAATTTTGATTACTTACCATTAATAGTTCGTGGAATCTCCATAAATGGCATTTTTCACGAATTTTTGTTAGACGGAATCAATATTTTTTCTATTCAGCTTGAGAAGATAGGTCAGCTCTCCCCTCATTTTTGGAGGGCAGGGCGCTTCTTATATCGATGTACCATTTGAAGTTTCCATAAATAATCTGTAAGATTTAGGTCTGAACTATGGGACATCCAGTTCAATAACTGAGCTCCATTGTCATCATACTAACTCATAATAGACGGATATTATCATCATAGAAGCAACAATGTTCAACCCCTGGAGTACTCGTAAAGCATAAGGCACTTGGTCTGGGCCTCAACTTCAGGGACCTTGATTCGGCTTCATTAAGATCATGATCCTTGCTATTTTTAACACACTTTTATTAGCTTCACTTCTATGTAACGGAATTTTTGAACTTGATGTTTACCCACTTTAAAAGGTCAGATTAATTTCAAATTTTGGGCACTTGCCAAGGACCGATGGCAATATAATAATTTAATAATTTTGTCCTATAGTTTTGATCAAGATAATTAAAAATAATGACTTCCCATTTCCAGATTTGGCGACTAAAAGATTGTTACAACCCTAAAGCGAAAACCGCTCATGGTTAACACAAATACAACTTTTATAACACAAATAATGCACTTCAATCTCTAATGCTGATTCAAGTTTCAGAGAGAATATTGAACTCTTTTTAGTGAAAATTATCATTGACTTTACTCCTTCTTCAGCATTAAATATATTTCAAACTTAGCTCCTCCATATTTCCTTCAGTTGGCTTCTCCTACATTTTATGAATCAGGCCGTACCGACGCACTGATAGGATGCCAATGGGTATACCAGATTCTAAAAAAATGACTCATTTAAGATTAATTCATCAATCAATAAATGATAGTTAAAAAACTTTAAAAACACGTTTTTATTGTAGATGGAACTAAAAAAATGAAAAATGAATTATAGTTTGAAAAACTAAGAAACATACTTTTATATTTTAATTGAACTAAAAAGTAAAAAAATAATTCTTAATATTAGAATAAAATGATTAACGAGGAAATTAGTGTCATTGTGGTAAAAGCGTGGGGTGATCGATATCAATTGTTATAATTTCTTACCTGGTCTATTCCGAAATGAAGAGTTAGTGTAAAAATATAGTACTAAGCACCCCACGCTTTTACCACAATGACATTAACTTCCTCGTTAATCATTTTATTCTTACTTGAAGAATTATTTTTTACTTTTTAGTTCGATTAACTATAAAAGTGCGTTTTTGTAATCTTTTCAAACTAATTTTTTATCCTCAAGTGTTGTTCCTGGGTATATTCTCTAAAAATCTGAGAAATCGTACGACTCAATCACATTTAAATAATTTAAGCTTGGTGAGAACTGAAAATATAATTTCATTAAGAGATAACTTTGAAGATTAATTAATGATTTAAAGAGTTAAATACAAATTTAAGTGTAGAAAACGAATTTTCTAATAAAGTTTTATCTTATAATGTGGATTGCTTTTCATTTAACTTTGCCTATACAATGGCAATTGTTTAACATGTAATTGAGGGGACTGAAATAGTTTTTCGTGTTAAAGGATATTGAAAAAAACCTACATTTAACAAAATTAAGTTTATTAGAGTACATTTTATTTACATGGATATGCATATGTGGCATATATTTAATAAAAATTAATGAAACAAAAACATTTAAAAGAACTTAAGGAAATTTTATACAAAATTTATCAATACCAAAATCTTTACAAATTTAGTTTTTGTCTTCTTTTTTTGATCTACCACCATCCATCTTCCTTTTAAGTGAAAGAGCATTTTTGGTTTTCCCCCTGAGCTATTTGCCATAGTGCTCTAAAACACCCCTCTAAAATAGAAGGGGGGGGGGCGAGCCAAACTCATTAGTTTTTACTCACACTTTGATTTACTCGTCACCGATGTACATATGATGTACTCGCCGGTTTTGCTCCAACTTTGTTGAACTGCGATGTTGAGTTTCGATGCCAAAGGTTTGTGGGTGGCGGCACGATCATAATAACCAAGCAGATGTACTTTCTTACAAATGATATTCTGCAAAGAAAAAAAAACATTTCCGGTTGCTTGTAGAAACGTCCCGTGGATGTGGCTCATCAGTGGGACAAGGTTCTTCCGAATAGTTACAGGCAGCACTTTTGTCTCAAAAGTCCAGGTTCGTAGATCTGTTGAGTCACGCCACATTTCATCAACCACTAGGCGCTAGGGATGGTGATCTGAGATCGATTAATCGCAGAAATTGGGAAAAATCGATTTTTTTTAAATCGATATGTATATCACTTAATCGATTCAGTGAATCGATATTTCACTCAAGAAAATCTACATCAGATTTTTTTCTGTTTTGGTAAAAACCATAAAATTATTTACAATTAGTTCAATGTACTATCTTTAAAACCCGTAATATTACGGTGTTCTCTGTTAAAGGGTTAACTTACTGGTAAGAACAAAAAAAAAAAAAAAACTCTATTTATTATCACGTTCACTCAATAGCCATGATGTATATGAGTATCGTTGGATCATTTGCTACTTGTGAACGCCTTTTTTCGATTGCCAGTAACATTGCAAGTGAATAGCGGAACCGCTTGGATCCCAGTACACTTGACAGACTGTTGTTTTTATAAAGCTTAGATATTAAGCATTAGGAAATAGAAGCTATATTTTCTATTTTCTAAACATTTTAATGTATCAACTACATTTGGAAAATAAATGTCTTCTTTTATACCTGATACTCTTTGATATGGTAATAAAAATAATTGTAATTGTCGAATTCCCTGAACAAAAAAAATCCCTGATTTTACTGATAAGAGATCGTTTATTATGGTATATTTCTTGTTTTTCATAAATGGACTTACATTTATAGTGAAATGCAGACTTGAAAAAAATCGATTCTTTAGAAATTGATCTTTCACACCTCGACTTTTTTGTGAATCGATTCATGAGGTTGCGATTCGAACCGATTTAAAAATCGATCTTTTTCGGAAAAAATCGCCATCCCTACGAGGCATCTCATAATTACTTTGTAGTAAAAACCTTCTGTGCATTTTCTATGAAGTTAAAACTTATAAAAACTTAAAAAACTCTTATACTTATAAAATTACTGATCCAACTTATTTAATTAAAAGGGCATTAATTAAAAACAAAATATGACATATAAAATATTTTAAAACTGAATATGAATTATTTCCCATGTTTGAAATAAAAAAGTACACTATTTTGTTAAAACTTTAAAAAATTTTCATAAAAATCACTATCTAACCAAACCTTGAGCTAACACGAGAAAAAAATTTCCTTAACTTTATGGTGAAAACTAAAAAATATATTAATACAAGTTTTTATCAGAAAGAATAAAAAAAAATAGTTAATGCTTGGAATGAAAGCAACTGTTGGATTCCTAAATGTTAATTACTGCAGTTTTATATTATACCAGTGTATATCTACTCGAATATTATGTATATTAATATAAATATTATGGATAACATGCAAGCTATAAATTTAAGTAAAAGTGAATGGTTTATGCTTCTAGGAATTTAGATTTAGTCTGAAAAATAACAAAGAGAAAAGTTTTCTTGATCACTGAAACTAATTAGAGCACTAAGTCCAGAGAAAAAAAATATGACAGAAAATCAAGCAACTCTGGGGAACTTGCCAGAGGAAATAAATTCGTATTTAAATATATTAGTAAAAAAATAAATATAAACATAATTAATATGAAAACACTTTTAACAGCGATTTCAAATTTTCAGGCTTAAATAGATCCCATTCATATATAAATGACATCTGTGCTTGTAAAAATCGCATATAATTTTGTATGTGAATTGAAATGCTTTATAATTTAAACTTAGAGGAATGTAGGATTCAAAATATAAAGATATTTACATTTAGATGGATCTTAGGGAAATTCAATGCAAATTATCTTTACATAAGCTTATATCGTATGCAAAAGTGTTCAAAAGACACAATTCGTAACGTTTTGAACAAGTACAAGTTGTTTTATGCATAATAAAACTGCTGAGAATGATTTATGTAATCAAAATAATGTTTTCATAAAATATTATCTCTTATCCAAATATTAAGAAAATGGAGGTATGAGTTTCGAAATAAACATATATATATATAGAGAGAGAGAGAGAGAGAAGAATACGAGATAAATTTGTTTAAAAACACTCCTTATAATTTAGCAACTGTCAATTTTTCAAAATAAATTATCAAATTCCAAATAAAATTCCATGAGTACCTCCTTCTATTTCTGCGATAAAAATGCAGATTTTCCATTTTGTAACTTAAGCAAAGCTTGAGTAACAGAGAAATTCTGAATATAAAAAAATAAATGATAAATAAATGCAAAAAAAAGAAATGAAGATTCAAAAATAAAATTTAGAATAACGGAAAATGGTCCCGTTTGAATATATTTTTTGATAAAAAAGAACTGTTTGTAGTGCTACTTTGTTCATTTTCTTTTTTCTCATAAGTTTAGTTTTTTTTATCTTCTTGTGTTCGCATTAACTATGCTTTTTGATTGGTAGGTTTTATACATGCATTAATACAAAAGTTAAGGATATTTTAGTATTAAAAATTTAATTCGAATTTTCTGAAATGCTAAAAATTTCAAGAATCTTAATTCCACATGCACATACATAAATTCAACGATTAAATTAATAATTTATTTTATCAAAACATTATATTTTTAGTATAATCCATTCGAAGTGATAAAATTTATCTTTAAGAATCACCATACATATATATATATCAAAATTATACCTACATAAATTTTTTGAAAGTGTACCCGTAAAAAAAGAGATAAACATTCTTGTGGTGTTAAGCTTCTTATTTTTTACAATATTTACAAAACCGTACAGAAAGAATAAAAAAAGACACTCCATGAAAAGTAATCTTGCAAAATAAACTCTTGGTATGTTTTAACTTCCTGCTAGTTTTTCTGCGCACAACCGAACAGCGCAGTCAAGTTGGAAGGTAGTGAATTTCGACCAAACCAATAGCGGAAGTAAAGAGTTCCTGGCGGATGAAGATAACGGAAACGACAGCTGTAAATTCATCGTCAGCAGACATATAACTTTCCAATCTATACTTCCCACTCAGAGAGATAGAAACATTTTCTTACATATAAACATCATTATGGCTATTTTTAGTGGTATTAATTTGTTATAACCGTAACTTAAGATTCCACAACGTTCCTTACTTAATTAAGTTTTACAGTAATTTATCGAAGCAGCCAAATGAGCGATAATGTGCCAATAGCTGCATTTGTTAGCCAGGGGCGTATTTCAGGGTTAGTGCAAAGACGTTTTATTGAGCAATGCTGTCGTTGATAAAACCCCTCATAAGTCTAAGGTATTTCTTGGCTTTCAAAGATAAGATAAGGTTATGGGCACTATAACATTTTAGGGGCCATTCCGTATCATAACCTTCAAAATCACTCAAGTAGGCTTTACTTAATTTTATTTCGATCACATAAGCACTAAAATATTAAAGAAAATAATTATATTCCGATTTGGGACAACCTGTAAAAAATGAAGAGACATTCACACTTGAGATAAAACAGTGAATCGATTTAATAATTGCTTCGTTAAAACATCATAACGCGCTTTATGTTTTCTTATATTTCAATTCTTTATTTATGAAGGAGAGAAGCATTTTCTTTTCTTATACGAAGTTCTAAATGACCAACCACTTAGACATTCCTTAGAAAAATTTAAAAAGTGAAGAAAACGTACACATTATTGGGAAACTTTTTATATCAATGCCAGTGGACTAAATTCATGGATGCCACATGATAAATATAATCGCATCTTCTTTATTGAGTTCAAAATTGACATTAGAGACTTATGCTTGTTGCTGTACTTGTGAAATTTAGATATGTAAAATTTTAAATCTGATAACTGATAAAGATGTTTAAATATTAAGATTCTTCAAAATGTTTTCATAGCTTAAAAATATACTTTTATTTTACGTGTACTTTTAAACTAAGTGCATTTTATTTACCTATGTCCATTATTTTCGTTTGCAAATCCATACTTTTTAAAGAACCTGCAAAAAACAAAAAATGGCAACCGTGAAGCGCATGAACTGATTGGGTGGAAACACATTTTGGTAGCCATCATGACAATGGCGTAACGAATTAGGCTCCCTCCCCTGCAAAGTCAGGTTTTGGACCCCAAGCTGGATATTACAAAGGACTGCAAAAAAAATTAATTTATTGTTTAATTTGAAATTTGTTTTCATAGAAATGTGTCATTTTTACTTTGTGGAATTCTTTCACTAGAGCTGTGGGAAAAATTAATTTGTTAATGCGTATATTATAAAAAAAATGATGTAAAATAGAATATTATGTTAGCAAATATATTATAATTCATTTAACTTCCCTACATTCCCCTCCCTCCGGCTCTCAGCATTTGTAAATCAGTTTCCATATTAAGGTACACTTGTCTTGTAAGCATGTGAAAGCTATTGGTAGATTGATGACGATAAATAATTAAAAATTACATTTTTAAGAATGATGAATCCACAATATATTAATTCTTGAACTCATGAAATATTTAAATCCAGTGTTGCTTAGATAAAATTTTAAAAAAATACACATAAAAAATAATATTTTCAACAAGCTTTATTAGATTACAATTCCTCCGTACTCCTGTTTCAAATAGAGCTTAAAGTTGCTATGTTAGGACTAAAACAAATTGAAGTACTTTTAATGTTTATAGCGCTTTCTGGGACACTGCACTTTCCGGTCCCATTATTAAATATAATTTCGACAATTAAGTCCGATTGCACATATACCATATGCATTTATGATCCTAAGTCTAGTATTAATAAAGATAATGAAGTACAGTTTGAGATTATTTTTTTTGCATTGAATAAGAGATTGTACTCTGGATTCTCTAACATCAAACTCTACTGAATAGACTAAAAATCAAAGCTATTTTTATTTAACCCTTTATAAGGTCGTTGTATGCATACTTACTACCAACTTCATTACCCTTTAAATGTCCTGGGGAAGGTCTTTTCCCGCTTACGATTTGTGATGTTAGCACTTCCGCTGGCACGACAACTGATATCTGGATTTTCAAGTACTGTAGAACGTCGTTCATCCGAACGTTTATTATCATCAGCGTCAAATATCCAGACAAGTTTTTTTTTGTCAACTACATGTACTGTATATGAATACGTTTTCGAACAGTGCAATACTCAACAGTTGTTCCGCAAAAAGTGACGAGAAAACCCAAGGTCAGGGATATTTGGAGAATTTCAGTTGTGTGATTTGGTAAAATCTGCGCGGAATATTAGGTCAGTTTGTTACTAAATTTGACTCACAAGATGGCTCAGAGGAAAGAAAAACTACGAGGGTTGTTCTTAAACGATGTTGTTCTTGATCTCTACTTGAGGAGAGGTTTTCAAAAAGAAGGAGCAAAGGGGACTCAATATCGGGACATCTGTTGAACGAAAAAGCTCTGAAACTTAACGAGAAATTCATCGGTTCGGCTGATTTCTCAAAGCCAGCACTGGTTGGTTAAAGAACTTCAATTCACGCCCCGGGATACGGAAACCTCATATTGAAGGCGAATCATTGTCTGGCAATGAGAATTCTGCCCACAATTCTGCTATGGAGTGCTACAAACAACAATCAGAGTCCTGTCCTACTCAACTATTGCTGCTCAAGAGAATTAGAGACCCTGCAGAGAAAAAACAATGGTGTACAATGGTACAGCGAAAAATAAGTGATTATTTTCTCACAATAAAGGTAAAATTGCACCCATTTTGCTTTTTCTTCAAGCACGTTTCCCGCTTGTGATGATTTTCAATATTCGTACATTGTTCGGTTTCATATACTGTATGGATCTCATTCGGTTTTCGGTTGTTCGAACAATCGCGTATCTGAACAGTGTCCGGTCCCAATTGATTCGGATAAACGACGTTCTACAGTAGTAAGCGCGAAGGACGAACGGTAAATTTCCTGAGCAGCAAGAAAACTGTTCCAGATGACATACGATTGACTAAAGTTAATGACCATATGCCAATTTTAAAAAAACATGTAGACGTTGCCGTTTGCGATCTATTTAAGCTCAGGAGAACACGATCCATTTATATACCTTGTAATGTCCCACTATGTATTGATCCCTGTTTTCTGAAATTTTATGGGCAGTAATACGTATAAAAATTCTTAATTTTTTTAATACAAAATATATCTAATTTTAATTAATTCAGTGTATTTTTGTATCCACAAATTATGTTTATAAATATCATGCAACGGATTATATAAAATGAAATGCAAATCATAAGATGTCGTACCTTTAAATAGCTCCTAGTGGGTGGTCAGGAAAAAAAGTGTCTCCTTTCAAAAAAAGTTCTTAAAAATCAAATTAATTTTAAGTAATAAAATTAATGAATTTCTTTTAGTAAATCAATCTGAATTCCCAAAATATGTTAACATAACATTACTGGGAAAAAGGGCCTTGTAAAATGTTAAGCATACTACATAACAAACTCTCCGTTTAATAGATAATACAAAAGTAAGCCTTTTTGTGAAAACAAAGTAATCAACAGAAACACATAAAACAAATTCAAGGTTCAGTTTAAAATAGCTCACGACAATATTTACATCCATACTGAAAACACTTCTGATTAAATTTTTCTTAACTACTCTAAGCATTAAATTAAATAATATATAAACACTTCGTGTGGTACAAATTTAATTTACAATGTATTTCCTTTAACATCTTCTTTAGAT
Organism: Trichonephila clavipes; assembly: GCA_019973935.1. Classification (NCBI taxonomy): domain Eukaryota; kingdom Metazoa; phylum Arthropoda; class Arachnida; order Araneae; family Nephilidae; genus Trichonephila; species Trichonephila clavipes. The sequence continues at coordinate 162,848 of BMAU01015279.1, read as the reverse complement.
TACTCCGAAAAAGAATCATACAAAAACACACCGAATCAAATTAAGCCTACTGAATCACGAACCAGAAAAAGGAATTCATTACATTTCTTAATCTACTTGCATAAACCAGCTCCAGAAAAGAACGTGCTAGAATCTAGATTATGATGGAATCTGGAATAAAATCGATAGGGGGTAGAATAAATTCATACTAATAAATGATGCAAAATAAAAATAAAACTCATACAATGTGAGTTAAGAATAAAAATTCTGTGCATGGAATCATTATATCAATCAGAACAGTTACTGAATTAAATCAAATGAACCTCACAAATCAGCACTGATCTTCAACAGAAACTATAATTATAATGAATCGATAATTAAATGATTTCAACAGATGCTGCCCTGTGGGAAATCGTTGCAAATTTAATACTCTAAGCCCTTGTTAACGAGTGTATATCCTCACGGGTAATAAAAAAAGCCATTAGTCCTAATGAGTTTAAACGGGTACTACACGTCTTGCAAGCTACCGAAGTGTGCCTGAAGCGTTGGGGATAGAATATCATTTCTTTAAATAATAGAATGAATGACATATTGTTTTAAATCGTACACTACTTCATTCTACACTTAGAACTTGTTTGAAGGACTTATTTACCCTTAATTAAAGTAAAGGATCTATTTATCTTTTCTGTTTAGTTTATTGTTTCAACTGATTTAATATCGTATTTCCGCGTTTCTAGTGAATGTTAAATATCACAATAAAAATATTTATATTTGTTGTATTGCTATTTCTTTAAACGCTAAAGTAATATAAAACAACTTTGTTTTTGTTCCAAAATCAAGAAGTTATTTGTGATAAGTATCACAAATAACTTTCATCAGACATAGACAGACATCTCTATCAAAATCAGATTTTAAATATTTAATTTTTACATATTTGTTCGAATTCGAACATTATATAAATACTATTTTTTATATCATTGCTCTTTTATTATGACTCTTGATTCTTGACTTCCTGTCTAGAAATTAGTTAAAGTGAAAAAAATAATGAACTGAAGAAAAGTTGTATTTTGTAGTTATTTTATTAATTCATTATTAACAATATTCAACTCACATTATTCACTATATTCAACTCCCATTTGATTGACTTTTATATTAGAATATTGAAAAGTTAGAAACATTTTAGTAAAATTAGCATGCACATTTGCAAGTCTGTATATAGTATATATATATATATATATATATGTATATTCAGAATGGATTTTGCTATTTACAAAATTAAGGGGCTACTCCGAGGGGATAGCCAGAGCAGTTGGTTGGCTAATATACAACTACACTATGAAAAGGATAATGTTGGTAATAATTCCTGTCATATTCTTAGATACATCGATGACAATTCTTTTCAATAATAACTTAGATTATATTCCTTGTTTTAATTTTTGTCCATATTATTTTAATGTAATGAAAACAAATCTTGACACAAATCGTTCAGATTTTCCGGATTTACGATTCAATATAGAAAACGGTTTTTAAAAAGGAAAATGTATGTTAAAAGGAAAAAAAGTGGCTTATAGGGTAAACAATCTCTACAACTTAATTTTTAGAAATATTAACCTTAATTACTTAGAAAGATATAATTATGTAGTTATTGACCACAAAGAAAATTAAACGGTTTCGAACATGATTATACTGGCTAATTTTCTACATGTTTATATTTCTAAAATAATGTATGTAATAGATTATCATTATTTTTACATTCTTCAATTTAATATTCAATACTTATTTCTTAAAACTTCTGTTAATTTTAAACACCTTACACAGATGACGCCATAACTATTTTTCGTTTTTGTTAAGTGCCATTTTAAACACAGAACACATTTTCTCTTGTACCGTTTTCCAATATCATTTTTTTCACTTTTTTCTTTTTAAATTTTGGTATACCTTTGAACATTTTTTTAACTGTATTCTTTTTGCTACTATTTAAAAGTTCTATCGTTTATTAGCTTACTATTTGATTACGCGGAGCAATTCTCAGGAACACTTTTAAGTTCACTCAGGAAGTTTATCAACTTTTGAGAGTATGGAAATCCATAATTTTGAAATGGAGCGTTTTGAACTAACATTTTCAGAATTATAGAAAGCAGAATCTACGGAATTATACAAAAATCTGGAAAATAACTGTAACGATAATTTGACACAGTTTTAAATTGATAGATGCCATTGCTGGAAAGATTTAATTGTTTGAAAAAAATTATATATACTCTGCTTTCCGCTTTTGTTTCTACATATCTATCTAAACAAATCTTTTTCCGCGTGAAAAATATTTTGAATCCACTGAACAAACTGTTAAAAATCGCTTCAAATAGAAAGTCACAAATTGTACCTCTGATATTGCAATATCAGGTAAGGCAGTGGAGAGATTAAGTTCTAACTAAAATTTTAATTTTTAGTGAGCTGTTTTAAAGGGAAATACTTGTATTTTATGTTTATTTCTTATTTTATTAATATATTGAAAAAATGCGTATTGCATATAAAATATTAATTTTATTTACTTATATTGAAGGAATAGTTATATTTTATGTTGTTTATGTTAATAATTGCCTATAATTGATGCAAAAATCATTCTTAATAGTTTCAAGTTTTTGGGTTTTCTGTTACACACATACATGTATATATTATATATGTATAAGTTCTATCTCTCTCTATATATAACATATGTATATATATAATCAGAAGTGAGGGCTTCCACACCACAGGTTCGAGGTTCGAACCCCGTGCTCGGCAAGAACGACCCAGCCTTTCATCCCTTCAGGAGGTTGATATAACTTATTTAACTTTATATAACTTATTTCAGTGGTGAACAGCCTATGAGGGTCATGGCCTACTGTGCCCATTTCAGCACGTGACCTTCGGTTCTGAGGTGCATGAGCAGATGTTTCGATCAGGTAGTCAATCTGAAGCAGAACTCCCAGTGATAAACTCCCAAGCACAAGCTTTGCACTCATTTATCAACCCACTGAAGGGATGAAAGGCTGAGTCGTTCTTGCACACCCCGGGTTTGAACCTCGAACTTGAGGTGTGGAAGCCCTCACTTCTGATTATATACATACATATATTATACAGAGAGAGATAGAAATACACACACACATTTTTTCCCAATTTATACCATAAAAGATTATGTAAAAAAGTCTTTGTGCTTAAATGCGTCTTTAAATATTAGTTGGGAGTAGCATTTAGTAATCTCTGTAAGAAAAATATAGGGAGATGGAATTTTAAAAATAAAACTCCTCTCTCTCAATATCTCCTTATAAAATATTTTTAATGCCGGTTCATATCCAACTTGGTAAAATGTGAAGCATCAAAAAACTTAAATTATTTTTTTAAAATGCTAACTCACTGGAAATTACCTTCAATAATTCCCAGTGAATTTTTGAAAGAATTCCTTTTTAATTATTAATTTTGAAAATAATTGCAATTCTGCTACAGAGAATAAACGAATAAATATAAAGATTTCTTAAAATAATCCTTGGCATCATGTGAGAAAATATATGCGAAAAATTTCCAGCTTCGTTCACAAACTTCTTTTACATGGTTGGTTTATATTTATAAAAAACGCGTAAACTAAAGTCCTTAGGCGTAATCTATATGCTAAAAATCCAAAATTTGTTGGTCTATCGAATAAAGGGGGTAGGAGTTGAATCCTACCAAATCTCCCCTTTTGTGCAGGTCACTGATTGGTTCTCTTATTTCCTTTCTTTAAGGGGAAAAAGAAGTATATATATATATATATATATATATATATATATATATAACATCCATCCTTTTTTAAAAGAAGGTGAAATGCTCATTCTGCTGTATGAATTCCCAATTCCATGCCATTTGGATCGCTGCTAGGTTTTCGGATAAAACAATTTAAAAATAAAAAATTGTACATCGATATATTTCAGTTTCATTTTACAAATCTGCCAAAAATCGACTAATTGACTTACTTGTGTGAAGCAGCCTATATAAATTTAAACATATGGCTGTCTCAGATACAGTAGCGCACACAGGGATTTTTCAAGGGGAGGGGGGTCCGGGGTCGAAAGTTCACCATTCTTGTATCATACTCCTTTTGATTTTGTCAATTTTCAGGAACAAAACACAGTAAAAAACTAATTTTTGAATAAATAATTAGCATTAATTAATAAAATTTATCATTAATAACAAATACTTAATTAAATTTTACGTACTATATATTTGGAATTATAATCAATCGGAAAAAAAATCAAGAGCTTTGGGGGGCGGTCCGGACCCCCAGGACCCCACCCTTGTGTGCTTCACTCTGCTCAGAAGATATCTTCCAAATTATTTTTTTGTTTTCGAGCTAAAAAAGCAATAGATGAAAATTGCTTCAATAAGGAATTTTAAAGTTTTTAGCCAGTTTTGTAAAAATTCGTTTCGAGGTTCACATGATTGCCACCCATAACTTCAATATACTAAATTCCACCCGACAGGACTTTTTAGTTTTTATGCTATGCCTTCAAACAAATTCTTCTTTTTATCAGTACGACAACTGTAGCACAGAATACACAGTTATCAAATCGATCAGCATGCATTACAAGTCATAATAATATGTAATATAGCGCACAGTTTATAAATTTCCAATTATATATCAGTTCCTTTGAAACCTCTGTGAACTTAAAAAGAAAATAAACGGTACTTACATTTTATCGCAACCATCGCCAACATTCAAGATAACTCGCCAAGTTGGAAACCGCCTCTTCTCCTTTGTCTTATGAGCTGAATTGGCAATCACGGGCGTCGTTTCATATGATGTCGGCAATAGGTTACGATTTTACATAAGTACTAAAAAAATTAAGGCAGGAAATCAAAAGGCCATACTGGCGTATTAGTTTCAACGCTGCAAAATTAGCTGCACTATGATATCGAAACAACAAAGATTTGTACGTGTTTTTCATTTGAAAAAAATACAATAGGTGCTTTTCCGTTTCGCCGAAGCAAATCTCTCCAAGCAGGCTTTATTGGCGACGAAACACAATATACTTATAAAAAGAGCAGAATATAGACTACAAAACAAAATATATATTAATTCATACAATTTTCCGACATTGATATAAAACATTTACTTTTACTTTAATATATAAATTGCTCAGTAATATATTATATTTCAATTCATTTCTAAAAATCTAATTCTGCTGGGTTTGAATATTTTTTTGTAATAATTTTCTTTTTGAAAATTTATGAAGCTGACTCTTTTCTTCTTCAACTAGCACGTAATTCTATTCTTTTTATCGATTGTTCGTCTTTAAACGATCCCATCTATCTGTCATTTTTGGCTTATGTAAATATGTTAAAAAAATAAAATGAAGGAATACATCTACATCTTCTAGTATTATGTGTAGCGTTCTTCTCAGATATAATCGAAAAGAGAGAGAAAGAAAGATAAGTTGAGTTCATGAAGGTATGTTTCGAGAATACTTTATGTTCCAATCAGGGAATCACTTAAGGGGAAAAGTCCAGTAGGTATAAATGGTATAAATAAGAAAAGCTCATAAATTAATGTTAACAATATTTAGGTAACTTGAATAAAACACCTTCATACCATGTAAAAATCCATTCATGATTTGTTTTCTTTTTTTTTAAAGGACCGTAAGCAAGAAATGAAACTTTAAAATGTATACATAATGCTTCAGGAAATTATCTTTTTAGTATTTCCTTTTGAAACGTTTGAGTTTGTTATAGAATCTTACATTAGAAATGCAACACCAAGAAACAGTTGTTAGAAAATTGCGTAAATTTTATTATAGGCTCACCTCACCCCCCGATTAATAGAAATGCACAAATCTGTAGCCCATGTTGAGCAGGATGCAAGGGAAGGAATCTGCAGAAATGTTTTCTTCATCAGAATAAAGAATTAATTGCAGAAAATACCAGGCTATCAAGGGAGGCAATTAAAGCAAATAAACGATTTTGCCAAGAGCACAGTGATTGGTCTAAGAAGGGTGGAATAGTCCACACTTTAAATCTCAGCTAACAGCCACCTAAGCGCGTCCTCAGTGCACCAACTGTGACAAAGATGGTTCGTATAGTGTAATGTAGAATGTTTGTAGGATACCTGTGCACGCAGAGCAATCCACCAAAAAGCCATCTCTAATTCCATTTTGTAACATGCGCAGGATTTCCTCCATATTATCATAACAACAAGGTCCAGTACCTGTCAACTGTTTGATAGTGACCTCCACTCATAGCATCCATTAAAAAGACATTGACTCCAAAGCATAGACTATGATGAGGGTCTAAAATTTATCATGTCGTAGGTGCAGGGGCATGTTCTTAGACGAGTCACACTTCTATTTATCCCATGTTAGTTGCCGTGTATGAGTGCTGCGCTGATGTTTTGATAAATCCAATCTAACAGTATCGGAGAAGCGTATTACCACGACAATGTGGCATTACAGTTTAGGGTGTCATTCCACAAGGGTTAACTTTAGGGTGTCGTACCACAGCAATCCATCTCTTGTTCGTATTCAGGAAACTATGACAACCTAATGATACATGAATGATGTGCTAAAGCTGATGACTCCCACTCCTTCGCAAGATGTCTAATGCCATCTACCAGAAGGATTATGCCCGACCGCATGCAGTATGCCTTAACGAAAGTGATCTGCAAGATATACAGATGCTCACCTGGTCATCATTATTTTTCTCTGATTTCTCACCAACAGAACACAACTGACGGGATTAGACTCCACTTTCATGCCCTTCCACAGCCATGTTAAGGGGACGAATATGCAAATGGTGAAAAGGAATAAGAAGGTAGCCCTTAAAACATCTATATTCTCATTGAATTTGTACCTGCACATATTTTTCAGTGTATCGCTACCATGATAGTCATACAACCTGCTGAGCTGATACTGCCCTCGTTCTGTATAAAAAGCACATTTCAAAATAAATATAATTTATTATTTATTGGTTCTTTCTATTTCAGAGTTTCTTCACTTTCCTTCTTCTGGGTGTTGCATTTTCAATTCCATGTGGTAATTGTCCCGAAATGTTTAAAATCAAAATTAGAAATTCTACGAACAATGTATTGTTCGATAAATATTTAACAAATTATCTAACATTATGTTCTCTTGAAGGTTTCTGACCTGTGAAAAATAAAATTTAATTAAATATTGGTTGTTATATATTGCAAAATGAATTATATTTAATTTACTATGCACATATGTTCAGCAACACTTGTAATTGTTTCGCTTGAAAGCATATATAATTTCTTGTTGTCTGTCTCAATGCTTTTAAAGCTACAATTATCTTCCAAAAATGGAATCGTATTACTTAAAAGAGACGCAGAGAATAATCTAATGCATAGATTCACTATTTGCTTAGAATATTCGCATCTAACATTAAATAAATTAATAATATGTAAACTTCGTGTAGAATACCTTATAACGGGAAAATAGTAAGTACTGATATATTGCTATACTGGAAAGAGTAAATAATGAGACAGTATTGTCTTTTAAGATATATTTTGAAAAAGAAATTTTTTTAACAAAATAATAGGCATTGAAAACGTTTAAAGTGTAAAACGATTCTAATTTAATTCCTCACATTGTATAAATTATTCAATTCAAATTACTTGAAATACTTAATAAAACATCTGTTTGATAATTGTTTGTTTGCGAAAACAGCATTCGTGTTATTTGCTTTCTTAAGATACGAGTAAATTACCATTTAAAAGTTATTTTTATACTTTTAGGTACAAATAATGCATAATAACATTTTATTTGAGGTAAAAATAGTAGAAAACGAAAACTGCTATGATTACTCGAGAATGCAAACTTTTAGAGGAATTTCAAGTTAATTCTCTTGTAGACTTAAAATTTTGAAATAACTTATTTGTTTCAGATATTTTTGAAAAGTTAATGGCCTAAGCTTCAGTTTAAACGATGAATGAGTTAAAAATTAAAGGAATATAAACTTATTTTTATTACGTTATTTTCTTAAAATAGTTGATAAAATTAATATTAACTGAACACGTATATTTTTCACTATTCATTCTAATACTTCAACATTTTCATTCCTTCAATTTTGTTATAGTTTTTTGTTTAATAATAAATTCAAATAAATAGAAATTTTAATCAAAATACAATATTAGAATTGAATAATAACGCCAACACACACACACATACATATATATATATATATATATATATATTACCAGATTTTTTATAAAATTTATATAATCTAGATATAGATAAATGTTTAATATATTTGAACTATTTTCCTTTCGAGTGTTTCTTTAACTATGCCCATTAGCTCCTCAACGCAATTTTATTTTCAGAATTATGTATTAAACTATGCACGATAAATTTTATAAAAAATACGTTAACAATTGTATTAAAGTAAAATTCAACTAAAGAATTCCCGGAAAGTTTTATGGGAAATGGAACATTTTATAATTGTTAGATGATAATGCAACTCTCTCTCTATCTACTATCTCTCTCTAATAATGTTTTTTGACATTTCATCTATCCCCTTTCTATAAAAATGAGTCGAATGTACAGGGTGTGGTTGAATAAGAACCGACAAATTTAGAGGGGTGATAATAGGCAGCAGGGGGACGAAAGATGACCATAGAACATGAGTCGCTAACCCCGTTTAGTCTGAGTAATTTTCAAAAACCGTTATAAAGTATGTGATGTCTAGTGGAATGAAAACGGTAAATAAAATGTATTAAATGCATTTGTTTCACGTAACGAATGTTTACATTACGAACAATGCATAACATATCAACGTCAGAAATGCAACGACTATTAATTATTACTATAATTATTCGTTGTTTCTACCGCGTAGGTCATAAAAAAACCGACACCAACAGACGAAGGATTGTCGTACACATTCAAATAAATCCGGTATGCTGTCAATGTCAGCTAAAGCGACAACTATTTGTTCTAAATTCTTTCACTGTAGCCACAATAGTTTCAAACACAAGCGACTTCAGGAGACCCCAGAGGAATAAACCTAAGGTATTGAGGTCTGGGAAGCGAGGAGAAGCAAAAGCGCTCCTCTCCGCGTCCAATCCATGTAGGAATATGTGGAATATGTAGATTACGCACTGAAATCAAAAAATGTGCGGGTGCAATTTTGTACATGAAACATGTTCTGGTGCGCTGTGGCCAGTAAACCTTATAGAAAATCCGGGGGTCGTGCAGTAGGAAAACTAAAGTATTTTGCGCCAGTATTTTGCGGGCAGTATATGTTTGTTTCACCACTCATCTCGTCTGGCTCATCGTCCTGTTTGCTTGATTTTCACCAAACGTGGTTTGCGACTGCATGCTCTCTGGCAATTTGTTGTCCTCATTCTGCATATTATCCTCCATCTGAATTTGTCAGTAGAATTCTACAACACCTATACACACACATGTATACTGCAGTCTAATAGTTTAAGTAAAGATACCATCACGCACGAGTTGATTTTTTTTAAAATTTGATTTTATCAAGATAAATAAAAGGGGTTGCTGAACTAGGGTTTTGCTTAAATTCATTTGAGATTCTAAAAGATTTCTCTTAGCATCGTGTGGAAATTCGGGCTGCATTTTCCACACTTGGCATCTATCAAAATTTTTGAAGTACTTATATATATATATATATATATATATATATATATATATATATATTGTTATACTTGTATAAATTGCTTAGTTTTATGTTCGACTTATAGCTATTTAGTACGTAAGTGTAGTATTATAGTTTTATGATGCGTTTGTATTTCTGAGGATACTGACATTGACGTTACAAAGCACATTTAATTTTTCCTTTTGATGGTGACTAGCGTGCACTTTCGTTCATTTTTCGTATTATAAGACTAATTTTGTTGTTTATTTTTACTTTTTCTTGCCAATATGGCATCGTCGCTGGATTTCAACTTAAGTGATACTCATTGAAAATATTTGTCGGAAACGATGAATATGTCAGTGACTCTGATACGGATCTATTTGTAATGAAGAAATTGAACAAAAATGTCAAGACACTTTGGTAATGCATTTGGAAAAGCGTTTTGTTCCAAGGAAAATTTCGAGGAATTTTTCACAGAAATACGCAATTTTAATTTAAAATTTTTTTAATCATTTGTAATCCACACAATTTATAACTTAAATTTTGTAATGTTATACAATCGCAAGAAGAGAAAATCTACCCTATAATGTTCCTGAGCTGGTCCCACTGGTTGTACTCCTAAATATGCCATGTATCTACAAAAAGTTACTATGGGAACTTACCCTATATATAGCATGCATTAACTAGTGGTTACACGATAGAGACAAGGGGTTAAATGTGAAATTTTTACTTTTATTTCATCAAAATTTTTGTGAATTCCTTAAAATTTTTGAACATAGAAAAAAATGAAAATTCGAGATAAACTTTTGGGGAAATTAAAACTACATTATTCAATATATGAAATTGAAAGTAAAGGTCTGTTAGAAAAAAATAGTTCATTTCTAAAAGTCTCACTGAGGAGTAACCATTGCTTTAAGTGAAACTAATATGAGATAGAATTCCACAGTATAGAAACTGAAAGAAGAAGAGTTTTTAGAATTCCTATTCAACAGTTAGATGTTAAAGGCGCTGGGGAAAAAATAAAGGATACTATTTAAAAGCATTTCTAGAGAAAAAAAAACTGTAAATCTGATCCAAGTTTTACATTAAAAAGAAAGAATTCGAGTAGGGGATAAAAGGGGGGAAATGGCGGTGTCGTATTTTGAGTGGTATGGAAACACATCGGAATCCAATGGTTGGTCGAATTTTTTTCGAACGCATTTTTTTTTATTTGTCTGAATGGAAAAATTCGTCCGTTTCTTTTAAATCGAAAGAAAAGAAGATACATTCTTTTTCCTCCAAAAAATATCACCAGGATGAAAAAAAGGGAAAACACAAAAAAGTCTTTCAGGGACATTTGTTTGTTTTGTTTTTTCTTCGGAATGCCATTTTCCCCTCTTCCGTGGAGCGGTCAGCTAGCTTTCAGAGTCTGGATCTACAAAACCTATTCAAACATTGACTTTGTCGCCTTCTTTATCTAGAGGAATCAGGTTGGGAAAAAGTACCCAATACTCAATTCCCAATGATATGTGTTCATACCAAGTTTGGGAAAATTTTTCTCTCTACAGTGAACAAAATTTTTTATTTTATTTTGGGTTGGATGTAGATTTTTTAGGATTCTTCTTTTATGAGGTTTTTTTATTTCAGTTTCCTATTTTTTTGTGATAGTTTAGCTGTATCAGAAAGGAAATGCTCTGCATTCCTCTGTTTTGATTATTACTCGTTCTTTTTGTTTGATGTTACCTACATGTTGCTGATATTTTAATTTATTTACAGTAAATAAAATTCCGTCTGGAGAGAAAGAAATATAGTAAGTACATAATAATTTCTTGTATTATATAAGTTAGGGCTCTTTTTAAATTATAAAACGTCACTTTTTAACAAGTGTTCAATTATGAAAGCAGTTATAATCAGTTGCACACATAAGGGAGGAGGGGAAGGGCTCTAGAACCCCCTTATCCCTTTTGATTGATTATATAATCCTATGTATATAGTAATACATGATAATAATTTTTTCGTAGTATTTATGGCAATTTAATTAAGTATTTGTTATTAATATATATTTTATCAATTAATGCTAATTATTTATTCAATAATATATTTTTTACTGTTTTTTGTTTCCATTATCGATAAAATCAAAATAATATTTTGGGCGGAGTATTGAAGTATGTTAAGAGAACGGGGGACTTGAAGGCTGATCCCGTCTCCTTGAAAAACTCTTGTGGGTTCCACTGGTTACAATACATTCTATTGCGTATGTGAGGCGTGTTTTCTTAGAATATTGTTTTCTTAAAGTACTTTTTTCTTGCATAAGTTAATCGCAACAGTAAAGTATTTGAAAGCTATTCGAAAGTTGTCTTACAGATTTTCCCATTACCAAATACATGTTATATATGTGCAGACATCTAATTTAATTAATCATGAAACAGATAATCCAGCAAATTCTTACAGTATTGAACTTTATATTTTAAAACTTAAGTGACAGGTTTTTGCTTTCCCGAATTAGGACTTATTTCTCAAACTCTTTTTGCGATATATATCAACATTCCAAATTAATATTTATTAATCCTACCCTGATCTGGAAGCGCATATTGCGGTAATTGAATGGATAATATACTGCCGTCTACACCTGATACATACACATTATTAATAATAAAAATTAAAATAACATTTTAAGAAAAACGTATTAACAGTTCTTGTTGCACTTGCAATGCAAATAAATGTTGAAGTTTTGATGCTAGTTGCATTAATTAATAAAATGTCTGCTAACTGTTCGAACAGCGATCTTAGATTGCCCATGACACTTTTCTCGTGAACATAGGAGCTATCTCAGTCTTATCAGTCGGACTTTTCAGTGTGGAATGTTTTTGGTCCTGCCTTTCCAAAAACCCTTCTACAAAAAATTTTCTGTCGATCAAATATAGCTGAAATAACTTCAGCTATTAATCTTTGATCCTTCCGGTTGAAATTGAAAACATTGCATCTGAAGTCATAAGAAATCTGGATCTGGTCCGTTTGTGATCTCTGGAGTTTTGACCTCCAGGTAAATGTTGACCTTACCCTCAGACTTAATGTGTGGAGGATTTCATTTAGTCCCCCTACGAACCAATTGCTTGTTAGTCGGCTTTCTTTAGCTGAATGTGAGAACCACACAGGAAATACTTTCAAATCACTACAAAAATTTTTATGAACAAGAATTGCTACTGGTGGCAAGAAATTTAATATTTTCTAATAAGATTTCTCAAAGATGTCATTTTATTTTTATGAATTTTGTATATACTATTAGCATCTTGATTATTCCTAGAAATACATAAAAATTTGTTTTAAAAATGTTGAAACAGTCTTAACATTAAAAAAACTTAACAAATGTCGACCTATAAGTAATATATATGGTGAAATTCTAGTTATTGAGTAATTATATCATGACCAGCATAAAATTCACACTCCCGCTCTGTTGTTTTAATTAAGGGTTTTTTCGAAATAATCAGAATAAAAATAATTAGTACTTAAAACTGGGAAATCAAAAATACAAAGCATGCATTCAACACAGGCTTTTTTAATAAAGTATTTTATTCTTTGATGTGAGATTGTTGTTTCTTGGTCACTGGAAAAACAATGATTATTGAGAGATAATGAATTCAAGACCAATGTATGAACTAGAATTTTTAAGTCCCCAAAAGTATTTTTCATTTTGTAATTTTTAAAGAAATAATGCATATATAAATATATCAAGTCTGAGTATTACATTGCTTAAGAATTAATTATGATTATATTAAGTATTTTTAAAAATTGACAAATAACGTACGATTAAGTATTAAAAAGCAGTAGAACAATTTTAAAAATCTGTGTAATGAGTAACATATAACTTCAATAAAACTAAAAGCATCGCTTATCATAAAGGACAATCTTTCTCATCTTTCAACCGCATCATTGTACTCTATCACACTTTCCAATACATCTTTACATTTTATAAAAAGATAAAAAGTTTCTTGCACACAGTAGAACATCAGTAGAGTATTTGTTTAGAATACTTACAAAGAAGAATAAAAAAATATATATGCGAAACTCTTTTTCACCACTCTCTCTTTACTCTCAACACAGCTTAGTTAAAAAAGAACCAAATCCTGTAGAACAGCATTAAAAGAAACCTCTCCCTCGAACGTTCTATAGCGCCTTCTTTTAGCTGCTCAGCAACGCATGGGCGATTTCCCGCCAAAAAAAAATTCTGCAAATGGCTATCCGTCATCCTCAGACGCTATGTGCCGACATTTCGAACTCCCGAAACTCTTAGGGCCATGAATATTTATCACTTTCCTAAACGACTTTGGCGAGCGTGCCTTTTCAACGCTTCGATAGCTCCTTGCTTAGCTTCAATCGTGCGGGAAGGACTCTTTCACGCAGCTTGGGAAAGTAGACTGCCGTGACTTCGTTTCACTTCTTCTGGAGTGCGCTGGAAACTTTGATTCTATTTAGAAGAGGAGGAGAAAAAAGAATAAAAGAAAGAAAAAAGGCGTGTCTAGTAGCGTAATTGAGGACGAATAAGAGCTTGAATTTAGGTATTCTGCGAAGGGAAAATAAACAGAATTGGTGTGAAATTGTGTTCGTTTTAGTGTTGTGAAACAAATTATACGTGTTCTGTATTTGTGTATGCTTTATAAACTTATGTATAAACATTAAACGTGACTCTTTTATTTGAATATTGTAATGTACGATAATATATTTTCATTGATGTGCATTTTTTTCTGCTGGTAGAAAACTTTTTAGTCTTAATTATATTCCAATTAATTAAACTTCTATCTGAAGTGTTATCAATTAATTTTATTTTTAACACCATATTCAATAATTAGAGAATAATTTGTAAATAATTTAATATTTGGGGTTGTAAACTAATGAAGGTAGACTTTTACGTATCAAACGAGAGACATCTAAAAACAAAAGCTCTTCAACTTTTTCTGATACAATGCGATATGGTGGTGACAATTATTATGGTGGTGGGGAGAAGTTCTCATGAAAGAGTGGGGCTTAATACTCTCGTATCTGTAGAAAGTACACTCAACGGATTGGAATATGTATCCGTTGTACCAGATCATGTACATTATATGTTTATTGTGTTTCCTCACAAGGATGAGATCTTTCAGTCGGATGTTCAAGTACCATACATAGAGAGACGTCGGGGATTGGTTGTAGGGGCATGACAAACACTTTTGAATACTCTGTTAGTCTTTGAATAAACCAGATTTCAATCCCAAAAACAAATATTTTTCTTTGATTATTTGGCTCTCCAAGCTCTTGATATGAAAATTTTATTATGCACCGTTTCCCACTGCTGTCAAACCTAATTAGTCTTTATGGTTTTAGATATTTGCCACTATAATGTGTAATCGAAGTGCTGTACTTGCTGCAAATAGTGGTCGTTCTGGCTATTAGAAGTTGGACACAAAAATCAGACTCCACCCTATACTATACCTGTGGCATTAATACAAGTAATAGTAATTTATCTGAAAATAAGAGAAAAATTAAATAGGATAGCTGAAGGAGTGTACTGTAATAAAGATTCATGAAAAAAAGTTACATGATTTATGACATACTAAAATAGATGATAAATTAATAATTGTATAAATAATATGCAACTCATTTTTGCTTAAATTATTCATTTCCTAATACATGTATAATATGTTCCGTATCTCATCTCGTACGTTGAGGACTGATAGGTGTTTTAGTAACATGTTGCAAATGAAAAAACTGAAAACTACTTGCAGTCAAATCTTTGCAAACGTTTTCGGGCAACCATGGGCATTTTACTATTTTCTTCGTAAAATAACCTCCAAAGAGCGAAGTGTATTTTATATAAATGCACTTTTTCCCTTGCGATTCGATATTTTTTTCATTATTTTAAAAATATTTCAGCACATTTGTCAAATTATTCTCTCTTTTAGCGCATTTTATGGTGATTAATGACCTTAGACTGGTTTTACTAAGTCTTACATGGAGCAATAAAATTGCCGTAATTTTTCAAACAAAAATTCAAATAAAATTAACAGATTTTATCTGCAATTGAATTTAAGGACGCATGTGGTAGCGTATGCTTAAAATTATTGGTTATAAAATAATGTATGTTAAAAATTACCTGTAGGCTTAAACTTGGAAAATTTCGCTGAAAAATTCAATACCTTTAATATTAAACTATTTTTTAAATTACAAAATGCAGTGTTTTTTCATAATTTCTTTACAGATTTCTTTTTGACGGGTAAGATACATAAAATTAAGGGATATCAATTTACAAAAAATGTGTGAATAATTATTTTTTTTAAAAATAATATACTGTGTTTATGAATTTCAAATTTGATTTATGTGGTTTCTTAAGTATATTAAAAGTCGAAAGAGAGAGAGAGAGGCCCGACTGTATTTCTAAAAATTATAGTCGTGGTAATAAATAGGTGCATGTATCATGAACAAAGTGTTCGTTTTAATGCTGGGGTTCACTCTGCGTATTTTTATCTAAAAAACCTTACTTTTTTTTCTCCTATTTTTTTCAGAGAAGAAGGTCTTATGTATAAAATAATTCCAAAAAGTAGGTTGATTCTATAAAGATTTTGAAATTTCGGCTAGTCTAAAAAAACTTTGATGTTATATAAAATTATTTATACTGCTTAGTTTGATTTTTTATTGACGAATCATTTTCAAACTGCACTAGTTCCATTAATGACGAATCTCGCAGTTTTTACCCTCGGTCAAGTGTCGAGGACGATATCTGCCCTGACATCCTCTTCTCAAATTTTCACACCAGGACAACTTGAGGACTTTGAACCTCTTGATACTTAACGTTCTTCAGTCCTACATGGTGTCACCAGCCACGACTTTATAGCGCCTCCTGCAAGTGTTTGACCATGTGACCACTAGGGTATTAAGGCCATTTATTCAGTCTACAATTTATCTTGATATATAATAGCAAAGATATTTACTATACCAACATGTTGCGGCTTGAGAGTCGCGTATGTGGAGGGGGGATTCGAGGAAGAAGAAGGCATGATCATGAGATAACTAATTTTATTCAATCTAAAATTTTGTAACTTAATTCTGGGGTCAAATGAAACCCCAACCCCTAACAGGTATACTAAATTATTGAAAGTATTATCTGGAATAAAAGCTCCTTGTTATGATCCTTCTTGAAGCCCGATAGCACGGTCAGCTTCAGGGGGTGGGGGGAACTTAGCCTGTTCGTGGTGGATTCTCCGTCGACTATTAAGCTTAACAAACACCACTACCAGTCGTTATTTACGTTTACAAATACTTGAATTTCACCTAGACGAACAACGTTTAACCATTAACGCACATACTCAACGCCAGGCATTTAAAAAGTATTTACATACGTATAAAATTAAGTCATCTCTACAGAAAGTGGTTTTTAAACTAAAATCACAGTTAAAGAATATTTTTCCCAAGAGGACTAGTAGAAGACTCAAATAGAACCCGTTATATATATATATATATATATATATATATATATATATATATATATATATATATATATATATATATATATATATATAAAATTTAGAATAAAACTAAATACTTTTCGTTCTTTTTACAACATTAGAATTTCTAAAGATGGATCATTCTTTATGAATGTTTTGTGTTGAAGAGTAATTTGTTGGGTGATGTATTCCTAAATACAATGATCATTGAATCTTTTATATAATTTATATTTTCATTTGTTTCTGTTACATATTTTTTCTAAAAAAAAGTTTTTTTAAGTTATCCGACTACGTTCGGAACCGTGATTTTAAAAAAGCGCATGAATAGGTATTTTTCATGATATTTAGTGTCATTTAGATTAGAATACATGTATAAAATTGTTTTAAGAACATTTTGACAAAAAAATTTAAATACAATATTTTAGCAAAAAAATTAACTTAGAATAACCTTTTTTCAAAATGTTCTCCTTTTATAAAAAATGCTTCTAAAATAATAATATTTTGCTTATATAAAGTGTAAAAGACATCTCTCTAAAGAGTCTGAACTACACTCAGGAACATTGAAAATAGCGACCCAAGAAGAAAGCATCGGATTGGAATGAAGTTTAATACACATAATGACACAGATGAGAGATTGATTCACTTGATCTCAAAAACAAGACAATTAAACGAATACAGGTTGTGCAACGACACTAATACTGGACAACTAACTACAATAGCGAGTTGGACCACTTCCAGCTGCAATACATACCGCCATACGGTCCGGTATTGAGTTGATTGGACACCTTATGTTGTCCTGAGGCAGATGGGTCCACAAATCTTGAACAGCCAACTCTAATCTTGCTGTATGCGGACGAGCATTATCTTGCTGGAAAATTGCCCCTGGGAGACCATTTAGGAAAGGTCCTACATGGGGTCGAAGAATATCATCAACGTAACGTTGGCCCGTTAAGGTTCCACGTATCACAATTAAAGTGGACCGGCTATCATAGGCTATGACCCCCCCAGACCATTACACCAGCTGTGCGGGCAGTGTGACGTAGAACAGTGTGGGGGGATTGTACCGCACACCAGGGAGCCTCTACACCCGTACACGGATCATCTGTCCCCAAAACAAACCGGGATTCATCACTAAACACAACCTTTTGTCAATCTGTGACATTCCACATTGATCTGGCTTGGCACCACTGTAGACGCAGTTGCCGATGTTCCGGTGTTACAGGGTGTGCACGGAAAGGGCGCTTGGATTTAAGATTTGCTTTTGCAAGGTGTCTGGAAATCGTTTGTGGAACAATTGCTACGCCTACGTCTGCTCGTATCGTTGAAAGAGTCACTGTGGGGTCCACAAGTGCTTGCCGCACGATCCTTCGATCCTCTCTCCTCGTGGTCTTCCTGGTCGCTCCAGACTCGGTTTTCCGCGCGTGGGTACCTTCTTGTGTCCACTGCTCCCAACAATTTCTAACGGCACACTCCGAACGATCCACCTGGCCAGCAACACGGCGCGTCGACCAGCCTGCAGTTTTCATTCCGATGATCAGGACTCTCTCAAACTCGCTTAACTGTGAGAAATGTCTTCTAGCACGTTTACCTGGCATGTTTTGCTTACCAAAGTCTTCCTACAATCGGCCTGTAATCGTCACGTTTACGAATCTTCGAATTTGCGCTGGCTTATATAGCACCATCTTCCTGATTGTAGCGCCACCTTCGCGTGTATGAGCATGCGTATTGGCACAAAACTTTTTTTCATTTTCATATCACCTTACGCTGTACTTATTTGCAAAGTTTCGCGATTGTACTTAGCTTCCTTCTTGGGTTGCTATTTTCAATGTTCCTGAGTGTATTTTGTTTGAAAAATTCTCATTAATTTCAGAGTTACAACCAATTGAAATAATTATAGGCGTTTTTGATTAAAATTTCTCCTCTCTGTTGTCGTAAAACATGGATAACCGCACTTCTAAGTTTGATATTTCAAAAATTCTAGTTGAGCCTCTGTACAGAGGTCTGAGCTATATACAGACAAAATATTATTATAATAGAAGCATTTTTCACAAAAGGAGAATATTTTGAAAATGGGCCATTCTATGTTAATTTTTTGTCAAAATATTGTACTTAAATAATTTGTTTATTGTAATAATATTCTTAAAATAATTTTATATACATTCTCTAATCTAAGTGACACTAAATATCATAGATATTATCCATTTATACTCTTTTGCAAAATCACGGTTCCAAACTTAGTCGGATAACCTTAAGAGAATAATTAATCTTTCTTTTCTGCTTCGTAAGCAACGTTTAAATTATTCTGATAAATAATAATTATTTAATAAAGATTTCAAGAAAAAAGAGAAAATCGCGTGGTTTAATTTTTGTTGCTGTTGTTATTCTAACTAATATTTACTGCTGTTGTAATTTTCTTTTCGTTCTTTTTAGGAAAATCGCTGTATAATTGTTTTATTTTATGAAAATAATAGTTGAATGTTTTTTTAGGAAAGGAGTATCAATATTACTTTTTGTTTTTGTTTTAGATGTTTCTTTATGAATATAAAAAAATCATTAATTAGAAAGTAAACATTGCTTTTGTTATAATTGTTTTACTAATTAAATATGTAACAGTTCTCCCTTTTTTTTATTAATTTTTATATAATAAACACAATTCAAAGTAGAAACTGAAGCAACTATTTTTTTTGTTTTTATATCACTATTTTTTCAAAAAATGCTTACGGAATTCGAATTTTTTTTCATATTATTTTTTTAAATAAAATATTTCTTAACTATTTCTTTTGAATTATTACTTTTCCACTTCTCTAATTACTTATAAAAATACCACTGATTAGGTTATTTAAAGAAATCAAAAATCTAACCACACGTTTCTATTGATAAAGCATACGATAATAATAACAAAAAATAATAATAACAGTTGAAAGATGTGCCTTCAGCATTTTTTTTAATAAAAGAAGGAGGAAAAAAATTTCTAAATTATATCCTTCCACTTTCGGTATTTTACCTTCCTTTCCTTTCTTCCACTTCCTTTTCTAAATTTTTGTTCGTGAGAAATTAAGGTAAAAACATCTTAGGAATTTTAATTAATAGAGATTAACAATGAATCCAGCTAATGGCTTACGTTAATTTTGTCTTTTGTGCTGCACAGTATTAAAGAATAAGCGCCCTTTAAATAAAGCAAAAAGCAAAGAAAAGAAGAAAAAAATTGCATGAAGTGCGGTCCCATTACCTAAACTAAATCATGGGAAACTAAAGTATCTTAAGAACCCTCTTTTTTAGGTGCTAAACAAAGAAAGGAAGTAAATATAAAAGGTTGTTCCCAGTTTAAGAGAAATTTGAAAACTATTTTCTTTCAATAAACTTTTATTTTAAAGTACCGTTTAAACTCTCAATGATCTTATTGAACCCAATTTTGGTAAAATTTTAGGAAATAATAAAGGAAATTTTAAGGTTTTGGCGCCTTTTTTTCGATTTTAAGCTTCTTTGAGTTTTCTTTCGTGGAAGGGAAAAAAAGGCCTCGAGCATTTATTGCCAACAAAAAGGATCAAATTAAATTTGTTTAATGCTATTTTGCTTAAAACATATTGTATATTAATAGTACCCCTAATTATTAAACCATTAATTTTTTGACAAAACGTTTTGGACGAAAAACAGCAAAATTTATTATAGTGTCGTACTACTGTTTCACTTTTCTTGTTTCTTTTCACTTTTATTACACGGAGACAAAAGATAGAAAAGTTTTAAAACTTTTTAAAAAGTATTTAATACATTTTTAACAAAATTAAAACCATTTAAGGGACTTTCCTCCAGCATCGTAGCTACAATGCGTTTATATATATATATATATATATATATATATATATATATATATATATATATATATATATATATATATATATATATATATATATATATATACGAATATAAGAATTAATATCGATTACACGGAAAATATTATGAAAATAATAGGCAGGGAAGTTAAAATATAAAAGTACAAAAGCGTAAGACTGAAGAAGTTAATCCAGGGGAAAAAATAAAAACTAACTGAGGATATAAAATATATAGATCTATGATGATAGTCCAGTTAAACAATAAGTACTAGTATTACATAAATACTGCGATATAATACTATACATTCAAACAGAGCAATAACTATTGAATTTACGTAATTGATAGATAAAAAAAACTATATTTTGAAACTTTTACCAATTTTTTATGAAAGATATTTTTAGCTAAACTGACACAAATTGTCTGTCTAAACTTTCGAATTTCATTTTTTTGTGGAATTGTGTTTACATTTTTTCACATGTATCACGTGTAAATTCCCTAAACTAATGGCAAAATAATTTAATTCATTGAAGTGTTTGAATTATTTTGAATGCGGCTTGGGGAGTAACATAGCCTACTTAATTAGAGGGAAATATGTGACGTGGCAGCGAAATATTTTTTTCTCTTTTTCTGATGGAGCTGCGGATTGTATTTTACAATAGCAGACCTAGTACATTTCCCACGAGTTGGTATCAGTTTTTAGTACGGCACCATATAGGTGGATTAGTAACTGCCGCAATGTTATTTTGATTCCCAATTTCCTCCCCAGAGGAAAGCACCTGAGCTCTGACGATTTAAAACTGTGCAAGGGATTTAATTTTGAATAATGCAATCCAAACAGGAACTCTATGGAACATTAACGTGCCCAATAATCATACGGCATGGACGTTGCCGATGTTCTGCATCATGAAACCACACCGACTTGGGACGCATTCGCACCCGTAACCTTAAGTGTACAAGGACAGTGACAAACCAAGTACGCCACCCAGATGATGAAATATTGATTGATTGAATATCAACATTGCATTTGGAAACTTCACTACTGCCCCCAATGACAGACATCGCAATTATGAAGCATAATCAAGTAATGAAGATGGAACATCAACAGACATTCCGCTCTCCAGGCTTCCATATCTATGTAATAAATTTGGAGTATGACAGATTCAGCGTGCCTGCCCTTTACACCAGTAGTCTTCAAACTGTGTTCCACTGAACCTCGGGGTTCCACAAGGCATACCCAGGGGTTCCACAAGCCACAATAAAAAAAATCGAAAAGAAACTTATGAACATCTATGAAGTTTGTATAATTACAAGCATCCAAAGCTCATCCCCTGTTAGCGCCAGATGGCGAGAATTCTTTGTATAGATTGCTCCGAGGTAACTGTTGTAACCTTTTTTTTTGTACCCAGCACCTTCAGTTTTGGTCCCAATCACCATCGGTTCTTCCAGGACAAAAGCCTGTTTGGACTGTAATCTTCTTGTCTTTATCTATTGAAAATCATAATGAGGTCTATAAATCGACCTGTCACTTCGACACTGAGAATATAATTCTTAGCATTTCTTCTCAAAATCCGACATTCTCTTAAATACATGTGTAGCACGGCCACATGTTAGAGCAGTGTTTCTCAAAGTGTGGGGCACGCCTCCCCCTGGGGGCGCGATAACCCTACAAGGGGCGCGAGCGTATCGAAAATTTAAAGATTTTTTTAAAAAAATAACCGGAAAGAGAAGTAAAACAAAATGCTTTCTTCCATAATAAAAAAATACACACAACACTGACATAATTTATGTTTATTATCTCGCTTTTTCCGTCATCAAATAGCTATCTCTGATCCCAAAACCAAATTAAAGAAAAAAAAAAACATTTTGTTTTATTTGCTGTATTTCAATGAGAGATTTTTTTTTATTACGTTTTAACATAAAATATTACTCGTTAAAAGAAAAAAACGAAACCCAGACCCTGAGAAAATTTAAGAAGATAAACAATTCACCACTGTAATTATTATTGAAATACTGTAAAGAAAAGGAAGTCATGATTCACTTTTCAGCCAGGCTGCATAGTACGTTTGCAATCATTTGATTGACCTTCAATCTTATGGTATGGTTATTATCAATATTAGTTCCCTCCCATCTTTTATGCGTTTCCTTTTCGCTTAGGGAAATTGTAAATAATTGAGTTTTGCGATATTTGGAAAATAATTTATTGGTTTAACATTTCAGTAGGATAATTGAAAAGTGTCTGATTTGCGTCCTTTATTATGGTCTTGTACTTTTGAATCATTTTAGTTCAGTTTTATTGGATTTTTCTCAAATCATCAAATAATTGAATAGTCCTTGAAAAAGAAGGTTAGTATACTTTCTATAAATTAAAATATTCACTAGAATTCGATTTGTATCGTGTACAGTAAAAATAATTCTAAACAAATGATTGGGGTGACTGAGTCCCCCCGCACTACCATTAATGTTAGTATCGAGTACGCGCCTGCTCCCCGGGTTAAAACATTTTGAAGTCTTCTCGCTTTAAATGTTAAAAAGTAACACAATTATTCTTCATCGGAATTTTATATTCTTTTTCATAATTTAACATTAATTCTAAATGCTAATTGTGTGAGGTTTAAAATTACAGTTCTTTTAAACAGTTATTTACAATTATAGCATTTATCTAAAAAAAAATCATTTTACATTTTTGTATACAATGTCGTGCACACAGTTTTACTCCTCCTTACGGTTCAGCTATTATATCAAGAATAATGTTTTATTTTTTAAAAAAATGAACTCGTGCGAAGAGTCGGTGTTTCAGCCAGTATATGTTTCATGTATCAGTACTGAAGAAGGTATTTTATAAATAATTTCTTATTACTGAATTTGACCGCGGTAGCCGAGTGGTATAGGTATCGGATCGTGGCTTGCCTTGTCACGAGTTCGAGCCCAGTACCACTAAAGTCCCGGAGTGTAGGGCAGCGATGCACGTTAAATCTGTTGAGAGTTGAAACGTTTTCCCGTTGGTGTGGTGTGGTAGTTAGGAGAGAGGGTGCCAGCTCAGGTGTCATCCACGTCACTTGACCATGGTTCAAAATTACGTGGTCCGTCGTCAAAAGCCCTCGTGCAGCTGAACAGTGCGACGTTAATATTCAATCAATCAATCTTATTACTAAATTAAGAACAAGTTTAATAATTATTAGGACTTCCACGGGCTTGTCTTGTAGAGGAAAGTTTTCAAATGAAGGTTTAATATCAGGAATTGACACTTAAAGAGTTATTTTTCTATATTTAGCTGAGATCTATATTTTGTCTTCAAGGTATCGGAAATCCGGTTTGAAAAGGTAGGATGTTGAAAATGGTAATAGTATACGAAGTGCTTTTGTTTTCAGTACAGAAAATTCTTCATCCACCTCTACCCCAAATTCAAAGAGCGATTTATTACAAAATTGCCTTTTAATTTTTCACTGGATGTGAAATCTATGAAGATTTCTTCTTCGGAAGTTGAGAGCCCTTCTGGAGTATCTTGAAATAGATCCCTAATCCACTCGTAACTTGCTACCAAGCTGTCCTCATCCAGAAAATACTTTTTAAAATTCTTTGCCAACATAGCTAAATGATTTTGCATGTTTTAAGAACAACTTTCACATGTTGTTCTACAGATTTGCAAGTTTTAACACATATCGAGCTGGGGCTTTTTTTTTCCATCATTTAGTTCAGTAGTGAAATCCAAAATTTAAGTATTTTTGAGAAGATCGCCTTGATTTAATTTTTGGAACCATGCTCGTTCGTCTGTGTACTTGTTGATTCTTTATTATGGTCGAATGTTTGCTTACGACTTAAAAATGTATGTATGATATTGTTTTAATCTACTGCCGTAAATACTTAATTACCGTGAATTACAATTAACGTGTAAATTAAAAAAATGTACATTCAAGCTAGATTCTGTAGCTATAGGAGTATCGAGTCGACCAAAAACTGACTGGAATTCTACGAGGAAAAGTATTTTTACATGTTTTGCGCAGACGTCCGATAGGTTGCTCCAGACTCACGCAAACGTACCCTATAATGCCAGATGTGATGGATATGATAGAGAGCGACATTGACTAGACTATTTTTCAACTGACATTTGTACTTTGAGAAATGAATGCTGAAGGAAATAAATCTTTAATCAAATACATCATTTTGCGATCTGTTCCAATTTAAAAAATTAGACAAAGAAAAATAACATAATAATAAGTAAGTAATATATATTTTAAGTAATTTTTTCTTAAAATATATATTACTAAAAAATTACATATACACAAAATTTAATATACTTATCGTATTAATTTTGTACGGTTTATAATTAAGATCGTATTGTAACTTTAGCGTCTCTCTCTCTCAAAGTGCATTTTTTTTATTTCAGTAAATACATTATTGTTGTACAGGGGGCGAGACAAAAATTATGATTGAAAATTGGGTCGCCAGTATTGAAAGTTTGAGAAACACTGCTTTCAATGTATGAGTGGTGCACAGAGTATTTTATGACTAATTAATTAATACTAAATTAAGAACAAGTTTAATAATTATTAGCTACTTCCATGGGCTTGTCTTACAGAGCAAAGTTTTTGAAAGGAGTTTTAAGATAAGAAATTGACCCTCTGAGTTCATTTTCTATATTTAGCTGATATCTATATTTTGTCTTC
The DNA here is from genome assembly GCA_019973935.1 of Trichonephila clavipes. NCBI lineage: Eukaryota > Metazoa > Arthropoda > Arachnida > Araneae > Nephilidae > Trichonephila > Trichonephila clavipes. The sequence goes on along the minus strand of BMAU01015279.1, from coordinate 137,305 downwards.
TAAGCAACCACCACATTTTGTAGTATGTTCCAATTTAAAAATCAGAGAAAGGAAAAATAACTTAGTAAATATCCTATTACTTAACTTTTTTTTTTTGCTTAAAATTAACATATACAAAATTTAATACTTATGTCATGAATTTGTACGGTTTATAATAAATATTGTTGCTTTATCGTAAAAAATGCATTATTATTGCATTCAGTAAATTATTATGTATAAGGGGGCGCGATAAAAAATTGTGATTGAAAAGGGGGCGCCATTATTGAAAGTTTGAGAAGCACTGTGTTAGAGTGAACAGAGAAATGGAAAACCGTAGAAACAGGTGTATCCCAACTGTTGTCCGCTTTGAAGAAGTTACTATCAGGAGTGATCATTAACCTGGGGAGTAAAAGAAAAGAGAGGTAGCAATCAACCATCTGAGACAGTGATTCGCAACCCCCGGTCCGTGGATCAAATGGTGAGGGGTCGCCTAAAGAACATTAAACTATTGCCATTTTATTTCGATTGGTGCATTCCTCTCTGATTTGCGCAACATTCCACAGAAATCACTTTATATTCCACGTTAAATCACTATTATTCATTTTTGACGTAACTTTATTTTATTCTGAAAGCATATTTAAATGTAAATAAATTAAAATTGTTAAATAAAAACAATCTAAAATATAAACAATCAACGTGTCCAACCCTTAGCGGGCCGCGGTAAAATTTTCAAACGTTGACCGGTCCGCAGCGATAAAAAGGTTGGGGAGCACTGGTCTAAGAGACAAAGTTTCAAAGGGATACCATGGACATGTGGTAGCCGACGGTAATGGTATAAAATTCGTGAGCGGCTTTTTTTCTGCTGAATCATGAGTTCAAGTTCTGGTGCCACTGAAGATCTATAGTGAAAAGGAGCTGCTGCAAAATGTACACAAGCTAGAAAAAGTCTGCTTTCACGTACTATTCCTTACATAAACAACGGGAAAAAATTTATAAAAACTGGAATTTAAAGAAAAAATTTAATTATATTTTATTTAGTTCATTTTAGGAATTCAGAATAATAAAAGTAATTTGGTTTGCCTTCATAGATTTTAAAATAAAGACAGGTTTTTAGCGATACTAACAAAAATCAAGTAGAAAAGTCTGCGTTCACTGTTTTTTAGTAGTAACTATAAAAATTATTTAAAAAGGGAATAATGATCTATTTAGCAGCTGGTTGGATAGTCTCGTCATTTGAGAACCTCCTGAAGTCGTTTCAGCATTGAGCTAACAAATCTGGTGGTTTCTTCAGCACTTATCTTCTCCCATTGGTCCTTAAGAACACTCTTTAGTATGTCCTTATTAGATACATTGTGTTGACGAATCCTATATTCCAACAAATCTCATAGGTGTTTTGTAGGATTCAGATCAGATGACTGCGGGGCCGTGTGCAGTTGATTTGGGACATTATACACGAGCCAAAGCTTCACAATCTCAGCGGTGTGCTTAGGATCGTTGTCGTGTCGGAAACGAAATGATTATCCTAAGCCGAGTTTGGTGGCTCTTTCCTTTAAAATGTTTTTAGGACATCAAAGTTATCATATTTGTTCATAATTGATTCTATATACTCCAACTTGCCAACACCATTGCTCGCCATGCACCCCCACACGATGACTCCACCGCCGCCGTGCTTTACCGTTGGTACTAAATGCTCTTTTTGAAGCGCTGTGCAAGGTTTTTTCCAGACTAATTTACGACCTTTTAAGCCAAAGATGCAAAAGTTGCCCTCATCAGAGAATATCACAGTCCTCCTGAACTCCAGAGGCTTATGTATACGATCTTTTGCAAAAGCTATCCGATTAAGCCGGTTGGTCATTGAAATATAAGATTTTCTAGGAACCACCCGACTACGGTATCCGGCCTTTTTTCAAGATTTTTCTTGCAGTATCCTCCCAAATATTTTTGTTAAACTTCTCGTGAATGTCTGTTGCTATTTAGGTTGCAGTCAAACACTGTTTTTTTTTTCACTATTGATGCCATACTTCGTTTTTCTCTGATTGCGAGTTTAGATGGACGACTTAAACGATGTTTTGTTGTTTAAACTCTTGTAGATCTAAAGCTATAAATAACATGCTGAATAGATGAATACTGCCGTCCAACTCATCTGGCTATATCCCGACGACTTTTTCCCTCTTTTTACATTTTGACGATGATTTTACTCTCATTGATACTAATTTCTTTCTTTTTATTTTCCATGTCCTTGATTTGCTTCGTATCTCACAAAAACGTAATAATTATTGCGTCACAATTTTTTTAAGTTATTTTACTTGATTACTGAATGCAAAATTATGTTACCTATAACGCCTGTTGATGCAAATTCCAAGAATAAAGGATATTCAAATAGTGAACGCAGATTTTTCGGCCTGCTATTTTCTATGTTTTGCTGCAAAATTCCCTTTAACCTAAGTAGTTTTAATTCAAAATTAATGGATTCTTGCACATGTTCAATATTTAAATAATAGTTAACAAATTCATGAAATTTTGATAGAAAAAAATTATATTTCTATTAAATTTTATATTGCTCTATGATTTTTTATGAGTGAACGCAGACTTTTTCTAGCGAGTGTATCTGCTGAGGCTGAAAGACCACATGCTGAAGTGCTGTGGAAGATGGAATAGTATTTCCTCGTCACATGATTGTAGTTCAAGATAATGAAGACTGTCATCAATAGATCTTAAGGTATCCGAATAATTTCGGAACTGTGATTTTGCAAAAGCGTATAAATGAATAACATTTACGATATTTAGTGTCACTTAGATTATAAAATGTATACAAAATTGTTTTAAGAATATTAGTACAATAAAAATTATTTAAATACAATATTTTGACAAAAATGAGCATAGAATGACCAATTTTTAAAACATTCTCTTTTTATGAATAATGCTTCTATTATAATAATATTTTGCATGTATATAGCGCAGACCTCTGTACAGAGGCTCAAATAGAATTTTTGAAATATATAACTTAGAAGTGGGTTTATCCATGTTTTACGAAAACAGAGGGTGATAAATTTTAAGAAAAAAACGCTGATAATTATTTCGATTGATTGTAACTCTGAAAATAACGTGAATTTTTAAAAAATCATAGTTGAAACTCTGTACAGAGGTCGGAGCTATATACAGGCAAAATAATATTATAATAGAAGCATTTTTCACAATAGGAGAACATTTTGAAATAAGGTTATTTGAAATTAATTGTTTGCTGAAATATTGTATTTAAATAATTTTTGTCAAAATATCCTTAAGACAATTTTATGCATGTATTCTTATCTAAGTGGAACTAAATATCATGGACATTATCCATTTATGTGCTTTTTTAAAATCACGGTTCCGAACGTAGACGGATACCTTAAATTATTGGAAAGTGCGAAAAAGTTAATGACCAAAAAAATTTAACTGTCTTTCGTGTTACCGGCTTCAATCTTTTACATAGAAACGACATTTGATAGGAATTAAAGTGATTGTAAAATAAATATTTGCAAAAAAATAAATATTTGCATAATATTGAATTAATTTATGGGAAACTGAAAATATAAATTATAAGCATTAATTGTAGTTGATCAGAGAAATTGAAAAATAGACTAAATTTATAATAAACTTTAATGTAATATATCGATCAAGTATTTATTCACTTCAAATAAATATCTGTTTAGCATTGAAAATGTGTTTAAGTCTTCTAACATTTTCAAATATATGTTATAAAATTAACAGCTAGGCTCTTAGAATAAACATTCTTAAATGCTTGGGATGTTCCAGTGGAAACACGTAGCAGTTGGGCGGATTATACCAAATCAAGCACTCTCATTCGATTTCACTTTAAGTGACTAATGATCTTGGCTCTTAGAACGATATCTACCAATTTCAGATATCCTATATGTGTCTAACCAATTGCGCATGTTTTAGTGTATCATCCTTCTATAGATATTCCTGTCCAAAACATATTAGGGTGATATAATTTACTGAAGAATCTGAGTACGCTGTTACAGATTACATTTATTTATTTTTACGTGAAATCCGTTCTGGTAAAATAACACATGCTGTTAACTGGGAAATTAGTTTATTCCACGATACATATATATGTGTGTTAACCATAAATAACTGAAATTTGTTGTAAAATTAACTATGATAGGTATACACAAGAAACTTCTTAGCATATAGTCTTTGCCTGTGCTTATCTGTCTGTCTCAAGTTTTGCGTACAAAATCAAACAACCTAATCTAGCACGTAAATGATTTAATACATATACAGTCACTCAAAAAAGTATTGGGACACACTACCAGTTCATAGATTTTTATCGTAATATTTTACTTAAACATACAAATGAAAGCAAAAATAAGAACGAAGTTATTTTAGTAAATACAAATAATAATAATTTGAACAAAACTCGCATGCAATAATGAAATTATGGTTAAAATTGATAATTAAAGAAATCGAGTTAAAAAAACGAGCTCAAAAAAGTATTGGGACACTTCCCAATAAATTAAGAAAATCACTTCAAACTTAGAAATCAATATCTTGTTGGGCCAACCTTGCTTTTTATGAACTCTCGAAGTCTATTTGGCATGGATTGGATCAATTTTTTACAAAACGATTTGTCGATTTTGGTCCACTATATTCGACCAAATATTTTCTTAAATCCTGCTTGTTAGAAACTTGGTGCTCATATAGTTTTTACTGCAAATAATTCCACACATTTTCAATGGGAATAAGGTCTGGACTTTGTGCAGGAGTCTTAATAACACTAGGACAGTGGTAGAGGACCCATTACTTGCAAATATCTACAGTTTATTTCGGATCATTATCTTGGTATAAATTAAAATATCCTTAGATTCCCAGCTTGCTCACACTTTGCCTTAAATTTCGTTTGAGAATGTCAAGATATAGACATATTTATTCATTATACCATCAATAAAATGTAAGTTTCTGACTCCAGATTTTACCATGCAAGCCCAAACAGTTTGATTACCCACTCTATAATTGACAGTTGGCCGTGAGTTTTTGACATGCCTTGCTGTACTTGATTTCCGCCAAACTTTTTACTTGCCATCCAATTCGAAAATGTTATATTTACTTTCATCAACAAACATTACATTTTCCCAATATTCTGTTGGCTGTCTTACATACATTTTAGCAAAGGCCAACCTAGCTTGTCTATTTGCTTTGCTAATGTAGGGCTTTCTTTGACGTACTCTTCCATGATACTTATTTTTTCTTAAAACATTTCTGACAGTTTCAGGATTTACTGATTTCCCAATCCTAGTTTTACATTGTGTGAAGTCATTTTTACTTCTCTAGTTCTTGAATTAATGTGCATTTGTCTCACACAATTTACTCCACGTTTATTAAATATCCTTGGATTTCCTGATCATTGCTTGTTTTCGACACTATTTGTTTTCTTGAACTTGTCAATGATGTTAAAAACAGTAGATTTACTAGATTTCAAGGTTTTTCCTATACAGCTGACTGATTTCCCCTCTTTCTATTGATGTATTACAAGATTTCGCACACCAACCGATATATTCTTGTTTCTCGCCATTTTTTCTGTAAATAATCTTATCTGTTGAAATGTTCATGTTTGAACTTCTAGACTAAACCAGTGTTGATAAATTAAATTATATTAATACGTTGTATATTTGTTAAATTTCTCATTTCAATAGTGTCCCAATACTTTTTTGACTCCAGTGTACCTTTGAATTATATTTGAAAAGCTAGATAAAATTATATATTCTATAATACACTAATAAGATGTTCCTTGTATACTGTACACCAAGTGTTAAAATATTTCATAATTTATATTGTTTTTGTTTTAATGTGATAAATATTTTTTTTCATAAATGACTTTACAGTTATGCATGCCAAGTGTCCCAATACTTTTTTGAGTGACTGTATGCCATTTATACTTTGTTGTTGTCATGTCATTTCCGAAGTAAAGGAAAGTAATCAGAATTCGATTGTTTACTTATGTACGTGTAGTAAAAGCAGCTTGTAAATTAAAACATTCGGATGTATCCGAAATAATAGTTTACTTTGTGTATTTCCAAGCCTCCGTTGTGAGAACCGTTGTTACTAGTAAGTACGCGTAGTGACGGATTTCGGTTACGAACTGTAGAATGTTCAATGGGGGACATGTTCTCCGAAAAATTCTTAATCCCCTATCTTCATAATTTGGGAGCTTGACATTTAAAGCTTGCCATGGTAAATTAAAATATTAGAATAAAATAGCTTAATAATTTAAATAATAAATAGAAAACTTAAAATATTTTAATTTAAAAATTAAAAATAATAACTGCATCCAGGAAATTAAATTAAAATTGCTGCAGCCTTTGATACGTTTGCATTGTGTTGGGTGATGTGATAAATGAAAAATTTTATTGAACAAAGGTTGTAGCTTGAAAAATGAATAAATCTGTGTCAGCCGAAAACAGCCTCTGAAAATCAGAGATTTGAAATCAACCGACTTAATCTTGAAATTTGTGTCGGTTTGGTCAACAAGCTCGGTGGCTGGGAAAACCCAGCACCTCATTTGCCGACTGGCCAATTGATGAATGCCGAGAGACGGCGGGTTTAAATGTGCATTTGGGTAACAGACGCTCGTCCAATCAGGGAGCTGCTACTCGTCGGGAGAAGTTGCTATGCAAGCTAGTTGACGAAATTTGTAAGAAGGGATTTTAGTTTGGGAGGTGAGGAAACTCCCTCTCCCTATTGGTAAAGCAGCTCGCCTCCTATTGGAGAACTGAGTTGCTCTGAAAGTTTGAGTGTTAGTGAGAATGCAAAAAAAATGTGAGAGTTTATGAAAGGTGAGGAAAAGCTAGATTTAAACTAGCCGAAATGAAAAATAAATATGAAGTATGAAGAAGGATATTGGCGTGTCTGGAAATTAAGTACCATTCTATTCTACCTCGGTAGTGTCGGAGCTAAATTCTTGCGCACACGTGCCTCTGGGTGATAGTCAGTAGTCATTGACGCATTACAGCCAGATTGTGTTGCATCTACTCATATTAGTTGGCGCTGAAAATGTTTAAGACAATGGCGAATCCTGCCAACTCTAAAGTGCATTCTGTAATCCATTTATTTATTTATTATTATTTTTGAGTGTATTGGAATGTTAAGCCAGTGAAAATTTGTCTTTAACTTGTAGAGGTTTATGAGAAATGTAATGAGTGATGGAAGGGTGAGGAAGAAGGTTCGCTAATTCAATGATGGGTGAACCAATGTTCATGACGAGCACTGAGTAGGTGGCCTTCTGTTTTTAATGATGATTTGGTCGGACAGTGAATGAAAACATTCGTGAAAACAGACGGTTCACAATAAAATTGCTTTATGTTGAGTTTCCACAAAGAGCTGTTTAGCAATGACTCTCTTCACTGGCGTAATCTTTCTTTGAAGAAGGTACAGACAAGTTGATTTTTCAATGTGACAAATATCCGAATAATGTTGGTAACTATGTTGATAAATAGTTTCGAAATGTTATTTACTGTAAAATTAAATTTTTTTTTCACAAAAAAGATTTTTTATGGTACTTGGCTTTTAAACGGTATTAGTTTCCGGATACGCCTCATATTTTCAATAACACACTGTATGTATTAAATGTAATTTAAAAAAAAGAATAAAATAAAGATCATTTCTGAATTTTTTTCTTTAATCATAAGGGAACTTAGTACGCGATTTAAAATAAAATATTTCATTAAATTATTTAAAAAAATTTTTTTTGCATGTAGCCATAAATAATTAGATGTAATATGTTGAACATGATATATTTGTTCGAAACACTCCCAAAGCAAACCCTTTAATTTACAAATTTTAACGACTCATCAAATGTTTTTAGAGAGAATTCTATTCATCTTTCAATTAAACACACTAAATTTGATTTATAAATGTGTTAAATTATATAAAACAATAAAGGTTGGTTCGACTTTTTTTATAACAAGATTAAAATTCATTAAATGAATTATTTTAGAATACTTACTAAAAAGTCCCTAAAAATGTTCAAATACTAAATTAAACAGTTTTTTAAAAAATAAGTTTCGCTTTGGTTCAAAAATGTATACCAACTTTGTTACATATGTTAATAGCAATAGTTAGAAAAATATCAAAACAGTTGGCTTAAAATAAAATAAAAATTCTTATCATTTTAATTAAAGACAAACTACTGAAGAATCTATCTTCTTTTGAGTTAAATTAGTTTAAAAATTTTATTTGCTATGTATCGGGATCTGAATATATATATATATAAGCAGAAGTTTAATGCTTTCAGAGACAGGTATTGTAGATTCTTCAGTTAATGTGGATATTCACTGAACAATTTACGCGTTTTGTTCAAAAATGTACAACATTTTTAATCCCTTCATTTACCAAAACAAACCTAGTCCCTTAAAAAGTAAACTTCACCCAAACATCCCAAACTAAAAGTGACTAACTTCGCATAAAGCTTCCAAACTTATTTAATCCTTCATAAATCAAAATCCTCAACTTCTCACCCGCATTCCAATAAAACTCCATCTACAAATCACATTACACTTTTGCAAATAAGGAGAGAGAGAGAGGTTTGTATACCAATTCCACCCCCTTCAAATAAAATAGTGAACCGTCTCGCCGTCGAGCGCTTACGACAAATGAATGCACAGGGATTATTTCCATTGCAGAGTGGAGGGGCGATAAATGCACCAAGAGGGTATTTACCAACTGTAAAAAGGAACACAAAATTAAACCCCTGGATTAAGGATGGTTACGGTTTTGTGAGCGCATAGGGAACTGTTACTTTGCGTTTGTGCCGTCGAAATCCTTCATGTATGAAATGGAAAACGCTAAATAGGGCTCTGATTACCGCTGAGTGTAAGAGTTTTAACTAAACTCTTCCTTTGCGCTTCTCTTTCTCTTCCTTATTATTATTTATTTGATTTTTTTAGTCGTTAGGAGTAGAGAGCAGTTTTGATATAAGAGAGTATGTATTAAAAGTCTGAACGGTGAAAGAAAGCGCTGCCTGTTCTCATAAGTGAAGCATTTTTCCTTAAAAAATTATTTAATGAAAATAGGTTACAAGTTTGATGAAGTCTTAAGCTTGGGTCTGGCTAGAATGCTTTTTCTGAAGGTCTGGGTTTGAATGAAAAAATCTAATTTAGGAATAAAAATGGAAAAGAGTTATAATTATTTATGGGGCATGTAGGTCATCATATAAAAATGAGGTTTTGTTTTGTTCATGTATGTTTTAATGCTTATAATAAAGTTTTATTTTTATTTTTATAAAAAAATAATAAAAAGATAATGCTTTCAACGGCAAGAAAAATAGCTTGAACATATTTTTCTATTATGTGCTACAAAAAACTTTATCACTGAAACCATAATTTAGAAAGTTAGAAATTTATATATAAAGAAAACAACTTTGGTTTAATACTTTTTTTATACTATTTACAATTAACTCTAAAACAAACACATTTATTTTAATTTCAGTGTTCTTAATTAGAAAATGGTTATTGTTCAGATTGTGCCGAAAGAGTTAGGACACATTTTTATATCTACACAGAAGGCATGGTTAAATTTTTCCCCAGTTAGAGCATAGGTTCCCATGATGATTTCTATGAACCAATGGAGGTTCTTGTGGCAAATTAAGATTAATTTGGTAGTGCGTGAATAAATTTAGGGTGTTCGCAAAAAGTTTGATATAAAGTAAAATATTTGTTACTCATTTCTATTATTACGAAAGTTAAAATAAATTAATCCTGATTTTTATGCATGAAAAAAATTTTAAAGTAAAATACAGATAGGCACATAAAATATAAGAAATGTCAAACTTCACACAGCAAAGGTCAGGTCGATCGCGGTTGCGACCATCTAAGAGGTTTTTAAATAGAAACGGAATCTTGCTTCTGCATACAACTTGCCTTAAATATGGTAATATAAAAGAGTTGTGAGATATGAAGTAAATGTAATGAATTTTTCTTTGATTTTTGAACCTAAAGCAGCATTTTCTGTGTATTGATTAGATGATGTACGTTACATAGGTATTTTTTAATACAATTGTTACATTAAGAGACGTCTTAAGACTTTTAGAGTCTCTGGACCCACACTCAAAAGCAGGTCCTGGGCTCCTACACGAATGTAGAACCCACCTATGACCCATAAAAGTAAACATTACATGTCATACGTTGTCAAATACTCGTACAAGCAATAACCCGAAACAAATAAATGAGCACGATTTAAAATCGCGCATACCAGCTTGCCCGACTAGCGCCTATTGACTGATTGAGTAAGGATGGTGTATGGTGAAAGGCCTGTACGCGCGGACGAGGGTCATCACATGTAGCCAGTTGACATACCATCCGAAGTTTTTTGGAAATGAGACGAGACCCCCATTGTAGCCGAGGCTTTGAGGTCAGGTCCAGTTACCAGTGCCTTAAGACGTCCTTGGTTATCTTTTACATAAGTTTATTAATAAAAATTATTCTCCATTTATGAAATCGTGTTATTATATAACGCTTTTTTATCAATATCATTTTTATTTTATTTACCTCTTTTCAAGACATAATAGTTTACTTTATTTGTTCCTTCTATTATACATTGAAATAGAGTTATTTTACTTTGGGGATCCATGGCCAAATTTTTAGTATAAAAACACACTAAAGTTTGATTCTAATCAATGGGCACGGAAACAAATTAAGAACATGGTGTCTAAATTTTAAATATTAAGGTTTATTTTAAAGAAAAAAACATTTGAAGAAAAACAGTCAGTATACAGTTAGCAAACACTCGGACATGACTTCACTCCGTCGTACCCAAAGACCGAATGGTGAAACTTCACATTCCACATTCCAAGGGGGGGGACTACCCATCCCCTTTAGCAAGTGTTAATGGACCTTTCCACTCCTACAAACACCATGGGCACAGTACGTTTTTTTATCCTTCTATTATACATTGAAATAGACTTATTTTACTTTGGGGTTCTATGGCCATGTTTTTAGGATAAAAAGAAGTCCAAGGCTACAGTAAGTTTAGGAACTACTGAGTTAAAAGGGGTGTGATGTGATAAATATTATACATTATAGCAGTAACAGTGTGACAACATACTGTTATACTTTATATACTGTTATTCTGATTCACTGTTATTGTTGATCGTTTGTGGTACATTATAATACTGCCTGAATTAGTACCTTTTTGCAGCTGTTTGATTTGTGAATAATATAGAGAGCCATCGAGCAATCTATACAATTGTTAATTTTCATTAAAATATGAAAAAGGTAAAACATTATCATATTTTCTATTTGCTCGTCTACTAAACCGAGATATGATGTCCAGTTGGAGCCCACTGTATGTTAAACTTCGTGATGTATCTCTTTTTTAAACCGGTACTAAGGGAAATTTATTTAGAAAAAAATTATTTAGAATTGTCATTATTTTTTAAAAAATATAAGTATTCATATAATTACAGAATATTTCTTAAATGCATTCATCAAATGGTGTAAAAACTTGATTTTATAGTTTTAATGAAAAATGATTAAAAATACTTTACAAAAATGCACATTGTATTTTTAACTAGTACATTAAAAGTAGTTGAGAAATAATGTAATGTATTTAGATTAATTGGAGAGACAATATTACGCTTTATGCAGAAACTACAAATTTTTGTAACTTTTTTTTTTATTTTCTGTACTTATTGATTTTGTAAAACAACAAGCGAATGTAAAGCCGTGGGTAGCATGGTGGTTAGAGCATCGGACTCCAGACCGGAAGGCTTAGGTTTGATGCCACCAAATACCCTCCGAGTACACACGGAGTACGTGCTCGTTAAATCAGTGGGTCCGAACGTCTTGTGGGATGAATCACGAGTGCAGGGGACTGGAGAATATTTCCCCCTCCAGTCCCATGGCAAAATTGTGGAGGTGGAGATAGGTCGTGTCACCATCTATCGTCCCTTAGGAAAATTTCGCCGAGTTAATTCGTACCGTCACCTGTATGGTGCTCAAGACCTAGGCCAACGGCAGGCGTACTTCTAGCACCTTAACACGATGAATTTCGTGGGTCTCGTTCTGACTACGTCAGACAGGAGGCATTAGCCACAACAACAACTAGTGTATGTGGATTAAGCACAATTACTTATGAGCAGATTAATATAATTATAATTATAAGACATCTGTACGTTTTTTTTAAAAAAATTGTAAAATTTGATTAAAAAATTTCAAAGCTTAATACATAATTTAACTTTTATTCACATTCTTTGCGATTAATCTGATTCTTTTAGATCACAATTATTAATCTTCATTCAACCAACGAATTTTCACAATGAAATTATTCTCTATTTTTAGATACATTATAATCAAGGTTAAATATTAATTGATATTTAAAATTTTTCTTAAAAAAGAAACCATTATTATATATATTTTCATATGATTCTGATTTCTTACAAAAGTGTTTTCACGCTTTGTAGAAACGAAAAAAATGCGATTTACTGTTTGTTTTTTTTTACTTTGTTCCTGCATATTTGTTTGTTTTCGTAAATATTTTCCATTTTTTTAAGTGGGCAGGTATTTCGATAATAAAATCTGTTTCTGTAAACAGTTTAAAAGCTTATAAAATATCACATATACCTAAAGGTAAGAAAAATTCTTCACTTCCTTTATTTTTGATAGATCATTATGTGTTCATTCAGCTGTTATACCTCAAATTAAGATACGTTAACGGATTTATACGCACATGTTCGAAATAATATCACACACACACACAAGTTTACCATTTCATATTAAACACAAATCAAATTTTATAGTTCTCCTAAATATACATATATAAAATTTCCCTAAGTTGACCTTCTCTGTAAACTGTATGCTGACAGCATGGGGATAGTTATGCACAATGTTTTTCTTTTTTAAAAATTTATTCTCTTTAAATAAACCAGTTGACCATTCTACTAAAAGGCACGAATTTTGTCTCCTTAATTATTTTACTAATTTATCTCGTATAAGTATATCCTGTATTTTGTTGTTATTATTTCTTAGAATGTTTACAAGCACACTGAATAATATAGAGAGATTTAAGAGAACTATTTCACATTTTATAAAAATGATCAAGATTATCCTTTAAAAAAAAATCGGATTATAAAAAGTATATTATTTTGATTGAACGTCTACCCGTCATTTTACTAAATTTTTATTGAGCAGGGCATCGTATTTAACATAATGCACTAAGAATTAAATCTAAGCGTTTTACTATATTTTAAAAACAATATTATATACAGTTAACAAGTTTCTTTCAAACCCTGAAATAGTAAACTTAATTTTAATACTTTAATTAGTCTTAATTTTTCCCCAATAGGGCTGAGAGAGTATTGATATTTTTCACCTTTGTAGACCTAGTACATTCACCAGAGTGCGGCCCCATATAGGCGATACCAATTGCCGCAAGTAATTTTGACGCTCAGTTTCCTTCCCAGAGGAAGGCACTTGAGCTCTTAAAATGTGAAATAATGCTTAGGAATTTTAATTTTGCCGAGATCATCCAAGCCAAACAGACACTCAAGGGATTTTTTACATGCCGCATAATCATACGACATAGATGCCGTCAATTTTCTTCATCATGAAAATCCACCGACTTAGGCACGGGTCCAACCCGCAACCTTGGGTGAAGCAAACCAACTGCGCCACCCAGCCTGCACTTAGCTCTTAATGGATATATTATTGTAATTAATCTTTTTATTAATTCGTAATATTACAATAAAATCTTATTACAGTTTGTTCTTAATTAAAATGAATATGCTTTCTTCAAGATTCGTCGCAAAGAAGCATACTAATCTTACTTGGAAACAGACATCAAAATTGTAACTCGTAGAAGTATTTACTTCTAAAACAAAACGCAAAGAAAAACCACACAAAAACTTCACAAAAGGTATACATTTATATCCATTAAACCCAAATCATTAAAAGTCCCTTTAAAATCATTCCAAAATATCATTTTAAGATTTCCACTGCCCAAATGTCGCTGATGTAGCTAACTTCCATTCTCTCCATTTAATTCATTCTTTTCATTTCAGTTTCTACCATTTTTCAAATTAAAACATTTCCCTTCTAACTGTAACCCATCAGGCCGTTCATTTCACTCCCTTCTATTTTCCAATCAATATACCATACTACACTAATATCCCAGAAGGAAAAGTTGGGGCGGGGAGATAGAGATTGAAGGTAAAGACGATACTTTTCAATCCCCCCTTTTCGTTCTGGATCTAAAGGTCCCGGATCATTAGCAATGATCAACTCAACCATTAGCTTAATTACAGCTATCGTACAGGGCCTATTCACGTGCTAATTGATACTAATGTCTCTTATAATACGAGAGAGTAATATTCGAGAAAAGTTTTCCCCAGGTTTTGTCCGAGAAGAGATCTCACTGGTTGTGGTGGGGTTTTCTAATTGATTAGCTCCCGGTTTGATGAGCAGGGAATTAAGGTTAGGTTAATCAGAAAGATTGGATCTGATTTTTTGTTCAATGATTCATTCAAATGCAAAATTGGAGGGATTTCTCAAGCGGTGTGTGGTTTTAAATGTCATTATATTCGTCTGGGTGTATAATAGAAATGAGGTTTCGAAGTAGGAACTGTGTTCTTGAGACTGAATTTGGAGATTTTATTACTTAGAATAAATTAAGCTGAACTTGTGTCACAAAGAACAACTCAATTTGATAATCAACGTACTGTAAGTAATGAACTTTATCATAGATCATTTCATTAATTATTTAACAATAAAAAACAAGATTCTATTTTACAAGTCTTTTCTTGTGCACGCCACTTGGCAAAAACTTTTGAGTTCAGTTCGAAAGTTCTGGAAGGGGAATTTCAGTTAATTAACTTTGAGTTAATTGTGTGCAGTGAATCACACACACACACACAGGATTAAATTATTCAGTTTTTTTTTTGTCCTGAATAAATAAGGATATATGATTACCCGCATACACACACACACACACACACATAAATATTTTTTTAAAGATACAAATAGTATGACATTATTAATAAACTTTTCGTATCAATTGGACTTTAAACACAATAAAAATTAGTCATGGGAATAATAATTTTATTATTTGCATGTAAAGAGGATTTAGGTCTTACAAATAAAAAAGGAAGTATTAGTATGTGTGTTTCCCAGGTTGAGAGAATTATCCTTGTACAGAATCATGAGATATGTTGCCAAAAGTCCTTGTATAATGATTGGGAGGTTGTGACCACCGATCAATTCAGAATTTTCTTCCTATTATACCGAAAATGGCATAGTCTGAGAATAAACGAAACAGGAAGGTTCCTTTTAAGCTAATGACTTCCAGTTTAAAAATTAGTTTCCAAATTATAATTACCATAAAATCCAACGTATAACACGCACCCATACTTTAGATACCCAGACTTAAGACTTTTTTAATTTTTAGATACATTCGCCGCATATCGCGCACTCCCTTTCTTATGAAGAGACCTGAAATGTACGTGTACAATACTCACATGTTTTGAAGTCATTTATTCGAGGTATTATTACAGGCTTTTGAAAAAATAGTATATTTCTAGGATGACAACCCTTTAAGTTCATAAGAAATGTCATTTCTCTTAAACAGCATTTAGATATATGTAGAAAAATAATTTTCTTTTATAGCTAAATCTTTTTTTATTTTAAAGCTCTCATTTTTATACTCGGCGTATAACGCTCACCCGTAATTACCGATCCTATTTTTTTTATTAAAAGTGCGCGTTATACGCTGGATTTTACAGGGCAGTTACTTAATATTATATGTTTAATTAATTTAGATATAAACTGTTTTTCAGTCGAAAAAGTCTATTATAACAGTAAAACGAAATAAATAAATAAATGGTAAATTTAGGAGTTTCTTACATCTGAAATATAAAATTAATAAAATTCCTTAAGAAATATATGAATTAAATGTCATTGTAAATATTTGGATTAAGCATGAAAGTAATTTTGAGATAAAAATAGTTATTAATTTTCTTATGTACTAGATACTTAATAAAGAGTAAGAAATTTCCCTTATGTTCAGCAATTAGTTATGGAAAAGTAAGAGACGAAGAACAATTTTGCTTGGTAATTAGCGAGTATGAATTAGTATGACTAGAATTATTTTCTTCCTTTTTTTAAAAAAAATAAAGCCAAGATGATTCGACTTAAAATATTTTGTAGATAGAAATACATTACACCAAGCTTTTGACAAAGATTTTTCATAGCAAACAAATACACAATAACTTTATACACAGATAATCATACGAACAATAAGATGTATAACAACCTTTCTTAGTGCCAACATTACATGCAGCGTTCATTACATAATTAATATTTTAATTGTAAGCACAGAGACTTTCTTCAAGCGAGACTAAAAAGATTGTCGCCCTTGGCGCATAATCCCCCGTTTAGCAATTTGTAATCTTACAATATATATCATAAATTTTCTTAAACATTTTACTAGGAAATATAGGGCTCATAAAGTTTGTTTACTTAGTTAAATCCTACCGTTTCTTAGCGTAAGATGTAGAATATTAATTGTAATCGGAAATGAGTTTCTGGAAATTTTGTCCATAAGTATTTTCATTGCAGTGAGGAAATTCTAATTGGTTAGCTCTGTATCTGATAAGCACAATAATTTGGGTTTAACAGTCAGTAAATCTGGATATTCCATGATTCCATGATTCAATGAAATACGAGAAGTTATTAATATTCTCAAATATATAAACATCTTAAGTGTCTTCTCTCTATTTGATCAGATACTAAAAACGAAAAAGTTAATAGTCACCCAATTGAGTGCAAAAAACGATGTAAATAATTTTATGGAGTAATTTTAATAAGTATATCATACCGTGTTAATAACTTTGTAAAATGTCTGAATGTTAATCATTGAGAATAATATTTAAAAACTGACTTTTTAATTTTTTCTTTAGTGAAAGTTAATATTTCAATTAGATATATTCTTGAATGCATATAATTGATAATAAAAATGTACAGTTTGTTATTTATTTATTTTTGGTATATGCAATGAATCATAATAATGTTTTTTTAGGTGATAGCACAACAAATTGTTGTATTCCCCTGCAAAATACATTTCCACATTTTACACAACCGAACATACTTTAGATCAGTGTTTCTGAAACTTTGGGGCGTGCCCCCCTTGGGGAGCGAGACAACTCTACGAGTGCGAGCATATTGAAAAGTCAAAAACAAAGGTTATTTAAAAATATTAAAAAGATTATTTAAAAAATATTATTAATTTACTGAAAGTAAACAAAATACATTCTGACATAATAAAAAATAAAATACACAATTACATTGATATATTACACTTGTAAATGTATCAGTGCTACACAAGGTTTTTTCATAGTTAATTTAACAATACTAAGTTAAGAATAAATTTATTAATTAGCTGTAACCCCATGGGCTTGTCACACATATAATTAAAAAGAAAAATTAACACTTATCTTTATAATTTGTACGGTTTATAATTAATCCCTTAACTGTCGATTAAAATTTACGGGATTCGCTTCCCAATGCTATCCGGTTTCCACATAGGCACTCGTATGTGACATATGGGGGGAGGAATAAAGAAGCAAAGTATCAAAAATAAGTAAATCCTTCGCAAACATTATCAAGGTCATTTTATTGAATTCTAAAGCCTTCGGAATAATTTGATGGATAGCATTGCACAGAAGAGATTGTACTTCGGAAAGACGTATATATACGTACGGAAAAATAAACGCTTTGGCTTGGCGAGACGTTTATATTCGCCTGGGGCTCTTAAGAAGGTTAAAAGTTCGTATCGTAGTTTTAGCGTCATAAGTATAGTATTATTGAATTCAATACAAGTTTATCGTACGAGGGGGGCGCGATGAAAATTATGATTGAATATCGGACCGCGAATATTGTAACTTTGAGAAACACTGCTTTAGATACATTAGTTTCAGTTTCTGATTTTATATTATTATTTGGTATCTTCTCTATTAATGAATCAACTATAGTCCGAAAGCATTGCCACAGTCCTTTACGATCGATTACGATACTTTATAATATCTACCGGCTGGTGAAATTATTTACCATACTATTGATCCCATATTATCCGAAAAAAAGTTCAGTTGAGAGTGCAAGAAATTTAATTTTAATGATATTTGAACACCCTAAGTACTTCTCCATATTTTGAACACAATACTCTTGTAGTTCGTATCTTTCTCAATCTCTGGAAAATATTCCGGTGCATTCTTGAACGAAAGCCGTGCATCTTATTCTTTTGTACATTCATAAGAAAAGTTTCAAACTGTATTTAATTGTGTTTAATTGTATTTAAACATGAGTTCAGAATAACACAAAGTTACACCAAAAATGAATATAAAAATATTTAATATGTAATATAAGTGATATCCATGGAAAAAAAAAAGTCGTAAAAACGCGAGAGAAATACACCACAGTAAAAAAATAGAAATAATGTAATGTTCTTTAGGCGGCCCGATACTATTTGATCCAAGGACCAGTCCGTGGCTCGGGGGTTGGGGACAACCGTTTTAATTGATAACTATTTTGTCATTCAGACAATAACAGTATTTTCCATAAAAATGATCCAAAAGAGGGCAGAGTTTTAAAATAACATTTATTTCGGTGATATAAATATAATACACTGCTGCATAATTGCTAAGGATGGATCACAAATTGCTATGTAGCATAACATTAAGCGAGACATGAGGCCTAGTAGGATAAATATAGTTGCCACACTGTTCAGACATTAGAATAAAGAATATTTATTGTTCTGGAAAGTACAAAAGCTGTGAAATATCTGAAAGAAAAAAAATGTTCATTTGATCTGCGTACGGAGAAATGGAACAATGCATCTAAAAGTCAGCAGGCACCTTAAAGAAAGGTATCAGTACGGGATATGTCCACCGTGGAGTGTGATGCAACATTCCACACGTCGTACCATACTTTGCACAACATTATCCAGCAGCTATTGAGGCAATTTATCCCATTCCTCTGTGAGTGGATGGATGAGGGTGTTCTTGATTGTCGGAGGATAGTTTCGACCAGCAACTTACCTCCTCAAAGCATCCCACACATTTTCAATGGGGTTTAGATCTGGAGAACGCGCTGGCCATACGAGAAGTTGAATGCCCTCGCTGTCTAGACAATCCTGAACAGCGAGTGTTCGATGACATGTTGCGTTGTCGTCCATAAAAACAAATTTATCACCGACAGCACCACGGAAAAGACGAACATGAGGAAGTAGAACTTCATCCATGTATCGTTGACCCGTCCTAATCCCATTCGCAACCACATGTAGGCGCGTGCGGCCATTGATTATGATGCCGGCCCACACCATGATACTGCATGTCGGATATCGGTTATTTTCCTGGATATTTTCTGGACGATAAGCAGTACCACTCTCGCGCCAGATCAGTTGGCGTCTACAATCCGTTGACAGACTGAACCTACTCTCATCTGAGAATAGTACGCATTCCCAGTCCTGTTCAGTCCAATTGTGATGCTCACGACACCATTGCAAACGGGCAGTACGGTGCTGTCTGGTCAATGGGACACACACAACAGGTCTGCGTGCGTATAGTCCTCCTCCCCTCAAACGTCTAGCAACAGTTTTTCGGGAGATCTGCCTTCCTGAGGCAGCAAGAAACTGATTTGCCACCTGCTGAGCTGTGGTGCGCCTGTTTCTTTTTGCTGATAGGACGATATATCTGTCTTCTGCAGGCGTCGTACTTCTAACACGACCTCCCCCGTGCCGTCTACTACACATTCCAGTAGTTTTAAATGACTTCCACAGCCGTGAAACAACGCTGTGAGCGATGTCGAACTTCCTGGCAACATCTGTTATTTTTCGCCCTTCTTCGATCTTTCCAATAATTCGACCACGCATAAAATCATCTATGTGATGTCGGGAAGACATGCCAAAAATTTTAAGTTCGTCTATTAAATCTTTCCTGTAAAACTTTGACTTGAAACAACAACTGTCCACACGCGTCAAAACTTTTAAAGCTCTTATGAACGCTATCACGTGATGAACAGACGTGGAAAAAAAATTTGCATACGCATACTTCTTCTTACTAATATCCCGCACTTATTCTAATTTTCCACATTTTGCTTCCTTTCATTTTGTGGTTGCTATGGATGATAGTGTTATCCATCCTTAGCAATTGTCCAGCAGTGTACTATTGATTCCCTAAATATCAACCTCATATCTTTAAAAAAATGGCACCATAGGGTTAACATAGGGATTAATATAGTAGTGCGTAAGCAACCGATAGGTAGGATGTTATACGTCAAAAAATACCAGCCTAATTTTCTAATTATTTGTTAATTAGTTTCGAATAAATAATTTGTATTTCATTGACTAATGTAGTCTTACTTACTTTTACGTTTAATAATGTACCATATTTTCTTAAATACACACTTTTAAACTCTTGACAATATTATTTAATGATTTCACTGAAACTGCTGCTCAGGAATTCGTTCAAATCCCTTATTTTTATCAGGGAAACCTCCTTGAAGAGACGTTATTTTAACATCTATCGTCAAGTGACTATATCCCTTAGGGATTTGATGAGATTCCTAATTTAATCGTTTTCCTGCGACATTATGCATGCTATTCCATATTAAAACATAACATTATTTTACATTTGCTTTGGAAATTATTATTTTTCTTTTTTTCGTTTTTCCCTGTGACCCATTTTATAACTAAATCATAATTTAAAAAATAATATAAATAGATAATGTAATAGTTTGTAATTATATTACTCTATTTGCTCTATTTTATCTTATTTCATTGAAAAACAATTTTAAAAAATCGATATTTCTCTGAAATTTTGATACCATGCGATCTGATACTGGAATTAACATTTTAATAAAGATAATTTTTAAGATCATAGCATCTTAATAGATTCTAACGAAACACATCACTTTGCAAAATACATTTATATTTAATGTTTGATGCATTAAATCAAGCTGTGCAAGATTAAATCATGTGTATTTTGTAAATTTATTCATAAAATAAGCTGTAATTTTGAAAGATTTAAATGGATGGAAACCCAAAATATATATATATATATACAACTGATCAATTTAGAAGTAAATATTCCTTATTAATTTCTGAGATTTGAAACAGGATATAATTTTATCCAAATTTCGCCTCAAAAACTATTTATTGAAAATAAACTACGAACATTTTCAAAACCCATTAAATTAATCCCTAAAAGTAAACACTGTTCCGAGACTTCAAAATTTTTGCCGCAACAAGTATAAAAATAACACACGTTATTACAACCTATATTTTGCTTCTCTTGCTAAAACCATAACAATGTTTCCACAGTTGATTGGACCGTTAAAATCATTAGATAATATTTTTCATCTTACACCTGCTTCATTTCCTGATATAGAAGAAGTTCTAGCGAAACTTTTACGCCAAATTGAAACAAAAACAGGAAGAAGAGTCAGATACTCTCTTCCACTGTAGCCTAGTTCTTCTAACTGCAAAACAATTTGCACAACTTCAGAGGAAACTGGCCAATCGTGAGGAAGCAAAAACAAAAACTGCGCCAAAATGAGTCCAATTTTCGACCCTTACGATTGGCTCATCTTGCGGTTGGCGAACTATAATAACGTCAAGCAGTTACTTCGCGCTTCTAGATGCGACATCTGGCGATTGTTAGTGCGTGACAGATTGGCTCCATTAACGTTGTATCACGGCCGTTTGGCGTCGCCTCTGAGCGTTTCACAGTAATAGGGCACTAACTGCGTTTGAAACTTTAACGGCTCTCAAACAATTACATTAATGTAGAGGGTTCTGTTCGGATAATATTTTTCTATCAGCTGAAGATACGTCAACACCGATAACCGTCTGTTAAGCGCTCGGGGTACATTGTAAAGTTTTAATGGAATGACGGCTTTTCGGATAAGAAATAGATAATTGTTTAGTTTATCGAGAATTTGTTATAGCTTACTGAAATTTTTATTCACAGCAATGTGTCATCAACTGGAAAGTGCAGTATTTTTTTTCTGTTGGAATTAAAATTTAAAATATAAAGAAGAAATACAGTTTATCTTTTCATTGATTATGCTGATTTTGATCCACTTGCTAGTACTTAAGATGAACTAAAAGTTTATTTATTGATTTTCCATCGGAAATAAGCGATAAAACTTACATCATTTATATGTTTCACCAATTTTTGAATGTTTAGTATTTTACATCCTTTTTTTTGTGTGTGAATAGATTATTATAGATTATTTATTTATTTTCTTTTTAATTTAAAATCACCCCATCACAAAACATTAAGGTATCCGACTACTTGCGACAACTTTTTTTTTTAATAAAATGGAGATATGGAGATTTTTTGTGGTTTTAGATTTATTTAGTATGTTTTAAGAAAAAAATCGTAAAATTGAAAACAGAGATTTTTTTATTATTATTAAAAGGGGGGAAATGTACAAAAATTACATAAATGAGGCCCAATCTGTACAAAAATGTTTTGAACAAATTCTCAATTTTTCAATTTTAATGTGTTACTTTGTTATTCATGATTTAAATGGCCTTCAGGATAATAGATATTTTAATTTTTACAAAAATTAGAGCACTCTATCTTAGTCACTATATGAAATTGCTTAAAAAACAGTGATTATATTCACATAAAGGACTGTAAATTTTGAAATAAAACAGAGATTGATAAATCTGAAGGTCAAAACATTTCTACTGTTATACGAAACATTCACAAACAATTTCAGCAAATTATTTTCAAAACTTTTTGAGCAATCGCTTTCCCCGTTTGAGTTTTTCGAAAAAACACATTTCGAGTAAAACGTATTTTGAAGTTTAACATCTTGTGCAAAGTTATGACATCTTCTATTAAAACACTTGTAGTTTTTGTTCTAGGAATAGAAAATAAAAAGCATGGTATTTTTATTAAGCTAATAAGATGGCTTATAAAATAAAATCATAAAAAAGTGTCAATTTTTGAAAAAAAATTATGATTTTAGGGGAGTTGGATACCTTAAGATGAACAATATTAAAAAAAATCTGTCTACTTAAAACTTTTTGTTTATGTATGGATTACGTCAACACAATGGATTTTAATCTTTTTACACAATGCCTTTATACTGCAATTTATACACAATGCCTTTCTTGAACAGGATTAAAACATGTTGTTGTAGGTACAGGGGCGTAGCTACTACCGTATCAGCCGTATCAATGATACGGGTTCCCCAATGTACAGGGGCCCCAACATGTGTAACTACAGTCCCACTAATAGGGCTCCCTTATCTAAAAAATGGCCCCGAAAGAATTTTGATACAGGGCCCCCTTAGAGCTAGCTACGCCAGTGTATAGGTCCCTGAAGTCCTGCAATACTAAACAAAAAATTCAGAGAAAATAAAATTCGAAGAAAATTCAGAATCTTTAATAGTTTTTAAATAAGATCTTGCTTTTAGAACTCCATACATTCGAGGATATTACCAAAGAAGACATGGTAATAAAACTTTTGGTGAAGATTGGAAAATTTATTCCACTGGAGTAAATTAAATATTGAATTATGTGTACGGAAAAACGCATCATAGCTGCAACATAGAAAAAATTTTGGAGGTATGAGAATGGATACAATTATGACTTGATAATTTTGGTTAAAATATAACTCAAATTTATCATTGAAAATTTAGCAAGTCTTTCAGAAATTTTATAAAAAGAAAAATTACATTTTATGGTAATTTTATCCACTAGAGGTTATACGTACATAGTATAAAATCCAGCGTTATAGTTTACATAATTTTATCAATTGATATTTTCTTTGCATTTTCTTTTTGTGGATAGTACATTTTTACGAAAAAGAACAGATGAAAGATAATCAATATAAGTGTTTCAAAGTAATATAGAATTTCAATAAATATTGCATTTTTTTTATTTTGTGATATTGTAATTCAAAGCATAAAAAAGCGCTGACAGCAGCGCTTTTTTTATCTTTGCCATAAACTAAAAAATAGGCAATTAGTATAAATTTTAAGATGTACAATAAATTCAATATATATAAGTTCTTTAATACTATTTTTTACAAAAGAGCATTATTGTTATAATTCAACACATATTGCATTTTAATAATGTTTATTGAGAAGTAACTTGAGTCCTAAAAAATGTAAAATATTCTTCTAAAGCGTAATAGTCATTTAAAAATCTTTAATTCAGATTATTGAATAGCTATATATGACATCCGAAAATAAAAATTTTCGATGAAAGTATGAAACATTTTTACCTATGAAAAAATATTTAAATAGTTACCAAAGAAATGCTAAAAAAAAGTTGAAATAAATTAAAATTTAAGTAAAAATATTAAAAAATTGAGTTATTTTAGAATATTATTATTTTTAAGAACTTTGAATTTTTCTAATAATACATGCTAAGACTTCACCAGTATTTGCTAATAAGTGTAATTTATTTTCAGAAATTTTGACTGCTACATTTAAACTAATAAAATAAACAATTAAATGTTATCTATAAAATAACATATATGGCTAAATTTTAATTTAAATAACTAAGCTGAGAGAAGGAACTACTAATTAAAATGTCAATCGAATTATTAATTTATTTTTAAATCTAATTAAATAAAATATACCTTTGAAGTTTTTGTTATATGTATATACAGTTAAATAAGCTTGAATATTGAACTGATAATATATTTAAAAAATTTATACTTATGAACAAACTACTTTAAACAGTTTGTCAAAAGCTATAGTAAAATATTATCCAGTTTATTTATAATGAATACTCTATCTCTCTACCTCTTCGACGATTACTTTTAAACCTTCACTTAAGTCTCAAATTGCGAAATTTAATCATAAACAGATAGTAAACATTTACATAAAAATAAAGTGGATGTTTTTTTTTCAAATTCCTAGTATTAGTTCACACTTTCCCTATATATATATATATATATCTTGTTCAAATTTTCAATCGTTAATAAAATACTTTCTATTCATCCGCTCAAGTTCGAATAATTTTTTTTGTTTAAAATTGTAGTGGATGACACTTAATATTAATGCAATTGTTTCAAATATTAATTCATTAATTAAATTTAAAAAATGAATAAATAGTAAGAAACAAAAATAATAGTCCAATAGCATATACAGAAATGAAAATTGTTCGTTGTGTCCCTGTAGCGCAATGGATAAGCGTGTTGGACATCTAATTCGATGGTCGAGATTTCGAATCCCACCTGAAATGGCCTAATTTCTGTGAAAAATATATCTTTTTACTATTCTATTTAATGAGAACTATTACATTTATCGAATGAACAAATAGCAACAAGCAAATAAAAAATAGTCGAACACAATGTATAGAAAGGAAAATGAAAAATCGTTTTCTATTTTGTCACTTAATATTGTGATTCTGTAATACGTATATACATATTTATATCAATAGTACCTATTCAATAAAAAGTAACTAAAATAAAATGTTTCTCCCTTGACCTAAGTAGGAATTGACTTAATTTTTTAAAAATATTATTTGTTTCTTTTTGCATTATTTCAATTTATATATGCACTATTCTCTTTTCTCTTAATAAAAATGTGTACATTATTTCGATGAGATTAATGAAGTAAATGAAACTTTTTTTAAAGAGTTCCATTTGAAAATATAAAATTCATTTTAATTTTAAAATAATTTAAAACGTGTTTGTATGAAAAAAATAATCAAAATACGTTCTATAATTGCAAAAAAATCCCCTCTGTGAAGTTTGTAAAATGATTTGTTTTTTCATTTTAAGTGCATACATTTCATTTTGTGAATTATTTATATTCGGTAATAATTACATATAGATGTATTTATACTCTTGAGAAAGTATAATTGATTTGTATTCTCAACAACGTCTGCAAGAGTAAAAATACGAAACAAAAATGCTATAAATAGAAATTTAATGGATTTTTAGCTTTAATATTTTTTTAAACATTCTTAACCAAAAATGTTAAATTACTTTTAATTTCAATTTAGACAACATAATGTTAATGATTTTGTTCAAATATTCCCGAAAAAATATATTTAATTAACAAGTATAATGACTCGCCTTTTAATCTCTCTAAGTTGATCAAATAAGTAAGAAGAACCGCTTTTATCAATTTCTTTTAATTCTATCTTCCTTATCCATAAAGGTAATAATCGAATTGATGGTATAGAATATTTAATAATTGAAGGTATTTTGTGCCTGAAATTATGTCTTTTATTTTCATTATAAATTGCACATTGATATCGGAAATCAATTTTTTACTGTTTTTTAGAAAGAACTGGAAGATTTTTTTTATTAAAATTATACATTTAAAGGCTACATTGAAAGATTACATTTAAAAGTAACAATGGAATTTTTGTGTTGCAGTAAAAACTTATAGAAGCGGGAAAAAAGTAATTTCTATAAAACTTTTCAAATTATTTCCCTTTTTTTATTGATTTTTTTACACCCAGTTCTTTTACGCATCTGAAATCATGCTTTAAGAATCTTCCACAAAAGAAAAAAAAAAAGTGAATAAAAAGTTTGATGATTATGAAAGACCAAAAGATTTCGCCTCTTTAATCATCTCAACTCCTCTCTAATCATTTAGTTCTTTGTTCTTTTATTTCGGCATTTCTTTGTTCTTTTCTATATGTTAAAAATGAAATTCAATTCCATGACTGAAAAATGTAAAAAAATAAAAAATGGCTTGTTTTTTTTAATGCGACTAGATACCCAACGCCTTTCTGAGAAAAAGTAATCTTTGATTAGGAAAATTCGATCCTGTCTTAAAATTGAAAGAATACGAAGCCAGTATTATACTTTCTTCTTGCAGCCACAATTGTACAGGCTAATGATGACTTTTTCCCTCTTTTATAAAAAGAAAGTTTCGTTTTTCAATCTCGTAAACAACCGTACACCTTTGAAAATTTTTAACAACTAATAAAATGAATATCTTTTCATATATTAGTCATTAATAAATTTGAATTTAAAAAAAAGGTCCAGCGTGAAATTTCAAAACATCAAAGAAATACAAGAGGACAACATATTTTCAACAAAGGAGAAATCTAAATCTTAATTATGTTTCTATATGGTATGTATCTTTATGTTAACTATGCTATAAGTTATTTTTTTAAAATTAAATTATTATTATGTTCTAAAGCTGAAAATAACTTTTTGAGAAAGTTGAATTTCTTCCAAGCTGTTTTTTTATTAGCTGTATTATGTATCTCAGTTTATTAATAATTTTCTGAAGATATTTATTTTGAATATATATTTTTAAGAATTATTTTGCTATCAAAAAAATTTTTATCCTCAGGAAAAAGTCATTTTCAGAAAAATAGATTTGTCAAGATTTATTTTATCAGTGCATTATTATATACTACCTTATCATTGAATTTCTGAAAACATTTATTTTAAATATCTTTTTGAATATTATATTGCTAATAAAAAGAAATATTTATCCAATTCAAAATAAAAACATTATTAGAATATTATTATATATATAACGATAAAAATATATCACAAATGAAATCTCCGTATTAATGATATATTTTTACATGGAAATATTTAAAGATGTGGATAAAACTTTCATCTTTGTGCTTTAAATAATTCTAATTTAAGTAAAAATGAAAAAAAATTAAGGAGACAGAAACTTCCTATTTTGTAAATTTTAATTTTTTACTTACTCCATCAGGGAGAAAATGTTTCATTGTCAAAATTCATCATTATCTCTTAGTCTCATCAAGCTTATTTAAATTTTTAACCATGCATATTACTTTCATTGACAACCATTTCTCTGTGCATTCTAAAATAAATGTGGAAGTCAAAGAAAGGTAGTGAATGATATATTTGAATTTTTTTCAAATGTCTGCATATAAAACTTTCGAGAAACAATTTTTAGATTATTTTTATTACATTACTGTTATATGTTAGATTATTAATGTGTAACATTATATCACATATAATGAAAATATTTATATAATATAGCATATAGAATTTTAATTATAAAAGGATAATATCATAATCAAACAACCTATTATAAGCATAAATATTTTGAAATTTTAGAATTCCCATTTTTCATTTAATCTTATTCGCGTTAAGAATCATACTTATTTCTTAGGCAAAATGAAAGTTTCAAAGCTCTGATAATTTCAAAAACAGCAATGTTAAAATCTATCGTATTATTTGTTTAAAAAGGCACATATATATCTGCAAGTCGAATCATTCATTAACTATTGGACATAAATATATATGTGATTTTAAGAGTTAATCGAATTGCACGCAAACTGCTCGCAAAGAATCAGTTCTTGTCGGTTTTTCGATGATTACTTACGTAATTCGCTGTTTAGACTGATACGGCGTCGGAGTTTCATTGTTTTTTTTTACACTCATGAATTCCTGTGTGAACTTTTGCCTAAATATTATTTAAATGAACAGTTAGGCGTGAAATTCGTTTAAATTCTAAAGGAAATTCTTTCGGAGATCGTTAATACAAGATTAATTAACACGGTTTTACCATGTCTCCTGTGATACGCAATCACTTGTGACATCGTTACAAAAATTTTTGTTTCGGTATAATTCTTAGTTTTTCTTTTATGAATTTCAGATCAAGCTTTTACTTAGATGACGTCAGGATTTCAGAAAAAATATCATTCATACATTTTTCCTCTCATATTATATATATATATATATATATATATATATATATATATATATATATATATATATATATATATATATATGTAAATTGCAATAGGGAAAAGGTTGGTGCAATGAAACTAGTTTAACCTCACTTATTGGTCCTAAGTCCGAGGTTATTTTATAAATGTTTCATCTTATTTTAGTATTACTTTTAAACTGTATT
This sequence comes from Trichonephila clavipes, assembly GCA_019973935.1. Lineage (NCBI taxonomy): Eukaryota > Metazoa > Arthropoda > Arachnida > Araneae > Nephilidae > Trichonephila > Trichonephila clavipes. The sequence goes on along the minus strand of BMAU01015279.1, from coordinate 108,452 downwards.
ATTTTTACTTTTATATTTGCCATTGAGATTTTGCATTCTAAGATTCTATTAATTTCAAAACTTTGTTTCCATGCAGAATTTGTGTTCAATTTATATAGATTTAAGTATACTTAAATAAATATATGTATTGGCTATAGTTGAATTACTCTTTATATATTGGTTTTATGTTCTTGGTCATCTATTTCAAAATTTAAGGTCCCTTTGAATTATAGGATACTTAATGTAACCATCACTTCTTTGGTTGTGATATATTATATATGAATTATACTTTCTCGGAAACTGAAATGTTCAGGTTTGAGTTTTTTTTTAAAAGAGTTTTTTTTTCAGAATATCTTGACCAGTGAAATTACGTGAACGTTCATAAATGTAATTTTGCTCAAATTTTAAGAGTTATGAAGATTTTTCTGTTATGAGTGATTTCCAGTAGAACTATAAATGTCAGTATTAGGAAAAAAATTGGAAGATTCTGTTAAAAATGTTCTATGAGAAAATTTATGAAATGATGCGTAAAGAAGAGGCATCAAAGCAGACTCCAATCATTTCGCTATTCGCTCCAAGCTATTTCGTATAACGTTATAATAACTGCACAATTCTAAAGATACATTGCATAACTCATATAACTGTAATTTTTTCACACATGCAACGCATTTATATTTTTTCTGCACATTTCTATAAATTTCATATATCTGCAAATTTGTTCTTTTAAAAAATTTTATATGTGTTTTAAGTTTTACGTTGAATTGCTTGTAACAAAAACTTTTAAACTTTTAAATGTTTCAATGATTAAAATTTGATAATAGACTAAAATAATAAGGGTAAATCCTTTTTTCTAATAAATATATAAAAAAAGCTTTATATAAAAGGCTGTTGCATAAAAAATTCATATTATTCTAAAACATAATAAAATACTTTTCAGTAATTCCATTTTCCATTTTTTCTTACAAATAAACATGTATTTAATCGATTCTTCATTTTTTTTATAATTAATTTTTATTAATATTATTTTAAAGGCTGACATGGACAGACTTTGCCAATAACCGGTTTATAGCAGTGTTTCTCAAACTTTCTACATTTGCGACCTAATAATCAATCATTTTCATCGTCCCCCCCTCCAGGCAATAACAATGTATTGAATTCAATAATGCTATACTTTGAAGCTAAACCTACAATATATATGACTTTAACCTCTTAAGCACCGCAGGCGTATATAAAGGTATCGTTCAGCTTGTGCGTTAATTGCCTCGGTCGTATATATGCGCTTTTCCGAAGTAGGATCATTTCTATGCACTTTTATCCATAAAATTATTCAGAAGGCTTTAGAATGCAATAAAATGACATTGATAATGTTTCGAAGGATTCACTTATTTCAGAGGGGATTTGCTTATTTATTCCTTTTTGACCCTCCTCCCCACCCAATACACCACATACGCCCACCTACTTGTTAAACTGTGGCACTGGGAAGCGAATCCGTGATGTTAAATAAGCAGTTAAGAGATTAATTATAAACCGTGCAAATTATAAGGATAAGTGTTAGCTTTTGCATATAATTTTATATATGACAGGCCCATGGTGTCATTGGTAATTAATAAACTTGTTCTTAATTTAGTATTGCTAAATTAATTATAAAATACATTGCCTAGTGCAGGGATGGCGAACCAGTGGCACGCGTGACATTGATGGCACGCGACCCAATGTTTTGGGCACGCAAGCGATCAAAATGGTTTTTGCATTTTATTCAAAATAACAACGTTCACTATGAAGTACTACGAACAAGCGCGATTGACCGGTTGCGGGGTGACAGGGAGCACACTCCTTTCTTTTGTCCTTCCTTAGTTATGTCGTGGACTACAACTGCTTGTGACGCAATGTTTGTCTACCCATAGCATGGTCAATTTCATTGACACAAATGTATTTTAAAGTTTATTTGTGTTATATTTACGATTTTTAACTGTTATTTTACATGGCTAATTCAGCAAAAGAACAAAAAGTGCAAGATAGTAAGTGTAAAAGTGAATTTCCAGTTTGGTGAAACTGGAAATATGGCATCATTAGTATAGGCGACAAATTAGTGTGCGTTTTATGTTCTGGAACAGTGGTACGCAGAACATCGTCCGTAAAACGGCATTTTGAAACAAATCACAAATCTTCTCTTCAAAAAAGCGAATCAGAGCAAAAATAATTAATTGCATAAAAACCGTTTGGCAGATGACTCAAATTCAGCAAGTATTCTACTAAAAGTAACATCTTACAATCCTAATATAAGTTATTTATCTCCACATTCTGCAACAACAGAAGTCACACTAATGTTTTCTTTAATTTGAATTACACGTTTAACTAAAACATTTACTTCTAAAAAATACAAAATGTATTTTTCTGTAGTAAATAAAGAGATATGTGTTTTGTTAGTGTTTAGGTTTATTATTTTCTCAATAATCCCAAGTCAAAATTATTTGACGGCACGTCTATACCTCATTAAACACTTTTTTAGAAAAAAATGGCACGTTGGTTCATAAAGGTTCGCCATCCCTGGCCTAGTGAGTGAGTGAGTGAAAGAATATTAACATCGCACTGTTCAGCTACACGAGGGCTTTTGGCGACGGGCTACGTAATTTTGAACCATTGTCTAGTGACACGGACGGCACCTATGCTGGCACCCCACTCTCCTAACTACCACACCAACGGGAGTACGTTTCAGCTCTCGACAGATTTAGCTTGCATCGCTGCCCTACACGGCATGTCTTTAGTGGTACTGGGCTCGAACTCGTGACAATCCCAGCCACTATGCGATACCTATTCTACTCGATTACCGCAGCCACATACAATGCACAGTACTGATATGTTTATAAGTGTATTACATCAGTGTTTCTTATTATGTCAGAATGTATTTGATTTATTTGCACTTTCAGTAAATTAATAATTTTTTAAAAAAAATCTTTTGTTTTCGACTTTTCAATAAGCTTTCACCCATTCGTAGGGTTATGATGCCCCCAGTTTGAGAAACACTGGACTATAGTGCTCGGAAAGAAGAATGATTTTTATAAACTACATTTTAATGTAGTGTTACATATCTTTTAAATATAATAAGTTACTTAGTTTAAGTTAAGAAATAAAACATAAACTGCCCTCAAATCGAAGTCTGTGAAAGAAAAACCTACAGCGATTCAAATCACTCAAATTATACAGTAAATAGTAAAACACAAGTTTTAGCAAAAACATATTGCGTTTATTCCAGGGAAAAAATCAATTGATTCACTTGCCATCTTGCTACTATGTTGAAATCCCACTCTATATCCTTACTTGCTACGTTTATCTGAAAATTTTTTTTTGCAACGTGGTTTAAATGTAAATGGAACTCAGAATTACGTACTTTAGGATATCATTCTACTTCAGTTCTCTTTGAAAGCAACAACGTTTTTCTTTCTATTCGCATTCTAGGCAGGAAAAATTCTTGTATTATTACATGGGTTTTCATACTGACGCGTTTCTTGAGAATCTTTTATCGAAAACAATGTTTCTTGAAGTGAGGCTTGATAGTTGCAGTACCATTTGCTGAGTGTTCAACTGAAACAAAAGAATTGGTACATTTTAAGTACTTGAATTTTTTTTCAGTTAAAAAAAATATTATAAATACTAATAGAAAAATTATGAAAAGTATTAACGTTTAAAGCAGTGTTTCTCAAACTGTGGGGCACGATGCCCCTGCGAGGGGGGCGCGAGCATATTGAAAATATAAAAAAAGGCATAAAAATTATTTTTTGGAATGAAGTAAAACAAAATACTTTCTGACAAAGTAAAAAATACACATTTACACTGATGTAATTTATATATATCATCTGGTTTTCCACTTCCAAACGCTCATTAGCTATCTTTGATCCTAAAACCAAATAAAAAAAAATATTTTGTTTGCTTTGCTGTAATCCCGCGATGAGAGATTTTTTTATTGCGTTTCTTTTAACCCTTTGAATATTACTTTTGATTATCATCTCTTTGACCTTCAAACTTACTGGCATGTTTAACTCCGTCTCCTTTTCTTTTAGGAAAGCTGTAAATAATATTTTTCTGTTGCTTTTTCCCCCCATGAAAATGAGTTTTATGATATATGGATAAGCATATTGAGCACTTTGAAGGATTATTTGGCCAAGATGTATTTTATGAGTTGTATAAGATGTATTTTATGAGTTTTACACTATTTTTTCTAGAACTGACATCGATGTTTTTGTATCGAATTCACTTTTTACATGGGAGCGGTCGCATGAGGCGCTGAATCGCTCCAAACTCTGGTAGAACTGTTTATTCGTTAACAGTGACCTTGACAGTATCCTCCTATTAGACTGTCTTAATGGAAAACTCAAATGAATTTGTCACATGCATGCCTCTTTTTTGAGAGGGGCAAACGGTTTTTTACAATCAAGGTACTTGTTTTGATCGAGTTCCCTGCACGACCACTTTTGTTCAAAAATATTTTCTATGAATATGCTATACTTTCCCCTGCGATTAACTTTGTGGTTTTAATTGCTGTGTTGTACAACTTATTATGGTTTATAAATGTAAATGAGCAGAATATATAAAAAAAATGGGCATTTGTGATCTCTTTTTTGATGGAAGATGAAACTGATCAAGCAATTGAAGAACCTGATGAACTAATGCATATTAATCGTGATAGCGAAAGTAAATATGATAAAAGCGATAGACATGAAACGTTTGAGTTGAATTGAAATTTTCGAATGCTGCCTAAAGAACTCTATCAAGAAAACTATGAAGCCACAAATGTGGCACTTCGCCTTGTCAAAAAGACGCAAGGAAGAAAAAGTTCAAAATGCTTATTTGTAGATCATCAAACGACAGCAAAACGTGAACAAAATATGTCAGTTTTACTGGAAAATAACGTTTCTGTATTAGCGAAAAGTGACTGCGATTTATGTCCTTTATTAAGGACACGCACATTTGGAACATTTTCTTTAGTTTTATTGGATTTTTTCTCAAATCATCAAAGAAAAATTAAAAAGTCCTTAAGAGTAGGGGTAAGTATATTTTCTCTTAATTATATTATTCACTGGAATTGTAATTTTTATCGTGTATAGTAAAAATAATTATAAAACAAGTTATAGTTTAAAAACAAACTAAAAAAACACGCTTTTATAGTAAATTGAACTAAAAAGTAAAACAAAAAAAATAAATATATATATACTTAAAAGTAACACATATACAAAATTTAAAACTTATCTTGTTAATTTGTACGGTTTATAATTATGATCATATTGTAGCTTTAGCGCCAAAAAGTGTATTATTATCATCGCATTCAATACATTATTATTTTTAGGGGGGCGCGATAAAAATTATGATTGATATTCGGGTCGCCAGTAGTTAAAGTTTGAGAACCACTGGTTTAAAGGGCATTTTTGAAATGTCTGTATACTAGTGATTTTATTTGTGATGTTATAATTCACATCTGGAAGCAAGCAATTCTTAAATATTACTTGATCATGTTTTGATTTCTATGTTGAGTAGTGAAATAACATTGAAAAGATATAACATGTTTAACAATAAACATAAACAAATATTTAAGTTTTCCAAGGAATCCTTCACAAGCAATTACTCGCAATTAATATACACGTAAGTTTAAAGAGTCACTGAATGAAATACATTTCACTGAGAAACAATTTTTTTTTCAGCCCACAAGAGCATATTTTTTTCATGTATCAAAATAATCTATTTTAATCTGTTGCTAATTATGTTGTTGTTTTTTATTTTTAATGGGCTGCGGATTAGTGTTTTACCATTGCAGACCTAGTACATTCCCCAGAAGCAGATATCTCCTTTTAGGGCGGCACCATATGGGCGGATACCAATCGCCGCAGGTAATTTTGATACCCAGTTTCCTCCCCAGAGGGAGACATCTGAGCTTTGGCGATGCGAAAGCGTAGAAATTTAACTTTGCCGAGAGCACCCAAGCCAAACATGCACTCAAGGGTCTTTTACATGCCGCATAATCATGCGATATGGCCGCTGTCGATTTTCAGCATCATGAAAATCCACCGACTTAGGCTGAGGTCGAATGCGCAACCTCAGGCATACAAGGCCAGCGACAATTCAACTACGCCACACTTAGTCGCCGCTAGTTATATTGTTGTGAACTAATTATATCAGTGTTTCTCAAACTTTCAATACTGGCGACCCAATTTTCAATCATAATTTTTGTCGCCCCCCTGTACAACAATAATGTATTCACTGCAATAAAAATGCACTTTGAGAGAGAGACGCTAAAGTTACAATACGATCTTAATTATAAACCGTACAAATTAAACGATAAGTATATTAAATTTCGTGTATATGTAACTTTTAAGTAATTTACTTAAAATATATATTACTTACTTATTATTTTGTTATTTTTCTTTCTCTAATTTTTAAATTGGAACAGATCGCAAAATGATATATTTAATTAAATATTCATTTCCTTCAGCATTCATTTCTCAAAGTACAAATGTCATTAGAAAAATAGTCTAGTCAATGTGTTGCTCTCTATCATATCCATCACATCTGGCATTATAGGGTACGTTTGCGGGAGTCTGGGCAACCTATCGGACGTCTGCGCAAAACATGTAAAAATGCTTTTCCTCGTACAATTCCAGTCAGTTTTGGTCGACTCGATACTCCTATAGCTACAGAATCTAGCTTGAATGTACATTTTTTTTAATTTACACGTTAATTGTAATTCACGGTAATTAAGTATTTACGGCAGTAGATTAAAACAATATCAAACATACATTTTTAAGTCGTAAGCAAACATTCGAGGATAATAAAGAATCAACAAGTACACAGAAGAACGATAATGGTTCCGAAAATTAAATCAAGGCGATATTCTCAAAAATACTTGAATTTTGGATTTACCAATACTGAAGTACGTAAATGATGGGGAAAAAAGCCCCAGCTCGATATGTGTTCAAACTTACAAATCTGTAGAACAACACGTGAAAGTTGTTTTTAAAACATGTAAAATCATTTAGCTATGTTGGCAAAGAATTTAAAAAAATATTTTCTGGATGAGGACAGCTTGGTAGAAAGTTACGAGTGGATTAGGGATCTATTTCAAGATACTCCAGAAGGGCTCTCAACTTCCGAAGAAGAAATCTTCATAGATTTCACATCCAGTGAAAAATTAAAAGGCAATTTTGTAATAAATCGCTCTTTGAATTTTGGGTAGAGGTGGATGAGGAATTATCTGTACTGAAAACAAAAGCACTTCGTATACTATTACCATTTTCAACATCCTACCTTTGTTAAACCGGATTTTCTGCGGTGGATGCTTTGAAGACAAAATATAGATCTCAGCTAAATATAGAAAAATAACTCTTTAAGTGTCAATTTCTGATATTAAACCTTCCTTTGAAAATTTTTCCTCTACAAGACAAGCCAGTGGAAGTCCCTAATAATTATTAAACTTGTTCTTAATTTAGTAATAAGATTGATTGATTGATTGATTGAATATTAACGTCACACTGTTCATCTGCACAAGGGCTTTTGACGACGGACCACTTAATTTTGAATCATGGTCAAGTGACGTGGACGACACCTGAGCTGGCACCCCTCTCTCCTAACTACCACTCCACACCTACGGGAGGACGTTTCAGCTCTCGACAGATTTAACGTGCATCGCTGCCCTACACGGCTTGTCTTTAGTGGTACTGGGCTCGAACTCGTGACAAGGCAAGCCACGATCCGATACCTATACCACTCGTCTACCACTGCCAAATTTAGTAATAAGAAATTATTTATAAAATACCTTCCTCAGTACTGATACATTAAACGTATACTGGCTGAAACACCGACTCTTCGCAACGAGTTCATTTTTTAAAAAATAAAACATTTTTCTTGATATAATAGCTGAACTGTAAGGAGAGTAAAACTGCGTGCACGCGCGCGACATTGTATACAAATATGTAAAGTGACTTTTTTTTTAGATGAATGCTATAATTGTAAATAACTGTTTAAAAGAACTGTAATTTTAAACGTCACAGAATTAGCATTTAGAATTAATGTTACATAATGAAAAAGAATATAAAATTCCGAGGAAGAATATTTGTGTTACTTTTTAACATTTAAAGCGAGAAGACTTCAAAACGTTTTAACCCGGGAGCAGGCGCGTACTCGATACTAACGCTAATAGCAGTTCGGGGGGACTCAGTCACCCCACTCATTTTTTATAATTATATTTACTGAACACGATACAAATCAGAATTCTAGTGAATGTTTTAATTTATAGAAAGTATACTTACCTTTTTTCAAGGACTATTCAATTCTTTGATGATTTGAGAAAAAATCCAATAAAACTGAACTAAAATGATTCAAAAGTACAAGACCATAATAAAGGACGCAAATCAAACACTTTTCACTAATATTACAGAAATGTTAAATCAATCCTTTTCCAAATATCGTAAAACTCTATTATTTACAATTTCCCTAAGCGAAAAGCAAACGCTTAAAAGATGGGACGGAACTAGTATTGAATAACCATACCATAAGATTGAAGGTCAATCAAATGATTAGCAAACGTACTATGCAGCCTGGCTGAAAAGTGAATCATGTCTTCCTTTTCTTTTTCTACAACTAATGTACAATATTTCAATAATAATTACAGTGATGAATTGTTTATCTTCTTAGAATTTTTCTCAGGGTCTGGGTTTCGTTTTTTCTTTTAAGGAGTAATATTTTATGTTAAAACGTAATAAAAAATCTCTCATTGATGAAATACAGCAAATAAAACAAAATGTTTTTTTTTTCTTTAATTTGGTTTTGGGATCAAAGATAGCTATTTCATAACGGAAAAAAGCCAGATAATAAACATAAATTATGTCAGTGTTGTTGTGTGTATTTTTTTTTATTATGGAAGAAAGCATTTTATTTTACTTCTCTTTTCGGTTATTTTTTTTAAAAAAATCTTTAAATTTTCCATATGCTCGCGCCCCCCTTGTAAGGTCATCGCGGCCCCCCAGGGGGTGCGCCCCACACTTTGAGAAACACTGCATTGTATAATCCCTCTTTCCTCTCTCTATATCATAAAAGACTAAGAGTTTGCTAGTACGTTACTGTGGTCTTTTATCTTTGGCTTGTACTCTCTTGTTATACTTCTATTTGTAGTTTAGCTTTAAGTTAGATACACAGTAGTTTTGTGTATATTTTTTGTATAATTACGTTTCCTGATCGACAGTAACATCAGCTCAAGGCCCACGAAATTCATCGCGGCTAAGGACTAGATTCTTTCGCATGTCGTTAGCCTTAGCTGTGAGCACCAAGTAGATGAAAGTACGGTTTTTCTCGGTTCCACCCCAATTTTGAGAGAGAATACCCTGCGGGTAGTCAATGGCCTCCCATCTCTCTTCTGCTTCCACCAACCTCAAGAAAGGACTTGCGTTTTGACGGCTATTTAGAGTATACCTTTGCCGCGAAGGCACTATACATTTACTCACATCCATGCCTTCCTTCTCTGGGATTCGAACCCAGGCTCTACGTCACCGCAGTCAGTGTCACTAACCTCTATACTGGGGGATGGGCGACTAGTATTTAATAATTATATATATATAAATATGTAATCTTAAATTTTACAACATAAAGAGCACACAGGTGTAGAAAGGTTATTTTCTAAGAGAAAAAATTCTTCTGAACTAAGGAAAATATAGCTTCTAAAAATATTATTTTATTCCCGTGTATGAATTTTTCTGGAAGCAAACAGGAAAACCAATTGCTTCCTTTTATTTTCAAAGCTTTATCATAGGTGAAAAACAGTGTAGTTAATTGCCTAAGTGGAAAGGGTGTTTTGAGGTAAATCTCATACAAAAACACAAATGAGTAAAAATAAATCTTACACGTAAGTGAATAACGTGGGATTGTTGTATTCTGCGTCGGTTATGTCTTAATTGAATTGCCTTCTTAACATTTGGCTAGTAAAACATTTTATAAACATGTGTTGCATTATTTTATCACTAATATTTGAGGATTTGTTATTTCGTGTATTTTATGTAAAGAAAATAGCGTATTATTATATTTTTGGCATTGAATATCCTTTTGAATATTTTTTAGTGCGAGCGTTTTTTCTTTTTTTCATTTCCTACTATAAGTGCACTTCTCTTCCTCTCTATATATTTATTTATATATATATATCTTGTTCAAATTTTTAGTTGTTAATAAAATAGTTTCTATTCATCCATTCAAGTTCAAATACATTTTTTCTTAATTTGTGGTAGATGACACTCGATGCTAATGCAGCTTTTTAAAAATATTAATTCTTTAATTAAATTTTATTTTTTTAATTTTAAATTTATTCTGCATTATTTTTCTTTTGAAGTCATTACTGGCTTTAACAGATGGCGCCAGTACATTTTTGTATCGAAGTATGAATTGACTTCAATATATACTATATATATATTTGTATTGCTTGTTTTATTACAGCCTCATATTTAAATTTTTATAATTCAGAATTTGAAATAGTATCTGCTACTTGAAAAGTAATATCAGATTATTATTTTTTATTCTACAGCGCATTTATTCTATGTATATATTAAATTATTATTCAAGAGTTAAAATTTAAGATAATTATATCTATTAAAATAAGAACTTTGTTCAAAGTCACCCCATCCATTATAACGCACTGTGTTTTTTTATTTTGTTAATATGTGTCTTAAAACATTTTTAGAGTTAAGTGACTAGTAATAAGCAAAATACAATCAGTTCAAATATTTAAAAATTACATCGAAATACATTGAATACTAATGATACAACAACTGTTCGATACAAAAAACGTGGCAGATGAATAATACAATGAAAATATCAGGATTGTTCAAGTGTTTAGCTTGAAGTACCTTTTATTCTGCTTTATTTTCCATATCAGTAAGGACAAAGAATTTTTTTATTACATTATTGATACGCTTATGCTCGATTTTGTTACTCTATACAGTGTAAGTTATTTCGATAGAGAAAAAGGAAAGATATTTTGATAAAAACAGAAAAATATGTATATCTACAACAACAAAAAATACTTCTGTCTTTCGTAGAATGCGATGCTCGTTTGCATTTTTGTTTATTTCTAAAAAAAGAAAGCAAAAGAAATTACTATTTTTACAGATATTAGTTTGAATAAATTAAGAACACGTGTAGGAAATTCAGAGGCAATTAATTCATGAAACGAAATTATATTCTTTCAATGTCATGTTGTTCTAATGTATGTAAATGGTGCTTCTTTAGAAGCAAGGAATATAAATTACGATGAATTACAATTATTATTTACACAATGTATTTAATTTATATCAAATAATTATACAATAACTCAAAATTTAAGGTAGAACCCGATTATTGGAGCTGATTTTTAAAACACAATACAACTAAATTTTTTTTAAAAAGCCGTAAAATCTCTATACGTTTATTTATATTTTATTTGATAATCCTAGGGACAGATTTAGATGATAAGAAATAACATCTTTAAAAAAGTACAGTTCTTTAGCAGAAATAATAGACCGAATAATAATAAAATTTTTTCAAAAAAAATTGGACTCTAATAAGCTTGTTCTCCTTCAGCAATAGCGCACGATTGGCATAAGTTTTCTATTTATTTGATTAAATTACTAGATAATGAACTGGTATGGAAGTGGAACCTTTATTACAGTTTTTATAGGCTCCTGGGAGATGGTGGATTTGCGGTTGCGACAACTCTACCAAAATGCTCCCATTGGTATTTTATTGAAATTCAGGTGATCGCTTAATGTCATGATCCAGAAAGTGTCAACCTTCAGAGCTCGATTTGGCCGAGATTTATCATACATTAGAATACAATTATCACTAATAGCAGCAATCGAGGAAACTACTAGATTTAGTTAGTGGCTAAATTGAATTACTCCAAATGTATTTTTCTTTGAAGAAACATTAACGTAACATTTCCCGAAATAAAAAAAGACACATAATTACGGTAGAGCGTCGTTTATCCGAACGTTTATTATCCGGAGCGTCAGGTATCCAAACCCGTTTTTTTGTAAACTATATGTACTGTATGTCAGTACGTTTTCGAACAGTACAATGCTTAATAGTTGTTTCGCATCAGTCCAAAAGTGTCGGGAAACACTAAGGTCAGGGATATTTGAGGAATTTCAGTTGTGTGGTTTGGAATAAGCTGTGGCCAGATTTAGAAGGCGGGATAGATTTCAATGGCGACCACAGGGAGGATGGTACATACTTTGTCCAATCGATCCCAGATTTTCTAGAATGCGATTAAGACGATGTAGAAAACTGGGTGGCATGCAATGCAGAATACTGTGGGTTTTAAATGCTAAATGATGACGAGATTGTGACTTCCGTGCAGGAATCCAACCCTGTCGAAGATGAAAGGGGTGAAGACGAGGACAACAACAACAACGAAAGTAACAAGAGTCCATCAAATGCTGACGCATTTTCTGCATTAGAGACAGCTATGGAGTGGTACGAACAACAATCAGAGTGCTGTCCTATTCAACTACTGCTTCTCAAGAGAATCAAAGACCTTTCAGCGAACAAACGAAGGTGTACAATGGTACATCGAAAAATAAGTGATTATTTTCCACAAAAAAGGTAAAATTACGACATTTTGCACCTATTTTTGCTTTTTCTTCAAGCACGTTTCCCGCATGTGATGATTTTCAATACTCGTATAATGTCCGGTTTCATATACTGCATGGATCACATTCGGTTTTCGGTTATCCGAAAAATCGTGTATCCGAACGGTGTCCATTCCCAATTGATCGGATAAAGGACGCTCTGCTGAAATGCAAATAATCAAACAGAAGTATAATGTTCAAATATACATCATGAATCTTCCAAACTCTATCTGAGGTGTTTACATTTAAACATATTTCAATGATAAAACTCATCAACTTACATGTATGTATAACTAATGAGTTAGTACATTAATTAATTTTACTTAAAGACTAACGGCAATTAAAACCTGTCTGAAATAATTTTTTTTCAGGCATGGCATCAGGCCATAACTTAGGCATTCCATCTCATCAGTTGACGGAATGGAATGGGAATGGTTCTTGCCAACCCCCGTCTAATGACCAAGAAGTGTGTCTGGACCCTTATTTCAGCCACTGTCTCTTCAGAATCGGCATCTACGGGTGGAGAAAGAGATGTCTGTATTTCCTCATCATTCTTCTATGTTCCTTAGTGGTCATCAATCTCTCTCTCACAGTGTGGATCATCAAAGTTCTAGATTTTACAATGGTAAGTTTCAAATTTTAGTTTTTCTATTTAATTTAGTTGGGATATATATAACTTCTAGTATATTTTTTATAATTTAACTGAAAGATGTATTATAGTTTCAAGATGTTATTTAATACAACATATTGCAATTAGCTTTGATTCCTACACTGAATGAAAACTTAGCAGTTTACAAGTTATATTATACCGTGCACTCTCGAGGTTGGTTATGAAAAATATGTCTAGAAATATCCTACTTGCAATATTCGTTTTCTGTAGAAGTTAGAGTATGTATATCAGGTTAAGTAAGCATTTTTCCGCAAGGGTATATACCTCCGATCCAACAGCGTCCATTCCGATGGTAGTTAATTTTTCTCCAAATTTGCTTTTGCATTCTAAATCTGAAAGTTGGAACTACACGCCTGTGCAATTTGTTTGTCAAAACTTTATTATCTTGTGCACTAAAAAGTGTTTAAAAAGGAGCTATCAGGTCAAAAGAACTGTAACAAAAATGTGTTAAAGCTTAGGTTTAATACTTAGGTTTTAATACAGTAAAAGTTTGGTTTCAAAAGTTTAAAGTTGGGAATTTCGACATTGAAGATGAACCACGTTCTGGCTGCCTTGTTGAGGTTAATTGTGACCAGTTAAGGCAAATCATTGATCAATACAAAGATTTTTCAACACAAACTATTGCGTTAGAGCTTGACGTTTGTCAAATAACAATAATTAATGCTCTCAAACGCAAACGTTTAAATTTAACCGCTGGGAGCCTTACGAATGGACTGCTGAAGGCAAGAGCAAGAGAAAAGTGGTCTGTTTTGCTCTACTCAGAGATCAAAGTAAAGAATTTTCTGGACAGAATTGGGACCTGCGATGAAACATGGGTGCACTACAAAAATACAAGCCGTAAAAGAGAATGGTCAGCACCGGGGAATCAGCAGGTTTGGTTGCAAGACGAATGCTAAATAACAAGAAAATGCTTCTCTATATCTGGTGGAATTGTCGTGGAATTATTTACAAAGAGTACATGAAAAGCGGGCAGATTATTATCAGTACAATATGTAGCAACATTATAATCAAAGTTAGCAATGCCAATCGCAGAAAACGAGAAAAAAAAGAGTTCAAAAGGGAGGTGGTTCTCTTTCATCAAGGTAACACCCGGCCACACGTTAGTGTGATGACCAGCTGGACGCTCAACTCCCTGGAATGGGATTTGATGCAATACCCACCATACAGCCCAGGCATGGTGCCTTCGGATTACTATCTGTTTTCATATTTGAAGCTGCACCTTGATGGCACTATCTTCCATTCAAATGACGAGGTCACAAATGAGGTCAATTGTTTTCTGGAATCGCGCATGCCACAGTTTCTCGCAGAAGAGATTGAAAAGTTGACAAAACACTGGTAAACCATTGCAGATTTAAATGGAGATAACTATTCACATTAGCTTTGCTGCTTTTATATGCATTTATCATTTTACGAGTTTTGTTTTTTTTGGCGGAAAACTTTTTACTCAACGTAATATTAACCTCTTCTCTGTTGACGTTGCATGTCATACTTCTTGTATTTTTGTGCCCGTTTTGTCGGCGTCGCATGGCATGCGACGCAAAAAAGAACTTTATCCTTGAAACTGAATTCGTCGCTACTTACACGTTAAATGAATGTGATGTGAAACCAATGAACATTAAAGGGTTAATTTCCGTGATAGTTTTGTATTTTTGAATATTTCTATGAGATGGAGTAAATAGTATTACTTTCTTCACAATTATCGCAGTGAGATTTCTCGCCTGGAATATAAAAAAAATATTCGAGATATTTTTGAGATTTATTATCAAAATTTTGTTTGTCAAAATAAACAAAAAAATAGTATGTTATACGTGATTTCGGTTTGGTGGTAAATGTGATTTTTATGTTCTGCTGTCCAAGGAAGATGGTAATGATGTTTTAATGGTAAGGTACTGTGTTTGCCCCAAAATGTTTTTTTAACTAAATTATTTCAAATATCATTAAACAAACACTTTATCTTAAACACCTCAAAACAATATAGAGTTAATATACATAATTAACATAATGTACTTTTTAAAATTTAAAACTAAGGTGCATTGGGAAAATTGGAGATGAGTGAACGAGATATCACATATTTTTCCAACATTAAAACAAATAAAAAACTTCTTACTGATAAAAATAATTTGCATTTTTAATTTTAGGATAGAATATATATTAATTTTGGCAGTTAAAAAATAACATTTTGGGTCGGAAATTCGTAAAAACTCCGTCAGAGAAGGGGTTAAATGAAATAACAATATTATACTAACATTTTAGGAAAGATTTTATTCACTATGAGTTCAAAATAAATTATGACGATACGCAGTTTTTAATGTTTCACATTTTTACGTATAACAGCAATATAAGGATATGTATACTTTCACACACACACACAAGCAAAGGGAAACGATAACAACTATGTATTGTTTTAATTATCGATTCCTTTCTCATTTTTTTTTACTCTTGATACTAAATTTCGGTAATTTTCAAATTAAATTAACTATTCATTTATTTCCTGTTTTCTAAGTATCTTTTTTACATACTTTACAAGGAAACAGAATATATACAGAATTAGAAATTAGAAAAGAAACATATTTATTTACATTTATCGATTAGTAATAGGAGTCCTCGTACCAATTAATACAAAAGTATTCCATACATTGATTTTAACTTTCATGTTCTTGTCTGCTGTAAAATTACAAACTATCAACATAGAAACAAGCGAAGAATTATATTTACTTAAATCTATCAATCCCTATTGAAAGTACAAATACTTATTATACATAAAAATGAACACTACAGTGTCTTAAGAATGATAGGCTGTGGTGTATTGTCAAGCTGAGTCAATAATATTGAAACAGTTTACACTATTTTAGATTTGTATACTTGTATGATTTTGAAACATGCAGTAAATTTTAATTATAATAAATAGAATGAAAAAACATAATTTTTGGGTATATATTATAAGGTACGTTACTGCAGACAAACAATCTTGTCTGATGTTATTTCTTTAAATTAATAAATAAACATCAATTTTAACAAAAATAGTACTCTTATTCCTAGTGGCTGAGTGGTAGCGTATCGCTTTTTCATTCCACCGGTCCATAGTTCAAACACCGGGTTGTTAAAGCTCGACTCATCCTTTCATCTCTTTAGTGAGTCGATAAAGGATTACCAAGCATGGGATCTAAACACTGCGGGTTTCGTGTCAGACTGACCACCTGACCAGAATAGCTGCTCGTGCACCTCAGTGTCCAAGGTGACAAACACTAAGAAGGGCACATTTGATCTTGACCCGCCTTGGGCTGTTGCGCTACTGAATTTTTTGAGTTTAGTATTTTTATGTGAAAAATAGATCCTAAAACTTAGCATTAATTGGTCTATCAATTTGAATTGATTTTAAAAGCTAAACATTTAATTAACCCATTTGATGAATTGAATTTAAATATTAGCTGGTAAAACTATATCCAAGCAATAAAATCTGTTAAAAAATAGCCCTAGAATAACAATTAATCTTTTAATATTTTTTAAATTAATTTTTAAGACTTATGCAAACTTACAAAAGTAAAATATATAAATAGTTTCTTTTTAAAAAAGCAATATTATATATATATATATATATATATATTTTTTAAAATTAATTATTTTGTCTAAACTGCAGAAGCTAAGTACATAAGTAAAAAATTTATAAAAAAAAAGAACACATTTAAATTTCATACAAAATTTTTATATGGTTTTAGTAATTGTTTTATAAAAATCTATAAAAAACTTAATTTTCATAAAATTAATTGACATCCCTTGAAGTTCATAATCAAATTAACCTTTAAATTTTCTAGCTTATTATTTTTTTCCTTAAAAAATAATTTTTGAGAGCTGATTTTTGCTGATCACTCGATTTTTTCCTTCTGCTTAAGAAGCGAATATTTGCCTGAAGAGCGTAAATGGAATTTAACGTCATGTCTAAAATATTCTTATTTAAATTAATAATACAGATAACATAAATAATAATCTTGATAACAGTTTTCAGAAAAAGTGATAAATATATTAGATGTAGAACGTTACTTAAATCCGTAGCTAACTATTTATTTAGAATATAATTTTTGAAGCTTTTTTAATTAAACAAAATTAGCATTCAATGTTATTAAAACTCATGTTAAATAATATAATGATAATATAAGTATTCAAATGAAGTTGAAAATACTTCATTTAAATTCATTCGAAAACCTATTTAATAAGTTGATAATTGACTTTAAATAAATAGTTTTAGGTTGGCTTAGAGTTTGTAGCTAAATACGAAAATAGTGAAGTTAATGAAGATAATATTTCTTACTTTGAATTTAATTAAAATTCATTCAGAATATTGAACATATTATCAAAAACATCATCATTTGAGTTTTATTTCTTTAAGATTTCAGTAATTTCGATTCATTTATATATGCTAGCATACATTAATATGAGGATGCTAGTATATATTAATATTTATTTACAAACATCACAGCACTTAAAAATATAAGAAAAGGAATAGTTATTGCGTTATATGACTACCTGTGAACAGCCTAGCTACTGCTAGCCCTAGAATTAGAATTAGACTACGGGTCTCTCTCTGAGTCCACTAGGTTTCGTTCTCTGATACATAACATGAGTTCAATTTTATACATAATTTATTTTTGGTACTTATCGCAACCTATTGGCGACCTTGTATGAAACGAAGCACTTGGTTGCCAGTTCAGCACGTACGATACATGCGACATCGGGGTTGCTAACTTGACTAGTAATTAATACAGTTGATGATTGTTGCGATAATACTTAAGTACCTTATTTTTCAATGTGCTATTTTAAAATTTGAAGTAGAAAATGAATTTTTAATTTTTTAGAATAATTATTAAAATGATAATAATTATAATTATTATTTCTTTTTAGGATGGCATGGGAAATTTAAGAATGAGGAAGGATGGCATACGATTAGAAGGGCAGTCTGTTTTCCTTAAATCAATCTATGCTTCAAAAATACGCTCTAGGCAGGTAATTCTCTTAGTTTTTCCCTTTTTCCGTTATAAATAAGTATACAATAATATTTTATAATAATATGAAAATAGTTCTATGTTCAAATTTAAAGTATTTTTATATAGAAATAATTACTAGTACAGTTTCAATAAATTTAAATTCGAATTGTTTTTAAGAATTTTATTAATGAAGATTTCAAAAAATTGTTATCATATATGTCTAATCGTTCGAAATTCCCGAAATTTTCATTATGAATGCCATTCGATGTATCATAAAATTTTAATTATCTAAAATATAAAAAAAATCTAAATATTTAATTGAGCAAAAATAAAAACTAGCATAATCCGTGCATGTTTATCTTTCTTCATTTGCAAATGTATCAAATTACCTTTTTGAAATAAAATAATGAAAATCTAATTTAATTTATAAACGATTAAGGTGAAAAGAGAACCTTTTTTTTCTAACTATTATAATTATAAACAAAAAAATATTTGATAGTAAAATAATTTTTTGATTTTATAATTTATACATGAAGCATGCTAAAAAAACATTTCCATGGAAAAGATTTTAAAAAAGAAAATAGAATTTATGTATTAAAATCTTTTTTAACACCATTAATAAAGAACTAAAACACTGAAATGAAATTTAATTAATAATTTTTTTAATGAAAATGCATGGTTTTTTGAGAAAAATTCTTAAAAAACTATTGAATTATTTTCAATTTATTTAACTTTACTTTTTTCTTACTTAAGATAATTATGATAGTTTATTTAAATAATTGCATTAAATAGATATGCATTAAATAATTTTTTCCTAAAATATTGATTTAATTTTCAAATTTCAATTCACCGTTAAATTATTATTGAAAAAACATAAAATGGTGGATCTTTAGTAATAGTTAAAAAAATATTTTTTATTTTTTAACAATTTTAAGTTTAAAATATGATATAAAATACTTTCAAACGTTAGCAACCGAAAGGATGGTTCAATTTTTTTCCGTGTTAGTATTTTGATATATTTCTAAATATATTAGAACTTAAAAAAACAGAAAATGAGATTTAAAAATATTTAAATAAGCTGATTTAAAACTAAACAGAAGTTCTAAATATTTGTAAACAGAAAGATTATATTCTCATGAATGAAAGAATAAAAACTTAATTCCGCAAAATAAAGTTTTTTTTTTTAAGAAATTGAAATCAAATAAATCATAAGATTTGTTATATTTTTATAAAACAGTAAAAGATAAAAAAAATTGTAATAGCTTTTTAAAAATCCTCAAAATAAAATCAGTTCTCAGAAAAAACAATTTTAAAACTATATTTTAATAAGAAAATTCGTAGCTTTTTAAAATTTTTTTATATAAAACTTAACTGCATTTAATAGGATTATATTTAGAAATTCAGAATCTAACAAAACTGAAATTAAAAGCCTTTAAATTTTTCATTAATCTTCGATCATTTATTGAATCTAAAAAACTTTTCAAATATTTATCAAAATCATAAAAACAAATTTAATTATTTTTGTAACTGCTTTGATGAAATTGGTTAATTTAATCTCCTTAAAAGTCTTGATAGAAGTACATAATTTTTTTGACTGCTAATAATATTACACAAAATGCTGCCTCTCTCTATACATATTTATGAAATAATTTTTTCAAACATTTTAAATCAAACAATCCAATTTAAAAGATTTGTATAAGAAATTTTCATTTATAAATTTATAAATTATATGTATGCGTATTTTTTATTAAAATGTCATATTTTTAAAGTAATACGTAATTAATTAAATATTTCTAACGAAATTAACTTTGAATATCAAGGAAAACCTTAATTTACATAAATGAAAAATATATATGCAAATGTAAACCTCTCATTTATGCAGAGGTCATAAATATTATATACATCTACATAATCACTCTAAAACAATTACAGAATGAACACAAAATAGAGAAAAATAAATATAAATAAATGAAATGAACGTATTATGCATACCAAGTTCTATGTATTTTATTCATGATCAAGTTTGTTTGGAACTTAAGATACTGTAAGTAAATAAAGAGGTAGTGAAATTGAACACAAACTTTTGGCTAAAACGGTATTTTATCTTACATCTATTTCTAACTATGAAAGAGCTTACTGTAGGACTGCTATAGATCTAATTGTTCATATTTTTGAACAGAACAATCCATTTCTTTCATATTTCAATTTCCTTCCTTTTTAAATTCCAGTTTTCTACAATTAGATAATTTTTTACTGTAATTTCCGCATTCTTTTACCATTCATTTATTTACAAATGTTACGATGGGTAGAGGTACAAAGAATTATGTGTCATATACCATTTTTTTCAATATTTCATATTGCTTGCTGAAACACACTTGTAAAAAGCCCGTTAAATCTGAATTGTGCATGATTATTTTGGTGCAAAACAACCAAATTGCAATGCAAAAAGTTGAAACAACTATACTTTCTATTAATCTTTTACCTTTTCACACTATGAAATTAATATTCTTCAAAGAAAATCAAAAGTAAATGCCAAGACAATGGCAAAAACAGAAGCAAAGCACAGCATTATTATATGCTGTTCAAAAGGATTTACCCACCATTTAGAATTTAAATTAGTAGCAATACAATTGCCATTTTCTGGTGTTAAATTTGAAGACAAATATCTATAATTTTCAGATTTTTTACCCGCAGATATTAAACCATTTTTCAGTTTAAATTCCTTGGATTCATTACTGCTACTTTCAAATGTTTTATTTGTATATTCATGATAGTTTCGTTCCGATTTATGATTTGAAAATTTATGACTCCCCTCATCATCATTTTTAACTAAACCATTTTCAAAATGTTCTTTTAAAGGCATATGATTATATATTCCAGATTTTGTATTTGTAGACACATCTTCATTACTGTCAGATACTGAATTTGGTGACACGTAGTTGCAACTATCAATATTCGATACTATATTTTTGTATGACATAGAAAATTCACATCGTAACGTTAGTACATCATCTACAAGAAATAAATCTTCCTCTTCAAGAATATCACTTTTACATATATTCAATGAAATTTCCCAAACCTCGCCACAAACAAACAAGTGCATATCTTGCAAGATGTCTTGTTTACCACCACTATTTTCTACAATCTGTATTCTACATTTTAATGAAAAAACGGATGCTTCTTCTTTGATTATTTCGCAAATATCTAGCCGGAGACTTTCATCTTCAGCCACGTAAAATGATACAGAAAATTTTGGAGAACTTTCCGAAACAGAAGCCACAGAAATTGTTTCTTTAAAATACGATTGATGACTGTTGAAATTCTTAATGTGCCACACAAAACACAATTTTTCAACTGGAATGTGAGTATAAGCCGAACAACTTTCTGGATAAGGTTGAATCTTTCTTCTTACAATTTCAATGTCATCTAGGGTTGGGAAAACCATTGGTGTTGAGTAATAATAATCAAAGTTCACATTATTAAAGTTTAACAAAGGCTTACCACATGAAACAAATTCAACCGGTGAGGATTCGTGCAAAAAGTTCCAAATGCAGCATTCAACCAGCAAAATATCTACTGTAGGGTATTTCTGAATGTCTTGCAGAATCTCACTACGATCTGCTTTTGCTGAAACTAGAGATTGAGAACACTTATCAAATGCTTGCAGTTTTTCTGTATATTCCTCTGGAAATCCCACATAGAATTTATATTTAACAGTAATTGTATCTGGACCACTGCTACCTCTATGAAGGTTACACACAATTTCACCATCGTTGAATTCACCACGAGGATACAAACTTAAATACCAGTCTGTATTTTGCATAGTTTCTACTACGAAGATTGGACTACAAACGTATTCATTATTCCTCAGTCTGCACATGCTGAAATTAACTATTCTCCAAACAATCCGAAATAGTTCATTATTTTCAGTGTTTTTAACAGTCAAATCTTTTTTCCAAGACTCTTTCAAATTTCTACTTATTTCTGTTGAATATCGTCTGTACATTTTTAACTAAATACATCGCAAAACATTCGGATTATTTGCTTTCTTTTGATTCTATGACAGTTCTGGATTGTTTATTCTACCTTTTCATCACTACTTTGATATTTTGCAATGATAAAAATATTTTGATGTTCTTTTTTCCTTATCGTCTTTAGCCTTTATCAGAAATAATTCTAGAGATATGAAAGATACATTTTCCAAAAGTAAACTCGCTCTTTCTTATTTTCATTGTTATCAGAACAAATATCGGACAAAGTCCAAAATATAAGCATCAAGACCTAATATCAATAACAGCGAGTTATATTGCTAAAATTTCACATATATATTGTGATTTTTATGAAATTCCGGCAATTTATTTTAAATATTGTTGATTAAATATTAGTATTTATTGGTATTGAATCCTATATAAAAAAGCCTTTATATGTTATTTTGTCAAAAAGTTCTCTGAACGTGTTCGGATACCTTAAGCTAAAAAAAAATTTCTGAAACATTTATCCATTGATTTACGTTTTATGTTATTCCTACATTAAAGTTCTGTTTTTAATTTTGTACAGACATGGCTTAATTCGTTTTTGCTCCTTTATTTGTTTATTTAATTTTTTCTTATAATGAACAATGTAAAATATAATTTATCTTGTCACCTTCAAAAAGTTATGGCCAACCTCTAGAATCCTGCTTATAGACGTATCATTCTTCACAAATATATTTTGATATATTTAAGAAAAATTAGTAGAATATTTGCCTAAAAAAAGCAACATACAGTAGAACATCGTTTATCCGAATCAATTGGGGCGTACAACGTTCGGATATGCAATTGTTCGGATAACCGAAAACCGAATGCGATCAATGCAGTATATGAAACCAGACACAATGCGAATATTGTAAATCATCACATGCGGGAAACGTTCTTGAAGAAAAAGCAAAATAGGTGCAAAATGTCACAATTTTACCCCTTATTGTGGAAAATAATCACTTATTTTTCGCTGTACCATTGTAAACCTTCGTTTTTTCACTACAAGGTCTCTGAAAGAACTGGTTAGGATATTTGACGCTCCAGATAAGAAACGTTCGGATAAACGACATTCTACTGTAATTGGTAGGTTGATTGTTTATTGATATTACACTATAATAAAGTTGCATGATGGCTGTCGGTGACCAACCTTGAAATTTTGAACTACACTCAGTAAAACGAGGACGGCAACTAAGCTGGCACCTCACTCTTAAAACATTGACACCAATTTAAAATGAAAACCTTAATGTGCATGTGATGATTTCAAAAAATCGATTTTTTTCATAAATTGCTTCCTTAACATGTCTAGAATACAGTAGTAACGTGATTTTTTTTTTTTAAATTCGAAGTCGTTATAAACCTTTATCTACCAACGGTATTTATAAGCACTACTCAATTTAAAATTACATGGAATATCCATTTATACGAATATTCTGACGATGTTTAGCAGGAAAATTCTTTGAAATACACTTTTCCAAGATATATGGCAGCACGGGTTCTATGATGAGTATTTTAACGGAAAAGTCGAACAGGTTTATAGGAGAAATGGCGCTTTCAGCGGATTGCGAGAATTATCATTTTTGTCCCGAAAATGTAGTTAATGTCAAAATTAACTACTGTCTTTTTTTTTGTCTTTTTGTTTTAAATTGTCCTTTTGTTTGTATGTGAATGAATATCTTAGAAAATGATGTGACTGTTTATTTTAAGGGAGCAGTGTATGTAATTAATTTTGCAGTTGAATATTTTTCATTAATTAATTAGCTCTAACGAATTAAATTTTCCAAAGTTGAGCATTTTGTTTATGTACATCCCTTAATTTTCAATGTAGGGATTAAAACAAACTATTGCATGAAAAAAACTGCAGTAAATCATAATGCGGTAGATAAAACGATAAAGAAGCAGGTGTTAGAAGAGCAGCTGTTCGTTAAGATTTCACTAAGTTAAGATTTTCATTGTTTTAATCGGACTTGGAACTTTTTAAACGCGTTTTTCACAAAACTGTGTTTTTCAAACTTTCCTCCATCATATCTCAAGAACAGTTTGACCAAATAACTTCAAATTTATAGGGTAGACTCAGAAAATATATACGCAGAAATATATATATATATATATATATAAGATCATTCCGAAATTCAAAATATTTCTATTTTTTTATAACAAATACATAAATAAAAGGCCTGAAATTTGAAAATTTTCCTTCAGAAGTCCATCAAAAATCCTATTTTGAATATTTTCAATTGAGTGTAATTCATTTGGTGCATTTAAGCTTATAAATTAAAACGCCGTTATTTTTTTAAAATTTCAGATAAGCCTATCAGCCGGAATCGTGGAGGAAGTGAACGTTCAATTTTTTTAGGTGGGTGTATTTAGAGCGCTATAACTCCCGTTCTATTGGATATTTTTGGCTAAACATTTATACACATACTTTTAAAACACATATAAATAAATGATAAAATACGCAAAGTTCTTTTTACTGGTCGTCTAAAAAAATTCCCTAAGATTGCTTAAAAAACTGGCCGTCACATGAGTGAACGCCCCTAAAGGAACCAGAACATCATACACATTTACAAAATCAATTTTTTTCAATTTTAGTATTAAAAAATAGTGCATATTCTTCTGAATCTAAATATCTTTTACACTGATATGTTCGTTGTTAAAATAACCTTAAAATATGGAAAAGGTAATTAACAAAAATGTAAGAAAATGTTTACGAACGGTTAGTTTTTTCACTTTTTCTCCAAAGCATAATTTTTAGCTTTTATGTAAACCTGTCTTTAAAAAAACCTGTTGCAAGATATGGTTACACATTTTTTATACTTCTGTACAGAATACCTGTGTATATAATAAACTGTTTTTTTAGTCAAAGTAGTACATAGTTTTCTTAAAAATAATTTGATGTGTGGAAATAGGGAAAAAATAATTCAAAATTACAAAGTTTTACATTTTTTTAAAGAAACTATCTTAATATTTTACTAAAAAAATAGGTTCAATATATTTTGTGTACTGTTTTATATATGTGCAAAAATACTTTGCGTATTGAAGAGATATTTTTTTAAAAAAATGGTACCTATAAACATAAGCATGTATTATGATATCTCAAAAATTATGTCCAACTTAAATTAAACAGAAAAAAAATTTTCCTGAACTAAAAAAATATGTTTGCATTTCTACAGAATGTTTCAAACATCTTTATTAAAATCACACACACAAAAAAAAAAAATCTTGGAAATTTTTAAAGATATATATCTTATAAACACACAAAGAATCTTATTCTTTCTACCATGTCTTGGTACTCTTAAGTCTACACAGATTTAACGTGTATTAGCCATTATATATAGTAGGGCTTCAGTAGCACTATGACTCAAATTCACAACTTAACAACGGCCCAAAATTAGTGCGCACAGTTGCCGTTTCTGGCAGCTAAAGCGGCTCTAACTCAGTTAGGCTTAAGTTGAACTGGACGTGGATGACAGATACGAGCATGTCATTCCATACTGCTTGAAGTCTATGACACACTTCATTAGTCGTAGTGGCTGGAGTCTGTAATACAGTCTAATCATAGAGGAGTCTAGTTATTTTCTATTACATTTATATTATTTTGAAATTAGAGAGTAAAAATTATTTAAGTTTGAAGTACCCAATCTGTTTGATAAAACACATGTGAGAATTAATATCTTCAATACCTTTGGATGGTAAACGCATGTTGTATGTGTAATATAGAAAATATAAGTGTACAAGCGAATTTTTTTAAGTTTCTTAACTGTTTTGAAAGTACTAAAAAAAATTTCTTCTCATTTAATATTATTTCTCATACGTTTGTCTAACTTATGTTTGCATGAGTAAATTATTTGGTAATTTATTACTTCATTATGAATGCGTTGAAACTCAACAAATATCTTCTAAAACCGAGAAAAATTATTTAAAAAGTACGAAATAATTTTTAATTTTAACTATATATGATTTGAGAATGTATTATTATTAAAGGATGTATTATTTTTTCTTTAAAAAGATCCTAACATATCGATAAATAAAGTGAAGATTCCTCGTAGTACCAAAAGTAATTTTTATACAATCCCTGAAATTCTTAGATATTAAATTAAACTTAATAAAATAATTTCTGTGATTTTTATTTAATCTTTCGGCGCTATTTTCTAACTTATATTATGAAGAATATAAACCATGAAAACGCATATGAATTTAGGAAAATTCTTCATCTTTGGACAAAGAATTTAATTGCCGGTTAGGAGAAGAATTTAATTAAAACCAAAGGACTCCTACCCCCAACTTTATTTTCCACCAGCATTTTGTCTTTCCAGTTCTCCTTTCCAGCTACTATAACGCCCTCTCCCGACAAGAATTCACAGCCATTGTGCAAACGATAAATGATCACTAATTTCGAACCATCACGTTTACTTATTTTTCTTTTTTATATTCTGAATTGCACTAAACTAACAACTGCGATCCTGAAAACGTATCGTTTGTCGTGGAAAGACAAGAAAAATAACTCATAAATGTCCACCTCTGAAAAGATTTTGTTCTTTCTTCTATCTTATTTTTTTCATTATTTTTTATTTCCTTTTTGTGTCTGCTGCCGTGTTGAAACGTTGCCAAATTGAGTGGAGTAATTATATTTTTTTACTCCGTTTTTTTATACTTTTTCACTGCGACCGGCAGGAATTTTGTCATCTGGTAAAACCGGAATGGAAGCAAAAACAAAATAAAACGTTCCTGTAATATTTGTTTAGAATGTCGTACTGGTATTCGCGGAATTTTTTATTGTTTAGTAATTTAATGAACAGAGACGAAAATAAAAAAAGGAAATTAAAATGTTGGGTAGTATAACAAAAACTACAGTTATTTTGAAAATATTTTTTCCCTCTGCTGTCAGAAAAAAAAGTTTGGTATTTTTGCAGAATTTCCAAAGAAAAATGAAATCCTCGCAACTGAACTGCTATAAAAGCTTATTATTGTGTTTCTTTGTTTGATTTAATTTATTTTATGTAAAATACCTCTTATAATCTTTTAAATTTTTTTTATTCATAAAATTGTTTTCATTTCTTCACTAATTTTCATAATATATTATTTTATGTCTACATTAATTGTGGTGAAACAAAAAGTACTTCCTCCCCCATATGCAAGTTCTTCGGTATTGTTCCACATTTAAAAACCTGTAGAATTTAATTTTTTTATTTGTATTTCTTTGTTTTAAGAATTTTTAATGTAGTACGTCTGTGACTGAAATATTAATTAGTACATAATTGAAATAATTACCTTCTTAATATGAAAAATGAACAAAAATATTTTTTTAGAAGTAAAAGGAATAAGAACGAATAAATAAAATTAAAATATATTTTAGACTTACATATTAAATTTAGTTAAAACCTGCATTCAAGCATGCCCCAAAACACTGGATTTAATTAAAAAACTATAATTCCGTTTAAAAAATAAGCCAGATGTTTGTTTTTAGAAGAATATTTTTTAATGTAACATAGTGTAATAAAATACTTTTTTTAAAAAATATTATGAGAATTTTGAAGAGAATATATGCATATTATGCAAATTGTATCCAATTTTCAACAATATAGTTAGTAAAAATAATAAAATAATATCTGTAAAACTAATGTCTGTTCAAGTCTCATATTTAACTAAAAAGTAACTATTTGAATACTTTTATTGCAAGAAATATTCGTGTTGAATAACATCAGAATGTTTAAAATAGATCTGTTTTCTTTTAAAATTCTAAATGTAGAAATTAGATAAACATTGAAAATTGTTTATGTACGCATGTTCTTTTTAATTTCCTTTTCACCAAACCTAGTCGAATGTAAAAGAGAATTATCCTAACGGCTATCATAAGTAAACTTTCCCGTCATAATTTTTAAGTTTAGACTTAGTTACTTAAAAATATATACTCTAATGATCATGTAGCAGTTATAATTTAACTTCTAACTGAAGTACATAAATATGAATTTAAAAGAATTTTATACATATATATATATACGATCCAAACGATAGAGAGAAATTTTAAAATATTTTTTAAGATATTCAAATAATTTTGCCAGAAACTCTTCTTGACATTTTTCAAAATATTGAAGTACATGTACTTTTGTATAATGGATTTTATATTTCAGGATCAACCATTAAGAATTGAATCATCCAGAAATATCACAATCAACACAAGGAACTCGAAGGGGAAAATAACGAGTAGATTAAATTTAGGTAGGCTATGTAAACTAAAAATTATAATTTGAGTCACTAAGTGATCATTTCACTAGTATCTAGTAAAAAATTACATTGAACAAATTTTAATATTAATTTTCTTTGAATCAGGTGATGGAAGATTAGATTTACTGACATCTCAATTTACAATTAGAAGACCGTCGGGGGATATTCTTTTGAAAGTGGATGGGAAGGAAGTTATAATGGCAGCAGATAAAATGAGAGTCACAGGTAATTTACTCATCTAATATTATTTTTTATGCTGTTATTAAACTATATAATTTCTATAAGGCTTTTGCTCCGATTTTCCTTTGCTTTATCTTCAGATATCCATCGCGTCCGAAAGAATTATTTATGCCTTATAAACTGTGCTCCATAATTCTTTTAATTTATAACTGCCAAGAATTATTTAATTATTTTTGAATTAAATCATTATTTTTGTGCCTTATTGCATTGAGTTTACTTTTAAAAAAATGTAATTATTATTTAATTAAAGTTTCTGAGCGTTTCATATCTTATGTATTTGGACAGTGGAAATTTATATTTATATATAATTAATCTCATTTTTAATTCTTCACTATTCATTATTTATTTTTATTCCTTGTTGTTAAATTATTAATTTTAGTTACATGAAACAAAGATAAATTTTTATTTTATTTTTTCATCAAGAGGAGGGGTAGGCATAAAAACGTATCTCTCACAACTTACTCGTACTTCTATTCTTAAATTTATTTCTATTATCTTTCTTTGACATTCTTTTTCTAAGTATAAATAAAAGAGGAAGTTCACAAAAAATGAAAAAGTAAGTCTTAAGTTAAAAATGAAGAATATAATAAAGGTAATTTTCAATATGACATCAAAAGCATAGAAAGCAATTTTCAAAACGGAAATGAAAACAAGTTTATAAGAGAAAATACACAATACAGAATGTCAGTCTTTTTCAGTTTTGACTGCTGAATTACATTTTATTTACTTTTTCTAAAATGTTAATCTTCAGATTTTACTACATCACTGACCTCTTTTATGGGAAATAACCTTAAGACCCGAAATACTTTTATATTTAAATATTAAAATTTTCTAGTTATTAGCACTATATTGACTCCAATGACACTCGAAAAAATAATTAAAAAATTTTAGCTATCCTCCTGGACCATAGATGGTAGTGCTTTTTTTGTGAAACCACCACTTCTAAAATTTTACGAGTTATACATTTTTTGGCGTTAAGTTGACTAAAGAAACTAATTTCATTCAGTGAAAATTGTTACAAATAAATAAATTAATGATGTATTATTGTAATGTTTAAATGACTCATGATTTATTTACTGTGAGAAATTTTAAAGCCTATTTTTGTTGTTGACAAGCAAAAATAAACTTTTCATTTTTCACAACATGTTTTCGAACTGGCTTTGCAGTTTTCAAATCTGCACTTGCGAGGCCTTGAAATGTCATTAAGCGAAAATGACTATGTGTGTCATCCATTTTATCCTGGTATTTTAGCAGGCATATTATAGTACTTCGATCTCTTTGCGGGGGGAATTATAACAGTGCCATCTTCATCATCAGTTAAAGTACTTTTGTTATTAGGAGGAGATGCTGCTAACGTTTCAGCTATTTGTAACTTATATTTTAAGAAATCCTTTTTGATTTTTGGGGGGAATTTTGTTTAATATTGCATCTTGTTTGCACTGAAACCAAGAAATTGGTACAGCCAAATTAATAAAATGAACACCCCTAGAAAAGACGGTATTGACTATTTAAAAATATATTTCGTTTTTACTTAGGCTTTCATCAAATTTATTGAATAAAAAAAAAAGAGAAATTACATAGCAAGCGCTTTCTTTTGCAGCAACAGTGACTTACGCAATGCCCAAATCGCACTATCGCGCGGGTCAAGAAATCATAATTCCTACAAGCAATACTAACATAGTATAGTTAACATTTTTACCATTTTACAAATATTTGCACACAAAGAAAAAAAATGTCTATCTAAACAATTAGAAATACATCCATATTTGCCTTTTTAAGACAGGTAAAATGGTGACATGTATCCGTTATAAAGAGTGTTTTTTTCCAGGTATAGAAGTTTAAGTTGGCATTACTTTCCAAGATGGTGACCGATTTAACAGCTGTCAAGTGATTTATTCTCAGTTTTGTTTGGCAATTCATCAAAACGATCATCAAGAAAGACGTAGATTCGTCGAATGGGCCCAAAACGAGATTGCCGTTGTTCCCGATTTTCATAAGCGAATTTTGTTTAGCGATGAAGCGCACTTCTGGTTGAATGGCTACGTCAACCAACAAAACTGCCGCATTTTGGGAGTGAAGCTAATCTACAAGTGTATCTCGAAACACCGTTACATCCAGAAAAACTGATTGTTTGGTGCGCGTTATGGGCTGGTGGAAACATTGGTCCGTACTTCTTCAAAAACGATGAAGGCCACAACGTTACAGTCAATGGTGATCGGTATAGAGCCATGATTACTAACTTTTTTCATTCCTGAATTGAACAATCATGATGTCCAGGAGCTGTGGTTCCAACAAGACGGCGCAACATGTCACACAGCTCGTGCCACAATCGATTTATTGAAAGGCACGTTTGGTGACCGCCTAATTTCACGTTTTGGACCTGTGAATTGGCCTCCAAGATCTTGTGATTTAACACCGCTAGACTATTTTCTGTGGGGCTATGTAAAGTCATTGGTCTATGCGGATAAGCCACAAATGCTTGACCATTTGGAAGACAACATTCGCCGTGTTATTGCCGATATACGGCCACAAATGTTGGAAAAAGTCATCGAAAATTGGACGTCCAGATTGGACTACATCCGAGCCAGCCGTAGCAGTCATATGTCAGAAATCATATTTAAAATGTAATTCCACAAGATTATCTTTCAAATAAAAAAAATTCATGTCAATTGAATAATACATTGTTGTTTTATTGCAATTTAAATTTCTATACCTCTAAAAAAACACCCTTTACTTGTAAACAAATCTAGATTTGTCGGCTTATATTAAAACACAGATTTCATCTGCCGCATGTTGATAAAAAATGATTTTTTATACTTTCTGTAAATACTTTTTTTATACTTACCTGGCCGATCGTTCGAGCCAAGCTTTTCTTATGTAGGACTATTTCAAAAGCAAATACTTATAAGAATATCTAACCCGCGCGATCGTGTGGGCTGTATCTTAATAATGGAGAGATAATGGATAATGGACGAATAATGGAGAGACTCAAATAAATAGTAACAATTATTCTAAAATATTCATCTTCTAATTTTAAATATTTAATCTTTACTTCTTAAACACTTGAATCGTAACTATAATCTTAAAAACTAATACACGTTTATTGCAATAAATATAATCTAAGGAAACATATAGAAACTTTTTAAACATTATTATTTTTTTTATTTCAGGAAAATCAGGAGTCACATTCACTGGTTCTATTCAAACTCCAATTATCAAATCTGAACCATCAAGGCAATTAAGGTAAGCGAAATAACTGTATTTAGTTTATATTAACTAACAAAAATCTCCGCAAATGCTTTTCATATTTGCTACAAATAATTTCGCTTCTCTTTGGAGACTCTTTAAAATAATTAAATTTTATTTGGAAAACTGCATTCCCAACTTCATTAATCACTGCAAAATGTAATGATTTGGTAATCATTACTGAATCCATACGATATACTTGGACTTAATATTTAAATTAAAAGTTAAACTAAGGAAAATTGAATGTATGTTTCAATGTTCTTTTTTATTCTTTAAATTAAAGAAAAGTATTTGTAGTTGTAAATAAATTAGGTATCGATTCGAATAGTTCTTTGAAACAATTAGATATGCATATGATTAATTTATACTTCTTTTAATAAAATAGTTCTGCTTCCTATTTTGATGTTTGTTTAATATTTGTAAAAAAGTTCTGTTGCTTATTTTGATATTGTCGACTTGGTGGTTTGGAGGTAGTGCCCTTATTTCGTAAGCCCAAAGTTGTGGGTTCTATCCAGGTTGTGGTCGATAGATTTTCTGGATGCGAAAATCGAAGGAAAGCATGTCATGTTATTATGTGGCATGTGAAAAATATCCCTTAAGTATCAATTTGTCTCTGGTACTCTCGGCAAAATTAAATCACGGCAATATTTAGCACCGGACGAGAGCTTGAATTAAATTTTTTCAAGCTTCAAAATTTGTTAGTGTGATTCACCACTAGATGATGCCACCATAAATGGTCTCACGTTTGGGGATTTGTCGGTATCTGCAAAGACTTGGTTGCAATATTCTGCTCATTAAAAAATTTGTTTTTTTTTTATTAAAATATTTTTAAATAACTTTATTCATCTACTTTCTGTAATAAGAAACAATTTTCAGACGTTATATATGACTAATTGAGACGTTTGAAAATCTTTTAAGGTATTTCTTTTATTCTGTAGTACAAACTGTGTATAAATGTACCCTTAGAATATAAGAACTTGTTTCTCGTAGCATTGTAGCAAATAATCTAAATCAGTACTTCTCTTCTTATTTGTTCTAAAACTTATATATATATATATATATATATATATATATATATATATATATATATATATATATATATATATATAATTTTTCTGTAAAGAACTTGCCGTGAGAAAATATTTTTCTCCAAACTATAATTTCTCCCATGCAGTGTTTCATCATTATCAAAATAATTAGATTTCTTGATTAATTTAGTGTGAGTTTGAATTCTTCATCATTCACTCAAATGACAGGATTCAAATAATTTAGTTATCACTCTTTATTAATTACTCGAAGTGAGATAGCTAAAGTTAATCACGTACCATAAATTTTCAAATTTTGCAAATATATTTGAATTTTTATGGTCTTTAATGATGACAGAGTGAAATGCAAATATCTTTAATGGCAATATATCAAGATTGGCTGTTTAGACAGTCATAGAAGACACGTGAGGAAACAGGTTTCTGGATGTGCTTTAAATGCGGATACGAAGTGTTTATAACTTTCACATGAATGTTTTTGATGATATATTCAGGTGTATATTGATTGCTGAAAGAAGACAAATTGCGTGTACTGAGTGCTTGCGCGCTGTCGGCTGAATTGAAGCAATACAGTCAATCAAAGATGTTCCCCTTTCTTGTAGGGTTGGTCATTCAATGATTGTTCTACTATCATTTCAATTCAAAACAAGCCAGACAATTGTCTGGAAACCTGTGTCCAATCATTCCAAGGGTTGCCTCTAATGATCGGTATGTTACTATAACAGCCAAATAGAATTGGTGAGTGATTTTCGATCGGCAAGTGACCCTTGAATCTAGAATTACATCGTTAATTCAGTGCTTCTCAAAGTATTTGCGACCCAATTATCTATCATAATTTTCATCGCGCCCCCTCCCCCCATAAAATAACGTTGTAATGAATGCAATTATAATGTAATTTGATAAAAAAGCTACAATACGACTTTAATTATGAACCGTGTAGCAACAGGTGTTGATGGATATTGGAAGGCAGATGAGCTTGGGTATGTTATTCCTCTTTCAACGAGAACTTCCTTGGAAGTAGTGTATTTAGTTCTATTAGTCAGTAGTCTTTTATCCTGTTGTATCTAGCAATGAAAGAATCTGATAATGGATTTAATTAAATGCCTTATAACTGTAAAACCAGCTAGGGAAATAATAATATATTAACGGAGAGAGAGAGAACGGAATAAAGATGTTTAATATTTTCACTTTCTGAAATGAATGTGAACTTATATCATTTATAATATATTTAACCATGGCGTAAGAGTTAACACTATCACCGCACAAATTATCAAGATAAATAGTAAGTTTTGAATATAATTTTTGTACATGACAAAACCATGGGAGTCAGTGTTAATTATTAAACTTGTTCTTCATTTAATATTGATAAATTTATTATCAAATACATTGTGAAGTGCTGATAAATTTATAAGTATATTATATCCGTGTAAATGTGCATTTTATTATTTATTACGTCAGAATGTATTTTATTTTGCTTCCTTTTAGAAAATTAATAATTTTTTGAAATAATCTTTTATTTTTGGTTTTCTGATATATTGGTGCCCTTCCCTGTAGGGTTAGTTCACCCCCTTAGAGGGGGCATACCCCACAGTTTGAGAAACGCTGCGTTAGTTGATAAAATGATATCTGTCGCGACTGTGTGCCGACCGGTCCACATAAAAGGGGACTGTGTGATACATACTTCTTTATACTAACCATTTATTATAAGAAAAACTATTTTTTAATTTTAAAATGAGAAATATCTGAAATAATAGATTAAAAATATTATACAAATTTTAGTAAAAATAATTCTAAAAATTAAAATATTTTATCCAAAAATAATGGATGTTAACTTTTGGCTGGTGTTGTTTCTGTAGAGACATAGGTTCAAGTCCAAGTATCCCCCGAAGACTCATCGTGTAGGGGAACTGATGCGCATTTTATTCGTTGCCACTCTAAGTCCTCTCATTAGCGTATTGGGGAAGTTTGGTGCCAGCTACATTGTTGTCATAGTTTACTGAACTGCGTTTCAGAATTACAGAGTCCATCACCATCAACCCTCGCATTGCTCCAAAGTGCAACTTCAATAATCAGTTAATCAATTTAAACTAACAGTCAAGAGATAAGTATGAAGAGATAAAATACGAAAATTGACGACAGGAAGCAGTAAAATGTTAGTTTATGAAACAAAACAAAGATGTACATGTATAGATGAATATAATGTTATATGTTAATAACTAATAAGACTCATCATTAACAAAAAATGCTTAATTATAAAACAGACATAATAAACTGACCTTAATAGGGTATGCGACCACCACTCGTGATCAAACAAAGCTTACAGCATGTGACCATGCTTTCTTTGTGATGCCCAATTCTTGCAGAGTCAACAACCTGTGGAGCAGTTCACAAATAAGTGAGGGAAGCCGTTGGTGGGAAATAAGTAGAAACAGTATGCCCGAGGGCATCTCAGAGTTTCGTTAAGTATAAGATCAGATGAATATGTCGGCCAGACCATATACCAAATTCCTCACTCTCTAGAGAGTTGTCAACATTGTTTGTTTTATGGGAGCATGCGCGCATTATTCTTCAGTAAAATTAAAGTAAAAGCAACTGTAAGCCGCAACAATGCATTTGAAAATAAAGGTGTAAGTCGAGAGGATATCCCAATGAAATTCCTTTTTACACCATGCCGCTTTTACCTTGGAATGTTTAGTATTCAATCGTGTTCTGGTGCCAGTGGCGAGTGCCTTATTTTTCCAGGCTCGTACACGTTTTGACACGTTATCTCGACATTCGGGTGACCCCTTAATTTACATAAATAAGACACAGTCTAATTTGCATGTTTCCAACAACTCTTTAATCGTTCCCTCGAGACTGGACTGATAGGGGAATATAATATAGACATACCATCCATTCGTATATAGCCTTCAATGTAGAATTGAGGTAAATATCATTTTATCGAGGAATGCTGCAACCATAGATACTACACGTGTGGAGGATGAACTTCGAATCTGCTTGGCTACAACAGCAATATATCGATCTTCTTTGTGGACTTCAGTATTTGAGTGGTCAGCCATAGATCTTCAAACCCCTATTTGGCTCGTTTGGAGCTTTTTCATCATTGAAAAATGCATCTATAACTGATTGTCGTATTTCATTTCACAGAACGCCAAAGCTCACTATCTGCCATTCATCTGCCGGAAGCCATAGAAGCACGTGTCTTGAAACCTAATCAACACTTTTTTTATTAGCACTTGCATGTAACTCCTGTAAGGCTTCACAGATAGCCCTTTGTTCAACTCATCTGCGTTCTCAGTTTTTGGCACTGAATGTATATTATTTCATATGCGGCGTTTAAAATTGCGTTTTTTAAAAACAATTTTTCGTTCTTGGTTGAATTTGTGATTTTATTTTGTTTTCCGTAAGAGTAAGATCTCATTCTTTAAAGTGTGATTTGGTTTGATAAAATAGCATTGTATTTAAAGTACTGTTAGAAACAGTCAGAAGAAGTTCTATCTCTGACTATACTAACTTTTGGGCAGATAAATATTGAAAAGGAAGATAGTAAGAAAATAGCTTAGATTTCTATTCTCGGAGGCTTCCAAGATTTTCAATTTTAACGAAACTCCGTTAATATAATTTAAACTGATTTGCTGAGCCTGCAATAATCGATTGAACCCTGCTATGTTCATACTAACAAACCTAATTTAATAATTATTCAAACGATATCACATATATTACTTTGTTAGTGCGTTTTCGCGTAAATTTTCCTCTTCTCATCTAAGTATAGCAGAGAGTGTTTGCCAGTAAGCTGGGTTTTGTAATACTCAGAAGTGTTGTCCAGTTTTTCCAAAATAATAAGCCTCCGCTTAGTAAAAAACAAATGTATAGAAAATAAAGAATGAGTTCTTTCTGTAATAAGCTTTATATATATACTCGTATATATATATAATCAATAGGTGAGAAACTAATCTGCTGTAAAAAGACTCGTTTGTGCTTATCTGAAAATGGTTTAGTTTACATAAACTTTTTAGTATTTTGTTAGTTTGATTTAAAATCATCCTAGAATTATTTGAGTGTTTTGTGACAGACCTCAAAAGTCTGTGCCATCTTCAGCCGAGACCAACTTCAAATGACACTTACCAAATGAAGATTTTACATTACAACTGAAAGTAAAGCTTGTATTACAAAACTTGAGGGGATACTGTGGTCTATTTTTATTTCCCAAATATTATCGCGATTTTCTTCCTTGAATATACCAATGTGCTCAATTTTGAAAGGTGTAGTTCCAGTGGCTAAATTAATTATTGATAAATATAGTGCAAAATACCTGAAATTGAAAAAACTCAAAATGTTAGAACTAATTAAAACTGAACAGAACTAAAAATTTAAAATCTATGACAAAGTACAAGGAAAGGAAATCAGTCAGTTAAAGTGTTAGAAATAACTAATAATTTCCAATCACTTACGGAAAGCTAAATTAATGGACATTTTATAATTAAATATTATTTGGAAAATGCGATTAAACCGAATTAAAAAACTTGTTTTAGAATTTAAATTTTAAATATATAATACATCGAATTGACTAGCATATTATGTCCGAGTTTAGAGAAAGAAGAAAGTCTTTTTTCTTCCTCATTTGCATAATGGGAAATATATAAAAATGATTGTACATTCTGGCGTATAGTAAAAAAACAGCTTTAAAAATAAAGAAAAGATCAGTATATATATAAAAAAATTAGATTGCTACATATATTATAGCTATTGTTAATTCATGGCATATCTTAAGGCCTTTCAACAATGAAATACTTTATATATATAAGTCCCCCCTTTTTCTTCTTCTGCAGAGTTGTTGTTTTAGAAATATACCATAGGCTCAAAAGCCTAAAAAACACTTCGAATAAATGACTTCAAAAGATAAGAGCATTGCGCGTGTATTTTCAAGTTTCGTAATTAAAAAAGAGGCGCATGTTATGTACCTCAAAAATACCCAAAAATTAAAAAAATTGTTTTTCGAAAGTATACGCACGCGTTATACGACAGAATATATGGTACAACCTTATTGCGTTAAAAGTCAATAAATGAAATTGGAAATAAATAAATAATTCAAAAATAGATAATAATAATAAATTCAAAAATACATTTAAAAAATAGGAAAATATTAAAGTAACCAAAAAAATTGAAAAAAAGTGGCTTATGTGAATCTATGTTTCAAAATAAATAAAAGAAAGCGCGTTCAGTTACAAATATCA
The DNA here is from genome assembly GCA_019973935.1 of Trichonephila clavipes. Classification (NCBI taxonomy): domain Eukaryota; kingdom Metazoa; phylum Arthropoda; class Arachnida; order Araneae; family Nephilidae; genus Trichonephila; species Trichonephila clavipes. The sequence continues at coordinate 70,188 of BMAU01015279.1, read as the reverse complement.
GTTAAGCCCTCGTAAATTCTAAAACACAAATAATTATATTTGATTTGTATTTAAAATTTTCCTAAAATAAGCCTCAACAAATGATTAGCTACAAAAGGATTTTTTATAAGGAAATGCTCAGGTGTGTTAAGTCAAAATAAAATAAAATAAAAAAATTTTCTCAAGTATTCTTAGAAAAAGTCAGCATATTTATCTTATATACACACAGAAACAACGAACTTTAATCTAACACATTAGTATAATTGGACATTGTCATTATAAATTAGCAACCCAGACTGCTTGGAATTTAGGAATTTGATTTATCAAAGCAGATGATGCATGGAAGACAAAATGAGGAATTCTGTTTGCTCTGAAAACACATTACATGACAACAGAGCAAGGATCAAAGACAGAACTTTTCTTGGTTCAATAACTATATACAACAATACAGGAAATGCAGTTGTCATGTGAATGTCACAAGGCCGAGTTTTTATATGACATATGTCAATTTCTCCGAGCTTCAATTCATCATTTTCAATATAAGTCTGAAATATCCGTTCGTGATTGCACATCAACTATCAGAACATATAAATAAAATGATAGTGACAGTACAAGTTCTATAAAGGTTTTTCAGATTCACAAGTATATGATACAGCATGTTGCGGAAATTGATTTGTTAGTTTTATTATATGCTTTTCACAATATCGATTTAGAAGGTATTTCATTTTAACTATAAATATTTGAAAAAATTCATATCTCAGAGTAATAAAACCATTTTTATCTTCATTACAAAGCGGTGTTTTTAGTCAATTAATGTTATTTCAAGAAGTAAGAATTATCTTATGATATATTATTATTTACTACTTGCAAAACAACAACATTTATTTCATCAAATAAAATTAAAAAATCTACGCTTATTGTACAATTTAAGTACCATCTTATTAAGTTTAAACTTCTTTTAAGGAAATAATAAATGAAATACTGGAATAAATCGAAAAGTAAGTTTTATATCCTATTTGATTCTGTGAAAGGGACGTTTAATTTAATTGTCAAGTCAATTATATGCTAACTACCTTTCTGAAAAATCATTTCAATCCTTTTACTATTAATAACGCTAAAAATAATATTAATTAATTATTTTAAGTAGCTCACTCAGTAATTAATATAGGTTAATTAACAAATTACTAAGCGTTGTCATCGTTTTCTATAAAGCCGAAGTTATGATTTTTATATTTATATTCTCAGAAAATATTTCTATTTTTTGTATATTTTAAGAATTTATGTGGCATTAAGTTATTAGAAAACGACTGAACTATTATTAGTGTATCTAAATTAAACCTATTGGGTTTTACTGGTTGATTAAATTTTTATTTATTTTAAAGATATTAATAATTAAAAAAAAACGAATTTTTTTCTAATATATTCCACATGTATAAACAAAATTTGCACGTTATAGAAAATATATTAAATGGAAAACTATAAATCAATGAATTGAATTATTTTAAATACTTTGCATTCATCTATTGTATAAACTTAACTTTTAATATTGTTATACGTAGATCCGAAGGTTCGAGGATTTTATGCAAAAACAATCACAAAGGAAAAAATCAGTTCCTTAAGAGCAATGCGAATTTTTTATGGAAAATCCAATCCTTTCAATACAGGATTCATCGGCAATATTCACAGGGTAAATATCCGAAGGTCTTCACACCTTCAACAGCAATCAAACACAATAACAGTGTTTAAAAATATACGTAAGTAAAGATTATTCACAAGCACAGTCGAGCTAATCGCTAGTTAAAAACAATCCTCACTACTCGCTGGCTTAATCAAGACTCCTCTCGTACCGGCGAGCATCTTCTTTAATAGGCGCGACAGTAACTTCTAGAAATATAACCGCTCGTGTCATTGAACGTGACACTAGTGGAGAGATCTACTACTTTCTAGAAGATTCCAGAGGGTTCCGAACTCGCCAATGACGTAAAAATGGTCACCAAAGTCGCCAAATTGGCCACCAACTTGGTTGCCAAAAATGATGCCAACTTGGCTCTACCGCCAAGTTTTCGCCAAGTTCTCATTGAATCGCCATTATAACGTAAGGGATGGCACTGCTTGTAAATAATACAATTTTAACATGAAATAAATATAACATAGAGTAATATAAATGCATTAAACACTCAAATACAAATTATTTACACACAATTCGTAACGATATAATTATTGGAATAACTTGAATCGAGAAAATATTTTTAATTCCTGCTTAGAATCTTCGAAAATGCTGGCGTTCAAATTAATTGGCAATTATAAGGAGCAAATGTAAATGTATATTTATTTGGGAAACAAAATGTTAAAGTTTTGTCTAATTATTGTTTTATTGCAATATTTGATACAATTTGTTAAGTAATAAAAGCCTTTTATACTATATTTATTGTTTAAATTAAAATTTGTAATTAACTCAGTTATACTGACATGAACATTTCATCAATGAGAACATGGAACTTCGTGTGGAATTTGAAATTACTGAAAATACATTCTTCACTGAAATAATTGATGTTAGGTATGATGTCGATTTTTAAGTAATAATACATCACAAGTATCTTATTAAATATATTGATGTATAAAAACCTGCATCATCTTACAAACGAGGTTGTTATTTAAATTAATTATTCAAACTAAATTTAAGAATTTTAATTTATAATTTACTTTCCCAAATATTTACAGAAAAACATTTTAGTTAATCAAATTTGAAATTTGATTTGCATAGTAATGACAGGACGAACAATAGTTAAATGAATTGAGGGGGAAAATGTTTACTTTAATTGCATTTTATTTGAGACAAAAAGGGATAACACACAAATAATGAGATATTATTACTAATGCCATCTGATCGGCAAAGCCCACGAAATTTATCACGGCAAATGTCCAAGTGACGCCTGTAGTTAGATGTAGCTTTGAGCAACATAACACTGATAGAATGATTTTGCCCATTTTCGAGTCTAATTTTAAGGGAGGGCACTCGGGGGGAGTCAGGATCTACCCACTCCATTTCCCCTTCCACCAACTTCAAGAGAGGACTTGCTACTCGATGGCTCTTTGGAGTACCCCCTCCCCCTGCGGCGAAGGCACTAAACATTAATAAATATCCATGCTGTAAATAGGGGGTGGTAGGCCTAAATTCGGCGGGTGCCGGCAATAAAATTAACGTCGATAAAACTCACGAGAGAAAAATAAAACCTTAATCCATAACAAACAAATATTTATTATGATTAACATATGTATACAACAATAACAAATTAATAATGAATTTAAAGGTAAGTAGCATGAGACAAAGAGGCACTTAAGGCAATGAAACACATTCTACGACGGGACGACTGGGAGAGTACGTCCGCTCGGTGTGAGAAAGCTCGTAGAAGTGATGATGAGTTGCAGAGGGCGCGACCAGCGACAATAGCGGGGGTGTACAAGGTACAAACATCCCGGCCCCCTATGAAATACTTATTTCAACATTTACATGTATACAAACAAATTTAAGTATAAGACATATGATTACAAAAAATTAATATATGCAGGCATATTCACTCAAATTTACATACACAAACATGGGCTATTACACAATATAAATGAATAATTAAAGTTAAATAAAAATATAAAACACAGCACAGGATAATAATAAATAATAAATAAAATAAATTTATCAGTTAAACAAATCAAATATAAATGCAAAAAAAAATAATGGTAGTAATATATGAATGACAAAAATTATAATTATAAATACACACATTTTCATTCAATTGGCAAGATTCAGATATCTCTGACATTTCTTTTAATTATTTTTCCATCAGGGAGTTTAAGACTAACAACTCTTATTTTGTTGTCATTACCATAAAAAACTTCTAAAATTCTACCAGTAAGCCATTTGGTACCAGGAAGTGATTCATTCTTAATTAACACGAGAGTACCTATCTCAACATTATTTTTATTGAATCTCCACATTTGCTCTCTCTCTCTCTCAGTTCTTGTAAATTATTTAAATAATTTCTTTTCCAAACTTTCCATATCTGCTGAGAAAGCCAATTAACTCTTTGCTATCTGGTTAATTTATTTTCTTTAATTTTAATCAATTGAGGCTCTACAACAGCCGTAACAAGTCGACTAATTAAAAAGTGACCAGGTGACAAAGTTTCAAAATCATCAAAATCGGATGAGAGTGGTGATAGGGGTCTCGAATTTAAAACAACTTGAATCTCGGCAAGTAAAGTAATAAACTCTTCAAGTGTCAAGTTTGAACTTCCAGCTACACGTTTTAAATGAGTTTTAAAGGACTTAACACCTCCTTCCCATAAACCACCAAAATTGGGAGACCTTGGAGGAATGAAATTCCAGTCTATACATTCGTCATTAAAATAACTAACTAATTTTTCATCAGGAGATTTAACTAGATCATGCAATTTTTTTAGTTCAATATTTGCCCCTACAAATGCTTTTCCATTATCGGAAAACATCTTAGAACTTTTGCTTTTTCTTCCGAAAAATCTTTTCAAGCAGGCAATGAAAGCTTTAGAAGTAAGATCAGAGACAAAATACAAATGAATTGCTTTAGTTGATAAGCATACAAATATTGAAACATATACTTTATTAAGAACTCCTTTACGTTGATTTTTAAATTTAACCATAAATGGACCACAAAAATCGACTCCACAATTATTGAATGGATATGAGGGAGTAACCCTTTCCTTGGGCAAATCGCCCATTAATTGATTGGATAAAATGGGTTTGTTTGACACAATTATGCACAACTTGGCGTGTCAGATTTCTGCCATTAAGTGGCCAATATTCTTGACGAACATGATATAGCAAATTGTTTGGACCAACATGAAGGTATTTTGGATGATAATATTTTATGATCATTAAAGTTACAACATGTTTACTACGTAATACAATAGGATGTTATTGAATTTTTGATAAAGGTGAATTTTTAGTCCTCCACCTACTCTAATAATATAATGTTCATCAACAAAACAGTTTAAGACAGATAACTTACTGCTACGATGAACTGCCTCACCTCTAAGAAGGCTTTTTATTTCATTACTAAATTGAGCTTTTTGCACTAATTTAATGAGCCAAAGTTCGGCTTGATTGTTTTCTTTAAGAGACAAAGGACCCGAAACTCGTTTATTTTTTGAAGATCTGGCGTTCAGCAGGAATCTGAAAATAAAACTAATTACACGGATTAATTTACAATAATTATTAGTAATGGAAATGATATGGTTACATATAAATCAAATTCACTGGAGAGCAATAAGTCTTTGGATGGAGGAATTTTAAATTCCTTTTTTCACTTCATAGTCATTAATGTTCTCTAAAAGTTCATCATTTTTAAAAATAGAAGGATCAGGACCCTTCCACCACAAAGGGGACTTTATTAAATCTGAAACATTTAAACCTCTGGACACGAGGTCTGCAGGATTATTTTCAGAAGAAATATGATGCCATGAAAAGTTCACAGTTAGCTCTTGTATTTTTGCAACTCTATTAGCTACAAAAGTTTTTAGAAGGTGAAGTGAAGTCTTAATCCAGCTTAATGCAATAGTTGAATCTGAGAACAGAATTACTTGAGAGAGGTTCATTTTTAAGGCATTTATAACCTTTCTTATTAGCTTGGAAAGTAGCAAGCATGCTGATAGCTCTAGCCAGGGAATGGTTTAAGTCTTGAGAGGTGCTACTCTTGATTTGCTGCACAAAAGTTGACTACGACGGTCACCGTTGTTTTTAATAACAGATACATTAGTAACAGCACCAAATTCTTTCTCCGACGCATCACTAAATCCATAGAGAATTATGCTTTCTAGATTTTCTGAAAGAACAAATCTTGGAATTTTTAGCCTTTCCAAAACAGGTAAAGATTGCACAAAGGAAACCCACTCTGCGGCAACAGGAACAGGAAGTTTCTCATGCCATTCAATTTTAAGAGCCATAATTGCTGCATGAAAAATTTGGCTTTGCTGATTACAGGTCCTAAGAGACCAAGTGGGTCGAAAATACGTGCGATCTGGGAGAGCACATCTCTCTTCGTAAAGATATGATTGGTCGAAGGAGAAACTTTAAAACAAAAGGTGTCAGATGAACTATTCCACAAAACGCCCAGGTTTTTGTGATACTTTCTTCAGATGATTGATCGAAATGTAGATCAGAGAAATTATTAGTGGAATGTGAAAAACACCATTTGTGCAGGGACATTCCAGCACTTTTAAATAGCTGAGTGAGTTCAGTCTTTAGTGATTCCAGTTCATTTAAACTGGAGCACCCACTTAAGATGTCATCCAAGTCCACGTCATGAAGGACGATGTCAGCTGCTTTATAATCTCTTTGACGGTACTTAATTTATTGTTCAAAATTATTAAGTCCGCGTTTTCGTCATTGGACAGCTGGAACGTATTTAGGAAATTTGCACATTTCGCGAAATTTTTTTTGCAAGTGCCTCGTTGTCTATTAAGGGAAACTAGCGACATTTTAAAACGCTGTCTCTCCGTTTAAGACGGACCAATGAAAATAGGGGCAGTAGGCCTAAAATAAAATTAACGTCGGTAATAAAATTGCCGGCAATAAAATTAACGTCGATAATACTCACGAGAGAGAAATAAAACCTTAATCCATAACAAACAAATATTTATTATGATTAACAAAAGTAAACAACAATAACAAATTAATAATGAATTTAAAGGTAAGTAGCATTAGACATAGAGGCACTTAAGGCAATGAAACACATTCTACGACGGGACGACTGGGAGAGTACGTCCGCTCGGTATGAGAAAACTCGTAGAAGTGATGAGTTGTAGGGGGCGCGACCAGCGACAATAGCAGGGGTGTACAAGGTACAAACACATGCCTTCACCAGGATTCGAGTCCAGGGTCTTCAGCACAACTGCCAACATCACTAACCGTTATACCGGAGGGGTGACGAAGAATGACATAAAAGGTGTTTTTTCCAAGTTGACATTCCAATAACAATGTGTCATCATGATTTGTCTCGTTAAATTATACATAAAAAATACAAGAATATCCACAAACTATACGCATTTGGGAAATAATCATAAATAATTTAAATATAATGAAGAGAAAAAAGCTTTCTTATACATGTCTTTCTCTTCCAGCTTATGAGTTTAACTAAATGTATTATAATAAACAATGTATTGAATTAATATAACTGTTTTGATTGTGATTTACTCGTTGTTGGAAAATATTAGAGCTGAACAAAGGTAATCCTCATTTTATTCTCTAATTTTATGTAATCTGCTTTCTAGCGCGTATTCATTGTTACGAATCTCTTAAATGTACGTAATGTGTGATGAAGTACTTCAAGTGAGTTTCTGTGTTCAGTTCTTCTGAGGCAAATATTTTTATTTCCATTCTTTACTGTTCTGCAGAAAACCTTATAAAAAATAACTTTTTTATTTCTCATTTTCCCAAAGTATCTGTTCAGCTTTGGCCATTTATTACTTACACTGGTGTGCAAAAATTAAGGACGAGACGGTGTTTTCAATATAACTTTGTACAAAAGCTTTCCAAATCAGCACATTTAATACCGTAAGATCCCCAATACGTAAGGACATGTGTAATGTAAGCAACACTTACTAAAAGAGAAATCAGAGGGATAAAAAGAAGCTTTATTGAAAAAGTAGCATGGAGCGCAATGCGACTGAAGGCCGAAACATCCCTGTGATGGGTTTCCAGCAAGAAACATCCGGTCTTTAGTAGGGGATATGATCTCCCCTGACTGCTAGGCAGGTTTCACAGCGTCTGCCCACGCTGAGAATGAGGGTGTCAATAAGTTGTTGAGGCATTGCTGCCCATTCGTCTTGCAGCGCCAATCGAAGCTCCCGAATCGTTACTGGTGGTAAGGTACGATCTGCCAAGCGTCTGCCTAGTTTTCTAGGCAGACGCTTGGCAGATCATACATGCTCGATGGGATTGAGATCCGGAGATCGTGCCGGCCAATCCCTACGTTCAATATCCTCACTCTCTAAGAGCTGTTCGGCAGCTACTGTGCGATGACATGGTGCATTGTCGTCCATGAAAAGGAACTGCAGACCCATAGCGCCTCTAAAAAGACGCACATATGGAAGAAGAATCTTGTTACAATAACGGGTCCCGTTGACTGAACCTGCGTCGAAGATGTGAAGGTCTGTACGATTACCAAGCATGATGCCTCCCCAAACAAGAACACCGCGACCTCCATACCTGTCCCTTTCAATGATGTTCGAGGGATGATTGCGGCTTCCCCGCTCCCTCCAGATGAGTATGCGATGAGAATCGCTACTCAAACTGAATCTGCTCTCATCTGTAAAGAGTACTCGTCCCCATTCATTGTCTCTCCAGTTCCGGTGTTCCAGGCACCACAGAGAACGCCTTCTCCGATGGGCAGGCGTTAAAGGTACACACCGTACAGGGCGTCGTGCAAACAGACCACCACCGTGCAGTCTTCTGGCCACGGTAAAACGCGATATCGGTCGTCCAGTCGCCTGTGTCGTGTGTCTAGCGATTTCTCCCGCTGTCTGCCGCCTGTTTCTTCTGGCCTGTAAGACAATGTACCGGTCATCTGCGGGTGTGTTTCCTCGTGGACGACCACTACTGAACCCCCGGGTAGCTCTTCCTGTAGTTTGAAATTGTCTCCAAAGTCGTGAAACGATGCTGTGAGCAATTCCGAACTCTGCAGCCACACTTGTCACACTGCGGCCTTCCTCCAACTTCCCAATGATTCGACCTCGGGTAAAAGCATCCAGATGTCGTCTAACAGATTGATTATTCGCCATTTCTCGCTGAGGCAGCAACTCGGTGTGATTTTAACTGCTATACGGCGTGCATTCTCTTTGCCAGAAATACTGATCTTACACCGACAACATGCTTTATACTACTCAGATACTCCCCCATTACGTCTACCTGCATATCTGCGCATGTGCTACCGTACATCACCTTACTTAATCTCCTGATTGGTCTTTCTGTCCGCTCTGCCTCTTCGTTCAGCTGATATGCTAATTTTTGGACTTTGTCCTTAATTTTTGCACTCCAGTGTAGATTGGTTCAGTAATATTTTTTTAAAATTTTTTTATCAATACTTGTTTAAAGTTAACATTGAAATCTTTTTCGTAGTCTTACTCGCTGATTCTTATTTATCTCTAACTAAAAATATTTTTATTTCTATTCATAGTACCTCAGAAATGTACTGTTCTATGAGCATAAAACACATTCGTTCTTTTAAAATAAATAACTTCCATATGAAATCACTAGAGAAATAGTGTTTCGGGTATTTTGAAAGAGCTCAAATATTTATATTGCTCTAGCTCAAAAATCAGGAAATTATGCGCAGATAGGCTTTTGGTTTTTTAAAATATAATATAAACTATATGTTACATTTTCGCAATTCTGTTCATTTTGTACGGTAAAATGGTTCTGGAAATCTCAAAATTGTATGTTTTGATATATATTGTACTTTCTGTTCTAGGTTAGAATCTCCAACACGCACACTACGGGTCCATGCACCAGAGGGCATAGGTATCGAGTCAAAAACGAGCGACATCAGTGCCACCTGTCTAAAAGATTTTAAATTGCAATCAAAAGAAGGCCGCGTAAGAATATTTTGAATTTTGAACTTAATTATTTTTACTTCTCTGTTTCCTTTCATTCAGATTTTTTCAATGTGTTAAAAATTTCTATGAAATGGAATAATGGAAATTCTTATTATTAGGGCAAAAAGAATGGTATAGCGCAGGGATGGCGAACCAATGGCACGCGTGCCAATGATGGCACGCGACAGAATATTTTGGGCACGCCATCGATCAAAAACGATTTGCATTTTAGCTTAAAATAATTAAGTTTACTATGAAGTATTATGAACAAAAGTGAGTGGATCCGTCGCGACACCGACAAGTCGCGGAGCAGACTCGTTTGTTATGTCTTGCTTAAATACTTCATGTATTATAATTGCTAATGATCCAAAGTTTATCTACACATAGTGTGTGTACGTAACTATTTCAAAATATATTCAAGTTGTTTTAAAAAATATATTCTAACTTTTACATTAATAGTTCAGCTTGTATACATCTAATTTATTAATGTGATGTAATTCTTGTCTTGTAAGTCTAATTCATAAAGTAACTCTCACTGCTTTATTTTTACAAATTTTAATGACCTGAGTCAAAAGCGAAAGAGCAGACACTACAAAATCTCGTACAAGTACTCAATTTCCTAAAAACAAATAAATCTGGGCATGAGCCCGCAGTCGTGTGCAGTCAGTAAAAAGGGTTTTTTTGTGGTGGTGGTGGGGGGTGATCAAGCGAGAGAACATAGAATAGTCAATTTCGTCGACACAACTATACTTTTAAAGTTTATTTGTGTTAAATTTACGATTTTTAGCTGGTATTTAACATGGCTAGTTCAGCAAAAAAAAGTTCAACATAGTAAGTGTAGCAGAGAATTTCAAACTTGGTGAGCCGAGAAATATGGCATGATCAATAAAGGCGACAAAGCGGTGTGTGTTTGTGTTCTGGAACAGTGGTATGCAGAACATCGTCTGTAAAACGGCATTTTGAAACAAATCCCAAATCCTTTTGTGAAAAAGCGAACCAGAGCAAGAATTAATTGCAAGTGAAATAAAAGACAGAAATAAACAGTCGATGTCGATGTTTAAATATATAAGCAAAAATTGTCACACAAGTGCGGCAAGTTATTCGGCTGCAAATGCCATTGCTAGGCATAGTAAACCTTTTCAAGAGGGAGAGTTTTTGAAGGAAGCTTGGTTGGCATGTGTGCCCTCACTTTTTGATGATTTTGATAATAAAGATAAGATAATTCAACGCATCAAAGATGTTCCTCTATCTAGAAACACAATAAAAGATAGAATCTTGAAACTGGCAGAAAATGTTACAGATCAACAAAAAATGACATTAACTCCGCTCCTTTTATATCGCTAAGTCTTGACGAAAGTATTGACATTATTAAATCGGCACGTTTAGCTGTCTTTACTCGATATTGTGTAGGAAACACATCATTAAGGAAGAATTAATTGTGATAACATCGTTGTTAACAACAACAAAGGGCACAGATATTTGTACGGCAGTAAGAAACACTCTTGCTGAGAAAGAAATTGATTTGAAAAAAATTGTTTCAGTAACCACTGATGGTGCATCGAATATGGCAGGCAAAAAAAAAAAATGGTTTCATTTCTTCATTTAAAGCAGACGTAGGACATTCGATTCTTGAATGCCACTGCGTTATTCACCAACAAGCCTTATTTATGTACATAGAGTGGTTTAACTTCTCTTGATAATGTAATAACTTTAGTCACAAAAATAGTCAACCTCATATCGTCACAGGCTTTAAACAAAAGAAAGTTTGATGCTTTGTTAGACGAAGTCAATTCGGTGTATAATGGCTTATTAATGTATAATAATCTTCGCTGGTTGAGCCGCGGGAACGTACTTCAAAGATTTGTTGATTGCTTGGAAGAAATCAGACTTTTTCTACAAAATGAGAGCAAAATTGAACAATACCCACAGTTGATGGATATTATCTGGCTTTTAAAATTGATGTTTTTTACAGACATATGACAATGAATTGAACATAAAGCTACACGGCCCGAATAAAACAGTTATCGTCATGATGGATCTCATTCGCGCTTTTGAAGCTAAACTATATGTTTTCAGAAACTATATCATTACAAAAAACTACAAATACATCTCAAACTTGGTTGGAAATTGAATAACCTGTAATACAACTGATTGATTTCCAGTCTAGTTCAATATGGATTCAAAAGTTTATTGAAACAAGGAAAAAGTTGTAATTGATTGAAGCAGAAAGATTGACAAGCAATATAAGTAAAAATGCCAGTAACGAAATTTTGGAAACATGGAATTCGATTCCAGACGCATTTAACTGTTTGAAGAAGCTGGCTTATGCTATTTTAACTATATTTTCATCTACCTATGCCTGCGAGTCATTATTTTCAGAGATAAATAGCATCAAAGACTCGCTTAGAAAACGTTTAAAAGACGACTCTAATTCAGCATGCATTCTACTAAAAATAACATCTTATAATCCTGATATAAGTTATTTGTCATCTAATCTACAACACCAGAAATCACACCAATGTTATTTTAATTTAAATTACAAGTATAACTAAAACATTTATTACTATACAGTGAAAAATGTATTTTTTCGTATTAAATAAATAATTTTGATTTGTTCGTATTTAGTTTTATTAGTTCTTCAATAATCACAAGTCAAAATTATTTGATGGCACGCCTATAACTCATTAAACGTTTCTTTAGAAAAAATGGCACGTTCACCCAAAAAGGTTCGCCACCCCTGGTATAGCGCATACACATTTACCATTTAATTGAAAAGGATCCTATTGAATAATGAATCCTGTCGTAAGTAGTGGTATAGATTAATTATAAACTTTTAAAAAACCCTAGGGAATCGGATTTTTTTTTGTATTTTAAATAAAAACTTTATATATGAATAAAGATATTTTTTTATAATTTATATGGCAACACAGAACGCACTCTTTCGTAAAATACTACGCTAAAAATGGCGAGAATGAAAATGAGCATTTATTTTTCGATATAGAAAGAAAAAAGTATACAAATAAATTAAGGTGAAATTTAATGAATATATTTTATCTCAGTGTTCTAAAAAAATATATACCGTGTAACGTTTGAAAGAATAACGGTAGCGTATTCTTAGTTAATTTAAATATTGAATTTATTTACGTCACAACTATTGAAGTTATTAAACTTAATTAAAGATTGTTAGAGTTCAGTAATTTGTGAGAGGAGGAATCGTTTGGCCACAGCTCCCGAGTAAGTTCAAAGCATCTCTCCTTCATCTTCCGGTCGACGGGGTTCGATTCCTCGGAGGTCAAAAAAGGGGTTGCGAGGTCGGCCACGTCGCAACCTTTTTATCTGCAGCTGCAAGATGCACGTGTGAGTGTCGGATCCGCCAAAGACGCCGATCCCCGTTGGAAGTTACGACGTTACAACCGTACTTAATCGAACTAAGCCACACTTTTTTAAAACTAATAATGCTACTGAAAATCGGGTGTGGATTAGAATCGAATGTGGAAAACCTCATTGGCTGGGGTAAATTGAGCATGATATTGACGATTAGAGCAATTACAGGTTCATGTATGTAGTTAAAAGTTGGTAATATTAGTAAGACAAATGAGTTATTCAATTATTATTTGTTCTCAATTTAATTTTTTTAAGTGTCTTAAAAACTGATATCGACAAACTATTTTACACTATTTTTAATTTTTTACAAAAAAATGTGTTGAGAATTTAGAGTGCGACTTATAGAATCGATGGCTGTTTAAATTCGAATAAATACGCTATTTGAAGCATATTTATATATGAAACTATATATCTTTTCAACATGAAAAATATTTCGTAGTAGTTACAGAGAATAACATATTTAATAATTCCGATTTCTTATAATAATTAGTTTAATCATAAAATTACCAATATTAATCTCTTGAGACCATATTTTTTCTTTCATTTTCTACTTTTCCATAAAAAAAAAAACTAATTGAACTTGTAACCAAGAAAACTTTAAAATCGATGCATTCTAATAGTTACTGTACTAAAAATGATATAATTGAAAAAATTACCGATGTTTTGATTTTAGTTTGCATCAGTCACTGAATTGGCGATGATACTATGATTAGGTAGGAATTTTGTTTTCTCTCCAAGAAGTAAGCATTGAACTTTTGAAACACATTCTCCTAAAAATAAACATTTAAAAAATTATTTTTAATATTAAGGCTAAATTACATATGCCTTGTTTAAATATATTGTTTTCTTCGTTCAGTTCATTATTAGTTTAAATACGAGAAAAATCAAAGTACTTTAATTACTAAAACTTATGTTGCTATCGTTGTTTCTTATCCTTGATAATGTAACTTAGCTATATTATCTCCATAAAACCAAAAATCACTTAAAAATCTAAAAATGAAATAGGATTCTTTAAGACTTTCATTACTTTGAAACTAAAACTTATAAATCTAATTTGGTGTTTTATCCTCTACACCAAGCTAAGAGAGAAATTATTTAATGTATTCAAATGATGCAATATATTATTACAAGTAAGATCAAAATGTTCTAGGAATAGGCCAATTACAAATTAATACAAAATAGAAAAATAATTTAATCTCATTGGCTTTCAAAGTACTGCCCTACTGCAACCATTCGCTTGTTCGAGCGTTCGTATAACTGTTCAAAACACTTTTGGAATGAATTTTTGGAGAGGTCTATTAGTTGCTTCGTCTCATTTTTGATAAAAATCATCTGAGTCCACAAAACGATGTTCCTTCACTTTAATTTTCAGGCAAGGAAACAGGTAAAAACCCGCCGGTGCTGGAATCGTTTCCGTATGCTTTCTTCAGAATCTCGAGCGTATGAGAAGGAGATTTCTCAAGCAAAACACAGAATTTAATGTTTGTAAGCTGCTCCGAATACAACATTGCAAAATTCGCTTTATCAGAAATGATCTGCAGGTAACGAATTCATCAGAACAGGAAATGAATTCCAGATGATTGTGGTGTGTTTTCCTTATTAATGCTGCCAACCCCCGAAACACATATTCCCTTCCAACGAGCACCTGCGTGAATGTACGTGACCATTTAAGGAACTTTTTGACACTAGTATAATAATAAATGAAATTTCTGAATCTGAAGATGATTATAAGAGAAAATAATTTGCAACGCTCTAAACTTTTTTTACGTCATTCTCTATCATTGATTACGCCCTAAATAACTTTATTTCACATTTGAAAAGAAAGCTTTTCAATATTAACGGTTAGTGGCTGAAAAGTTTTGCTGGATTGCAATAAACGAGTCAAATTTATACTCTATGTTAATCTCTCTCTTTTTTTTTACTTATTTAGATATGGCTGGATTCTGAACAAGTTCTGTTCCGAAATCTTCGAACAGCGCTTCCTACCAGTAGAGGTCGTTCCTACCAAGGGATCTATGCCATGTGCTCTTGTGAAAATGGTCGCTTGTTCCTGTCATCGCCCGATGGACACTGTCAAGCAGACGACGTTGTTTGCCAGTGACCACCATTAATAGAATATGAGTTTTCTTTTCCAAAGTGACCAAACTAAGCTTAATTTTCTAAGCGGCTTTTTCATAGTTTTGATATTTCCTTCTGTGTTCGATCGAATTATAGCGAAGGTTTAAGTTTTTTTCGGTTTTCTCACAGATTTTTGTGAAACTTTCTTTATGATTATGATATTCGTATGATTTTTTTTCTTTTCCTAACGAACTTATTGGAGCCTTGCAGCAGCACAAGAACCAAGAAATGACTTTCCGTTGTATTTGAGAACTGCAATCTCAACCTGCATTAATTTTTTGTTATTATTGCACGTATTTGAAAGTGCAGTACAATCTAAGGTGAAGTATGGTTTCTTTCATGCATCGAAAGCATATCAAGTAAGCGATATCAGTTAATTTTCATATCACATCACAATATAATCTATCATACTTGCATCATATCGCAACGATAAATTTTGCATATCGAGTAAAGCAGTGCTTCTTAATCTCCTTCTAATCATAAATATTTTACATGTACCCCTACTTTGCTTAATCCCAGAACTTAAGATTGAAATTATCAATATTCTTCGATACATTGAGAAAGATATTAAGAAATTTAAGAAATTCTTTTACAGTATATTTTGAACAGTATTTTTATTCTATTTTCACGATGAAGGCAATAAATACTCAATCAAAGACATAAGGTTAACGAGTAATAAAAACTCCAGATTTTAAAAACTGTGGAACGATGTTAATTCTTTAAATATCATTGTGAAAGTTTAATTATATCTAGTTTCTGAAGCTTGCAATATCAACTGAATTCTCAATTTACGTTTATGGATTTCAATTTCTTTACTTGGGCTATTTCTTAATTTGAAAAGATAAAAAAAAACTTTGTAATAAAAAAAGAATTTTGAGAAGACCCAAGGGACACCTAGGTATCTGGTCGAAGAGAGCTAAAGCAATACACTTTTAGAAACTCTTATCTGTAGTATTCATCATTCTAATTTATGTTTTGTGTGTGTGTGTGAGCATAGCAATATAGTTCTTTTCTCTCATCCAAATTACTGTGCTAAACTGTTTTATAAGAATTTATGAGTCAAAACCTCTGCGAAATTCTACGCATTATATTATAATAGGAAATTTTACTTCATTAATTTAATTTTTTTAATTTAATTCAAAAAACATTAATAAGTTTTAAAACTTTTTTTTCATAAAGCAGCAGTGAATCATTATTGATTTGGTTGGGAAATTTTCATTTTTCATTTACTGTTAGAAAATGCAGTGTACCTTTTACAAGAATATATTATGAGAAAATAAAATAACAGGGATTTATTTCTCAAAATATACGATTAATATAAAAATGTAAATAGAATGAACTACCGAATTTTCTTGAATCAAGAGGAAAGATATTTTTTGTAGGCAAATGACTAAAAAATATTTAACAAAATAAACGTTTTGAATAAATTACTTCTTTAATAAAATACTATTATTGTTATCATTCACATTTATAATAAACATCGGTACTTACGTATTATCGCAACCGTATTGGTGACATTTTTTAAAACGATGCACATTGTTGCCAGTTCTACGCGTACGACGCATGCAAAATAGGAGATGCCAACTTGGCGGATTAATTGGCACGTCGACGTTGTTGCGATCATACATAAATACCTAAACATCTTATAAATGAAAAAAAAGAACTTGATTAGAATTAGAAATATTAGTTATTTAGAAGTATCATAACATTTTACGATTTGACTTAATAAAATTATATATACCAATATAATATCTTAAAATGTTAATTGATTGGAACAAAAGACAAATTTTAATCATACCGATAAACAAATAAATAAACTATTACGCCTTGTATAAACTTACATTTTTGTAAAATGATTTATTTTTATTTATTCAATATTACGAAAATGTTAAAGTAAAGCATGTCTATAGATATATTGCAAAATGCTAAATTTGAGTTTTCAATACAATGCTGCATCCGTCCTATATTTGTATCATATAGAATAACAATGTATCAATAAAAAGTAACAAATGTTTCAACGGTGTCCTCATTTAATTTAGTAGTTTGTTTCTTTATTTTTATTTACATTTTTAAGTACTTATTTGATTAATCCCTTAAGTGACGCCGGCGTATATATCTCTCTCGCTCAACCGGTGCGTTATGTGCCCCGGACGCGTATAAAAGTGCTTTTGAAACATGATCTTTGTACTACATTAAGTAAAACTACTCTGAAGGCTTTTGAATGCAATAAAATGACCTTGACAGTGTTTACGAAGGATTTACTTATTTCAGAGAAAAAAAATTGCTTATTTGTACCTTTTCTTTTCGCCCAAATACACCGCATACGCACGTTTATATGATAAACGGTGGTATTAGGGAGAGAATCACGTTACTTTTAATCGGCAGTTAAAGGTTTAAAGTATAAAAAAATGCATACTTCATCTATGTGTTAAACCTAACAAAAGTTATTTTGTAACTTTTTATTTTCTCAAAAATTAAAAAAATAAGTTTTACTGTATTATTTATTTTTAAAAGCATCTAAATCTTAAATATTCAGTCTTTGAAATATTAATATTGCAAATAAAGGCAGAAAAGAACAGGAAACAAAGAATAAATTTTGTTATATTTTCATCTCAAAAAGTAATGAATTTCTGATAAGGCAGTGAAAATTCCTGTGAATTATTTTTTTTAATGAAATTCAATGGATTGCTTACGATAAATTTGTCAGTTCTTAAACAGCCTCATTTCTATGTGTTTCTTATACTACAAAATTCCCTTACATAAAAAAATTTGAACTTTTTGCAATTAGCATGTAAGAAACTATTACATTAGAGAATGTAAAAAGAGACTTAAGAGGTTGACGACGATGCTCGAAATTACATGGTTAAATGTAGGAAAATATTACTATTTGAAATGAATAAATGAATTTATGTTAAGCTAAAGAGACAGACTTGACTTTTTATTGAAAACCGGTAAATAGTAATTGTGAACCTCGGTTAAGGTATCCGACTACCCTAAAATCATGATTTTTTTTCAAAATTGACAATATTTTATGATTTTTTATAGGTAATATTATTAGCTTTGTAAAAACACCATAAAGTTTATTTCACATTCACTAGATTAAAAACTACAAGTGTTTGGGTAAAAGCAGATGCCATTTGTGTATGATCAGCAGAAGTGTTTGGACTTTCAGATTTATCAATCACTGTTTCGTTTCAAAATTTACAGTCCTTTATGTGAATATAATCACTGTTTCTGTAAGCAATTTCATATAATCACTAAGATAAAGTGCTCTAGTTCTTGCAAAAATTAAAATATCTCTTATAATGAAGGTCATTTTAAACATGAATAACAAAGTAACAGATCAAAATTGAAAAACTGAGAATTTGTTCATAAAATTTTTGTACAGAGTGGACCCCGTTCATATAATTTTTTGTACACTTTTTTATCAGTCCTTTTCCCATTTGAATAATATTTTTTTTCTGTTTTCAATTTTAAGATTTTTCCTTAAAATATACTAAATAAATTTAAAAATCTCAAAAAATCTCCATTTTTTTAAAAAAAAAGTTGTCGCAAGTAGTCGGATACCTTAACGTATCCGACTACCTTCTCGGAACCGTGATTTTAAAAAAGCGCATAAATGGATAGTTTTCATGGTATTTAGTATCACTCAGATTAGAATACATGCATAAAATTGTTTTAAGGACATTTTGACAAAAAAAAATTATTTAAATACAATATTTTGACAAAAAATTAACTTAGAATAATCTTTTTTCCAAATGTTCTCCTTCTGTGAAAAATGGTTCTATTATAATAATATTTTGCCTGTATATAGCTAAGACCTCTCTCTACAGAGGCTCAACTGGAATTTTTGAAAAGTTTGCATTATTTTCAGAGTTACCACCAATTGAAATAATTATTGGCGTTTTTTTTAAAAAATTGCTCCCCTCTGTTGTCTTAAAGTAAGAATAAACCCACTTCTTAGTTATATATTTCAAGAATTCTAGTTGAGCCTCTGTAGAGGGGTTTGAGTTATATACAGACAAAATATTATTATAATAGAAGCATTTTTCACAAAAGGAGAACATTTGGAAAAAGGATTATTCTAAGTTAATTTTTTGCCAAAATATTATATTTAAATAAATCTTTTTGTCAAAATGTCCTTAAAACAATTTTATCCATATATTCTAATCTAAGTGACACTAAATATCATGAAAATTTCCCATTTATTTGCTCTGCAAAATCATGGTTCCGAAAGTAGTCGAATACCTTAAGCAACTAAGACGACACCTGAAATGGCACTCTTCCTCCTCCTAACTTCCACATTACACTAGCAAGAGGACTGAACCACGGCAAATTTTAAGTGCATCAATCAACTTACATAGCGAGTCTTCCGGTTATCAGGGCTAGAACTCACTACACTCCGGCTTAGAGATCATGACTATAATCCTTCGGATTTCGCAGCGACATGAGATGACAGAAGAAATAAGAAATGAAAGAAAACTAATATGCATCCTACACTTTTCCACCTACTTACTGTAAAGACTGCTGGTGTGTATTTTTAGAATTTATTCAGTATCAGACAATCGTCTTTTTTAATTATATATAATCAATCTGGCTCACATTTAGGGTGCCAAAATCGAAATACGACCGTTATATTCGATGAAAAATACGACTTTACTCAGTTCTTTTGAAATTTTTTAAAAAATTTCTCGGTCTTTAATAGAACTGAAAACCTTTAAAGGTAGTTGAGTCATTTTCTGTTGGAATCTTTCTTTGAAATCTATCCCTTCAAACTAAAAGTGCTTTTTTAAAAGGATTAAACTAGATGGTATTTTATCTCCCCATAGCTATATGGATGTTGAATAAAAAATAATTCAGATAAACATATAACAGTGCTTTTCAAACTTTCAATATACGCGACCCACTATTCAATCATCATTTTCATTGCGCCCTCCTCCATACAATAACAATGTACTGAATTCAATAATATTATACTTTGGCACTAAAACTACAATATATACGACTTTAACCTCTTATGTGCCACTGACGTATATAAACGTCTCACTCAGCCAAAGTATTAATTTTCTGGACGTATATATACGTCTTTCCGAAGAACGATCTTTTCTGTGCATTGCGACCCATAAAATTATTCCGAGGGCTTTAATTTAATAAAAGAACCTTGATAGTGTTTGCGAAGGATTTACTTATTTCAGAGGACTTTTGCTTATTTATTTCTTTTCTCCTTCCCCTCCCCCGCAAAAAAATCATCAAAATACGCTCGTCTATGTGATAAACAATGGCATTGGGAAGTGAATTGCGTAATTTTTAACAGGCAGTTAAGGAATTAATTATAAACCGTACAAATTATCAAGGTAAGTGTTCATACAAGCCCATGGGGTCACTGATGATTATAGAAATTGTCCTTAACTTAGTATTGATAAATTAATAATAAAATATACATTTTACAGTACTGATACATCTATAAGTGTATTATATCAGTGTAAATGTGTATTCTATCTTTTATTATATCAGAAAGTATTTTGTTTGTTTACTTTCAGTAAATTAATAATTTTTTAAATAATCTTTTGTTTTCAGCATTTCAATATGCTCGCGCCCCCCATGTAGAGTTATCATGCCCCCCAAAGGGGGGCACTCTTCACAGTTTGAGAAACACTGACTTATAAGGATTAGGGATTTAAGGATGTCAACTACTCTCATTAAGAAAGTGAATTTTTCTAATTAATAGAAATATGTTTTAGTGTGTTTACAAAAGTCTTTAAGCATTTGGACTTAATGTGCATTATCTGTATAAAAATAAGAAGCGATATCGCAATTGTTTAAAAGTATTAAAACTGTATGTTTTCTTAAGATGATATGGTTAAAAGTAATTAAAAGTACCATCATTTAAAAATTATTTAATGAACTAAAAAATGCAAAAATTTAATCAAATTCTAAAATATTTCAAAATCACAATGTTTATTATTATGATCGAGTTGCATGAATTGAATCAAACTAATTAAATCAATTTTAGCAATTTTTAAATTGCACATTAAATACACTTCTCAAAACAATTAGGGGAGCACGTGATTTTAACAAAAGTAAGCAAAGATGTATACCAATAAGTAGCATAAAATGAATCATCCATAATGTAAAGCGTACCAGGAAACGGAAAAAGAAAACTTTATATGCAAATCAAAGTTCATGACGTCAAAAACCAGAAAAAGGAGATAAGGGCAGAAATCGGGATGTTGCAGAAACGTCTGTTTTATTGCCGTAACTGTGAAATTCGTTTGCGCAGTATTTTTTTTTTGAGACAAGGTTACTTGAGAATGTCTCAACAACGTGATTTACCGGAATCCATGGCATGGCGTGTTATAGGCAGACTGTAATCCAGGCAAACACAACGTAGTGTCGCGGACGCTGTTGGAGTCGCCAGAAGTGTTGTTGCAAGGCTGTGGATTAGATCCAAGAAACAGGAAATGTTAGACGTCGACCAGGGGCAGGTCGGCCACTCGCCACTACATCAACTGATGACCGGTATATACAGTTAACAGCCCGTCGAAACAGAACAGATAATGCTACGCAGCTGCAAAGGCAGTTGCTCTTGGCAACATGATGAAGGGTGTCCAGCCAAACAGTACGTAATCGGTTTCATGAGGGAAGGCTCTATGCACGTAGGCCAATGGTCTGCATTCCGTTGACCCCACACCACCGTTCGGCCCGAAGAAGATGGACTGCTGAACATCGAGATTGGGAGCAACATGATTGGAGCCAAGTGCTGTTTACAGACGAGTCCCGATTCAGTCTAGAGTGTGACACCCGACGTGTTCTTGTATGGAGGGACAGGGGCACTCGAAATAACCCCACATTCGTTCGTGAAAGGTCACAGTACAGAAGAGCTGGTTGGATGGTATGGGGTGGAATCAGCATAGGTGGACGTACGGACCTGCATATCATTCGGAATGGCACTTTGACGGGCCGAAGGTATGCAGACGAGATACTTCTACCTCATGTCATCTCTTACGCTGGAGCCATTGGAGATTCCTTTGTTTTCCAGGATGATAATGCCCGACCGCATAGAGCTCGTCTGGTGGAGAACATGCTTGAAGCTGAAACAATGCAGCGTATGGAATGGCCAGCGTGCTCCCCTGACATGAATCCAATCGAGCATGTTTGGGACATGCTCGGACAACGCATTGCTGCGCGACCAAGGCCACCTGCTACTGTCCGAGACTTGGAGATTGCACTTCTTGAGGAGTGGAACAGTATTCCCCAAAGTCTGATCGATAACCTCATTGCATCCATGACAAACAGGTGTGCAGCAGTCTTAGCTGTTCGAGGAGACCACACGCCCTATTAAAACTCATGCATCATGTCTAAACAGTACCTTTTTTTATCGTTTACATGTAACCAAATTGTTGCCCTAAATCATCTTTTCATGTTTTTTCCATATTTTCAAAGAATTAAAGCTTAATTCCAAAATTTTTTACGCCTTTTTTCTGTATTGCGCATTGATACGCGTGTACTATGCATTGTATGCCAATACGTGGCTGTCTCAAATGGTTTTCTTCACTTTTTTGCTTGTTCCCCTAATTGTTTTGAGCAGTGTAGTACTGGAATATATATATGTAAATGTTTCCTCGCCATTTCTCCAAGAAATTGTGATTTACCCACTTGACTATAAGACATCATATGTGTCACTCTAAGATTAAGCAGTTAATTTTGTACTATAAGTCCTAACGAATTTTTCAAGGTAAAAATTCCAGAAGGTATTTAAAAAAAGCTATTTTTATGTTTAGTAATTAGAAACTGAATGTAGAAATATTGATTTTGATTTTTATGAAAATAAATCAAATTTTACTGTAAGAAATGGAAAAATTACAATATTTTAATCACAAAAAATTATAATCTTATAATAATTTCGTAGAAAAAGACTTAAGATTCTTTAACAATTTATTTCGTTTATAAGAAACATACATTATACCTATACTATCATATAAGATAACATTCATATATATTTTGATAAACAGCCAAAGTAAATTTTATTATCATAGAGAACATTTATTTTTGTTAGCAACACAATATATATGTAGAAGGAAAACTACTTTATTGTAATAACCACATTTTATTCACTTCGATCTGAACTACAAACCAATTTTTCTGTTTTAAAAGAATGTTTCTACTCGAATATGAAAACAAAAATGGGTGAACAAATTTTCTGTGAGATAAAAAGACTATTATTTTTAATAGATTTTTAAGTTACACAGTATCAGTTATAATCATACCATGACTAATTATTCTGAAAATGGTGCATTTCATTTAGGATATTAGTTTATCTTTAGGAAGGGGGTTAAGCAATTAAGTATTTGATATCAAGATTACATTGAGTTTACATAATAACACATGCTTAAACTACGTATATTACAAGGAAATATGTTGCTGAAAATATTCATAATATTCTCATACACATTGGAAAATAGAAACAAAAAAAAGTGTTCTACTTGTTGATTTGACTGCATTTCATTAAAACGCTGTTTTCAAACACAGAACAATGGAAAATTATAAAAAAATAACTTTAGTTTTTGAGATTCTATATCTTAAGAAATTGTTGAATTATATATACAAGGAATGTTTATTGCTCATATTTTGATGGAATATGGTTAGTTATTGTCTAAATTGAAAACCAAAAATCATTTAATTAGTAATAAATTGAAATATTGTTGAAATAATCTTTTAAGATAGATACTTACAATTATTTCTCAGCTAAATATTTCTTATATATGTATTTTCAATAACTTTATTTAATTACATTTGAAACACTTTTATGCTTACAAATCCGCAAAAGAAACTTTACGCGGGAAATTAGAAGGGGAATTATAAACAAACCAGGTCACACGAGATTAAATACAATATCCCAATTTTAAATGCATTTTGTATATTTTAAAGTGGAGAGGGAGAAACAAATACGCCTACACTATGCAAACAAAATATCGTATTTAAAGTACAACAGCACTTCATTTTTTAATAAAATAATGAATCGAAATCTAAATATCACACTTATTAAGCTCTAAATCTTTCAATCAGATTATTACGACTCTTGAGCAGTCCAACTAAATTTAGAATATTTATGAATAGGGTTACCATATTCGGATATTTCGGGTTAATTCGAATAGTTTTGGGTATAAACATTTTGTGTCGAATGTGAGTATGTATTCTGGTATTTCACATAAATATCAAGTTGGGGGATTTGAAAGATTCCATTATATAAACATAATGTAGACAATGTACAAATATCATTACTGTTCAAACTAATGCGACATCTATTCATTTTATCCATAGAATGTAAATGAAATAGGAATCAAAAATTAACAAAGCAAATAAGTATTTAATAAATAGACAATTAAAATTATATCAACTAAAATTCTATAAATTTTTGAACAAAAACAGAGAAATTATGAAAAAGAATAGTTCCATTGCAAGATTTACTCCTTTTTATATTATGTCATTTTACATATTTTTTTTCATTCAATAAAATATATTATTTTGTGCGAACCAGATTTTATTTTCTGGACTTTTCGTAAATAAGTGAAAAGCAAAGAATTCTACATTTTCTAAGAAAAAATAATATAATTTTTTGTTAATCCTAGAATACTACCTATTCGTCTAGCAGACTAGGGCGATAACAAATAAAATTGTACCCTCCACCCCCCCAAAAAACCAGAAATGTCACGTGCAACTCAGTACCTTTATATGATCTTGGCTTCTATAGATAATGATATTTCTTTTTCTCAAAATATTTTCACATATAGTATTTTTAAAACAATGTTAGTCTGAGAGACGAATGGGTAGCAGTAATGTTTGGAATTGAGAATCTATCTTAGTTTTTTTTCTGCATTTTCGAGACGATGTCAAAACGTTTTCACGAAGAAACCTTTTGGTGTAAACCTGAGGCTATCTGAGAATTATTAAAATAGTTAATTGATGATGGCAATTTTATTTCTGAGGATGATTCAGAAAATGAAAATTCTATTGAAGTTCAAAATCACGAATTTACAGATAGCATGATAAATATCAGTTTAGTAAATGCATATGTTATTATGTACATAATATGGCTAGCAAATCTGAAAAAGCATTACTTGGAAGAAAGTTTGCGATAAAGCTAAGTGAAGATCTTGCTCTATGGTTAAAGAAACGTATAAATGTATCAAATTTACCCCAACCAACAAGGAGAATCATCTGTGAACTTTCGAAAGTGGAGCAGAGTGTTGAACAATTGGAAACTAAAAACAGGGAAATATGTGCTTTTTGCCCATGTAAGTTGCGTAGAATGACACGAACATTTTATTTATCATGTTCTACAGCAATGTGCGGAGAGCATTACGCTAAAATGCGAAAAGATTGCTTCGAAAATAAATAAATTTTACTTTATGTGAAGATTGGATGTCATGAAATCTCTGCATGTGATATAATTTATTTGTTATTAACTTTTAAAATGAGTTTTAAACTTGCTAAAACTCATGACGTCTGTGATGGGAATGGTTACCATTCCTTTAAGTTTTTCGAAGAGTTCATTCTAGAGTTAAGAATGAAAATTTAATTTGCTTTTAATTAAAATTATATTCCTTATAAAAAAGTACATTTACATTGTTAGAAGAAACTTTAAACACATATAATCATATTCATACAAACATTAAGATGAGCTTGGTATGGATACATGCAAATTTACCATTCAATGAGTAGTTTTAGAGAAAAAAAGTAATTCAATGAATAGCATTTTTCAAAGTGCTCTACGATGCCAGATATTGAATTATGATTTTCAACAAAAGTTTATTAATTTTTTCCATTATTTTATCACAATTTATTCCATTATTTTATCACACGTAAGAAAACTTTATGTAAATTATAAATAAAAGTTCGTACAAAATCCTTAAAATTGAAAGGTGATGAAGTGATTCCTAAGATCAAGAAATTTGTATTCTACAAGTAATATACCGTATTTATTTGAATTCTAAGCCACATTATTTTTTTCAAATGCTGATGCTGCAGAAAATTTAGAGCAGCTTAGAATCAAAGGGGGGGGGATTCATTGGATACGACACATTGAACATAATATTGACGGTTGGAGCAATTACAGGCTCATGTATGCCTTTGATTTTTTTTAAAACTGTTAAAATAAATTAAATTAAGATTATAGGTTAGCTTTTCTATTTATTTTATTAACAATATGTTACTTTAAAGACATAACAATAAAGAGCGTAAATCTTTTTCTTTAAATTTGATACGCCAATTAAAAGTTGCAGAAATGATACATAAAGAAAGGTGCATAAAAAACCCATTCCTCAAAATAAAGAAAATATTTAAATTGTGTAAAATTTGTTCCATATACATATAAAATCTATTTGACATATGAAAGGCAATGACAAATTTTGTATTAATTAATAATAATTGCTGTCAAATTTTGAAAGAAAAATATTCTCAAAAAATAAAGTAATATGAATAGGAATAAAATTTGACAGTATAAATTACACACTGATGTGAGTAATTAATTTAAACAAATTAAACTAGATGAGAAATATATATTTCTTTTATTACAATGAGTCATATTCCTATTGTGTTTCACTCTATTTTATGTGCTATGCAATCAATAGTTACACAAAAACGAAATGATGACATCATTTTCAGAATTTTTTTTTACTTTGCTATTCTTTTATTTCCCTTCAAGCAAAAAGAAAGGGAAAAACGAGACAAAAAACATCTGTTTAAAATAAAGACGGGAAAGGAAACAAAAAAAGTTCTTTTTTCCCTTTACTTGAGTTGTTACTCCCTAACAAATGTTTCGAAAAGTGTTTCCAATAAAAGTTTTTCCTTTTAGGGACCACTAGAGCTATTGACCGCTTTGTTAACGTAATCGTTTGCAGAATTCTTTGTTTCTTTGCTTTTTTTATTCTTTTATACTTTCCCGTTCCCCAAATGTAGGAGAACCTCTTTTGTATTTTCTTTTATATCGTTTTGTTATTGTTTTTCTTAATCCTGTTCTCACACTTAAGTAAATAGGATGAAAACAAATAAAGAAATCCGTTCAAAAGGACTTTAAGACCTTGTTATTAAATTCGGTACCTCCTCTGATATCTTCTAATGTTCCCGCCATTATTAAACGTGGAAATCTTTTTACAAGATTCTCAGTTTGTTAAGTGTTATGAAGCTATTTACACGCTTGTTTAACAGCTAATAGAGGAAATTAATAGTCTAAAATTAAATAACTTTTATTATTTTATAAATGTTTCTCGAGCAACTAAAAATACATTTTACACGTCCCATATATTTAATACTATCTGGTATACCCGTTTTTTAAACGGTGGAATTGAAAAATTAAACATTATACAGATTGAAAGATAAAGAAGTTTTTAATGAGTTAATTTTACGTGTAATTAATTAAGTCAAAAAAATCTTTTTGAATATCTCAGCTGAACAAAAAAAAAATCATATTTGTTAAATTTTAAGTCTGTATATATATATATATCTAATAGCTGATAAAAAGGATTCTTTTTATTTATAACGCTCCGTAACTCTCTTGTGGTTCGATTTACGAAAACATCTTCCTAAGATGATTTATGTTCAGCAAAAGTAACACTTTGTTACAAATCTTGTTTAATGAGAGCTTAAAATAGTGTAAATAATTTATTTATGGATGTGTAATTCGTTAATATTGCTTTGTGTTGTATTTATTTTATGTTAAATTTATAATACTCGCAAGCAATACCGTTACTTACTTTATAATGGCGATTCAATGAAAACATAGCGAAATGTTGTCGATAGAGCGAAGTTGGCATCATTTTTGGCAACCATGTTGGCTGCTTGGCGATTGATTGAACGGTGCAGTTGATATGCTGTAGTGCCCACTGTTGGGGAACTGTGCAACAAAAAGGACAACATAAAAATTTCTCCTCAAAAAATACATATGCCTTACAATTTGCATAGTGATCTGTTGTACGGTGTTGGAATCAAGCGAGGTCATACATACAAATATATATTTTTATGTGTACATAAATCTAAATTGCATAGGAAAAAGCGCAATTTAAATTCTTAGTGCTAAATATATCAAAGTAAAATTAACATAATATACTAAAAATAAAATAATTTAAAAATTTTTTAATCATAACAACCAAGAAGTTCAAGTCTTAAAAACAGAAATAATTACAGTTCTTATATTTATAAGGAGACCCAAAAGTCTTGACTTGATTATTAAAATCCATTTCAAGATTACCATTTGATATAATAATGCAACTTTGGTATCATTAAATAAATCAGTTCTAATACTTTTATTGTGCAGTATTTGGCACGGATGCTTCTTCAAGAGTGGCTCGAGGGAACATTTGTAGGGCAGACATAATTTGTTATCAAAATCAAGTCCATTCAAAATAAAGCTCAATGTGTTCTTTCATTTCTCGAAACGAAATCACTCATTAATATCTAGTATAAATTTCGACGCTGTTATGGAAGCAAACCTTCTAGTTCAAAATCAGTAAATCTCTGATATGAATGTTTAAAGAAATGGCAGCATTAAGGATCCTCCTAGAAGTGGCAGATCGAATGTGAGTTGAAGCAACTTTTGAACTTAACACTTGACTGGAACTGGAATAACACTTAAGCATTCTTAGAGCTACTAAGGGAAGCACATGTTGAAATTTACTTAGGTAAATGGTATTAACAAAATGTGTGTCTAATTGCAATTAGTTGATCGCAGCAAATATTTATAACCAGGGTAAGACTTTTAGTTAACACTAAATTTCACGAAATAAATGCCATCTTAAATGTTTATAAAAGCAGGATTTTAATCTTAATTATTGCTATATTCACCTCTTCCATAATATAATCGATAAATATTATTATAAAAATATTTATTAAAAATTTTAAATTAATCTAATCTTTAATTTTTGCCTAAGTTTGATGGATGTTTTATGCGTTTACTTTTAAGTAAGAAATTTTTAAAAAAAGAAAAAGATACAATATTCAGAAATTAGAATACATATCCTAGGTCACTTTTGTACATGAATTTTGGAGCAGTTCTAGACCTTTGATTTGTTTTCAACAAAATTAAGAATTTTTTAGTCTAAAATTAATTATGAAACAATGCTACAGTTCTTGAAGGTAAGAAAGTTGTGACGTTTGCAAAATAAAAGAAATATACATAATATTTATTTCAGTTTCAAAAAATACCCGTGTCTTAGGAATTTTCAGATCTTTAACGAGGGTTAACAAAACACATTCATACACATTCAGTTTATGAGAAGAATTATGATTTGTAAAATGTATTCAATTAAAACAATTCAAGTATAAAAACAATTTATTTTCGTAAAAGTTAAATACAAATATGTGAAAATGAATAAAAATTTGTAATATTTTTTAGTAAAAATTCTCCCACGTTCTCTCTGAAGAACAGTTTTAATGATAAGTTCTTAATAAAAATAATTTTTACACTTATAATTTATTAAAATTTCCATTCGATAAATTAGAGAAAAATAATGTTGTTATAAGTTATATATAATCTTAATACGTTTGGAATTATAGATAACTATATATAAGAATCCGAAAATATACATGCATTTACCAGTACAGAAGAATTTGCATGAATTAAATTTCTGCTTTTATTTAAAGTTTAACCGAATCTTTGTATTAAAAATAGAGCATGCAAATACTTCTGATATAATTTTCTATTGCCATATGCAGGAGCTGGAATCCATGAATCTTATAGTTCAATATGTGAGGTAATATGCTGTAGTAACGAATATGTAGTCAGAGAGAGTTCCTTGCTTTTTTTTATTAAGGACGTTATGAAAAGAATATAGATAAATAAAATAAGAAAATCTTCAGAGTTAACGATTTAAACATCAAAAATTTGGCCCGTAGTATATATTATGTATTCCGGTTAACAATTATATATTGTTATAAATTTGTGTGAGAGAAAACAGATGACTCCAATAATTTAAATAATAATAGATTTATTAACTAATAGGCGTGAACAGATTACTACACAAAGACAAATCGACGAATAGACACAAAGAAATATCATAACAAGTTTTTTAGAACAATACAAAATGTGCTCGTTATAAACAAGCCTTACAATGTTCTAGAAGTGGATCTCTTGAACTGCTTCCCTAGCTCTGTGTTTTTTCATAGTCAATGCCCAAGTAGATTCTGATCTCAATCACACTATTTTTTTAACTGAAAAATAGTCTCTATAAATAGTCTAACGAGGTAACATCATGAAAAATCTATCCTAGATCCTTCTCAATAATTCCTAGGCGGTATCGCATTTTTCGCTAAATTTGTCACTAAGAGTGATAAAGTCGCTAATCTAGTAAACCTGTTAATTTTCTGCCACAAATTTATTTTTCAAATTCACTCTGGAAACCAAACTTTGCCTGCAAAACTCAGTTTTCCCACAAGGAGGAAGTTGCCGCTGGAAAAATACATACGTGGCGTGTTTCAATATACATACATTTCCGTGTTAAATTTATTTCAAAAATTTTATTGAACCACGCTAAATGGAAATAGATTTTAGTCTCTTTTTCAAAACATTTTAATCAATATTACTATAAAAATAATAATAGGGAAATATTACGTAATGAATTAAATAAATATTAGTCATTTATTTCGTTTATAATTAATAAACTTCAAGATGAATGTATAAATATTAATCTCTTGTTGAATGAATAATAAAAAACTTTTAAGATAATTTGTAGCAAGAAATAGACTATAACTATCTTGATTTTTAGATTGGCATAATATATGGATAGATATCTGTAAAATTGAACGGATTCAAAATATTTTCAATTCCTTCATTTTTTTCCTTTCTTTTTTTATAATGCTTGTTTTTTAATATAAGTTAGCCACCATCCAAATTTATAATATTTTGTACAGAGAATGGCAGTTTTAAAAAAGGATTTTATTCAACTCTATTCAGTTTTTTTACCAGTACTATGAAAATATGCTGTGAAAATGATGAAATACTACAAATAAAAATATCTGCATATAATATTGCTTTTAGATCATGATCCAACTCAAATCTTCTAAAATTCCATCTACAAGAAAAGATTATTCAGATCCCCGTAAAATAAGTGACATATATTACATTTCTATGACTTTTGTTTGAAACAAAAATGATGAAAACAGACTTGGCAACGGAAATTTTTAAAAAGTATTTTTTATATCTAGATCGAAATAGACTTCATTTCTGTAGTTAGTTCAGTAAGATACGACTGGAAAAGTCTTTTAATATGTTTTTAAAACATTAATTGTCGTTTTGAGGCAAATGAATGGTCAAGAGTAATCATCTTTAAAAAGAACCATTTAAAATGATTGGACGTCTGTATATTTTTTATTCTCAAGAGGTTAAATTCTGATGTCTTACTTTTAATTTATCCCTACTTGTCTTTTCCCTTTCTTATCAAAAAAGTATTATAATTAAATGCTAGTTTAAAGTTTTGTAAAAAATAAATGAAACATGGATTAAGAAACTTCCACACTTTTAGTTTAAATATATGAAAGTTAAACTCTTTTTTTAAACTTGTGCCAAACGATAAAAAAAAAACTATCTTTTAAAAATCGTTGCATTCTTAATCTCGACATCAGTTGGGTCAGATTAATTACATCGCACACATCGCTTCTATATATTTCAACAATTTATTTCGCATCGAATAACTTTCCAAGAAAAACACGAATAATAAACAAAAAACCCCAATTGCTTTCTTCTGAAAGTGAAAAACGAAGCGCCCGGATTAACCACCATGACGCTCAAATTACTTCACTTCATTTTGGTAAAGAGAATTTTCTCCTAGTTTTGACTTTTCTTCGTAATCCTATGATGGCGCTGGCGTCGATGTCGGAAATGGACAAACTTTGTCAAACAAAGCCTTCTCGAAAAAGCTTACTCTTTTTTCCATCTAAGTTACCCATCGTAACCTGAGTACTCAATGACAAGGGATTATTATTAGCAGACAGCTTATCTGTATCAGTGAAAAAATATATTAGAATGGCTTTTTTAGCCGAAATTGTTTATGAGGTTAGGTAGAGTTGAGATTAAGGTCGTACGTCAAGAAGATGTACAGGGTTCTTACCACTAGAGGATAGATTTATTTAAAATGCCTCTTAAAATGGTTCTTATTATCCGATAATAAACACTATAACCGTAAATCGTACGCGAATCGGTTTTGGTCAAATGCATTTTCATGATTTGTGTTAGTAGGCACTTCAGAAGATTTCAGAAGTGAACTGAAATAGCAATGCCTTTGAAAAAGCAATTTTAACTTTATGTGTGAAGGAAGTAAAAATTTATTTAGAATAACGCATCATTGTATTATATAAGTTATGATTTATAAGATTTTCTTGTTCAGTTTTAAAATGTTTTTCAAGAATACAAATCTTTTAAGATACTTTTGTGAGTTCAAAACAATGTTTTAAAAAGAATTTTTTTCAGAAATAATTAATAATTCTACTGGATGCCGTAAAGTCTTCAATCTAAAACAGATATTTTTATTAAAAATACGTTAAAAAAAAAGACGCAAGTTTTTAAAATTTAAAGTTTTTCATGTTTTTTTGTTTAATGATTTCACAAGTTCAAATAGATGTTAAATAATATATGAATTGCATGAAATCATTATATTTACGTTCTTTTACTAAAAGGAAAGTGCAAAAGATTTAGAATTTCATTTTATTAATCAACTTATTTATTAATACATTAATGCATGCATTTCTGTTCAGTTTACAAATTTAATGATTTGTTGAAGAAATGAAATTGAAATGAAATGAAAGAATACTTTGTTATTATAAAAGTTAGTAGCATTTGCAAAATTCTTATTGTTAGATACCTATGGTTCAAGAAATGTGTGTATTCACTTTACTGTTTAAGAAAATAATTAATATATTAATTATGTAAGTTCAATTTTTTTGCGAAAAAACTTA
Source organism: Trichonephila clavipes (assembly GCA_019973935.1). NCBI lineage: Eukaryota > Metazoa > Arthropoda > Arachnida > Araneae > Nephilidae > Trichonephila > Trichonephila clavipes. The sequence goes on along the minus strand of BMAU01015279.1, from coordinate 37,141 downwards.
GTAAAAAAGCGAAAGAGAAAAACCCCTGGGCAACTAATGTAATCAATTTATAATTGTAATAACTTTAATTTTTCTTTTCTTAAGTACAAATTATTGTCATTTGCAATAAGTTTACAAGCCTATCTACTGGAAGTTGCTTTTAGAATTTTAGTACGGTTGAGCTTCCTGATTAGAGATTAACTACTTTTTTTATATTCAACTAAATTTAAGGACAAGTAACTTGGTTCTGAGGTTCAAATATCTAAAATTTAGAAAATAACTACAAAGGAAACTTTAAAAGAAGAGTTCTTTAAAAAAAGATTGTTATTAAAACTCGTTTTTCCATTAGAAGACACAAAGTGATTTTAACTTTTCTAAATAGGGTTTTTCTTCCTGAAGAAAGCATTATGTAATCAATTTTTTTCTATAATATAGCATTTTAAATGCTTTTGCTGAAAATATAGTGCTTTCGAAAAATTTAACGGTGTATTTTCAACAAAAATTAGTTCGTATTGCATGACATATGACTTCCGTTTCTTAATTATTACTTTTCATTGAATTTTTTATGAATATGTCCTAGGGTAGACGAACCGAGTTTTGTAAATAAAGGAATATCCATGTGATTAAATGAAAAAAGAAAAAAAATGTATATGATAAATTGAAAAACTTTTGGAATACCACTCATATGCTATAAGCAATGCTTCCTCAATTTCTTGGCAAGTGGTATTATATTATTTTATTTTAATTAAAGAAAATTACTAGCTAAGGGCAAATTTCAGAAGAAATATATGGATTGAAAATAAAATAAATATGATTATTCTTGAATGAATAAGTCAAGATAATTGATGCAATTTAAAAAAAAATGAGATTTATTTTTCAAAATTTATTTATTTTCAATGATTCAAAAACCGATTTTTTTACCGGGCAAATAATAGTTTGAAAATACCGTATAAAATCTTAAAGATAAAACTAGCAGACGAATCTAAAATTATTTTCCCAAATGACAAATTATTTTAATGAGTAATTAAAAAAAAAACGTTCGTTTAATTTATTTCTTGAAGTATAAAAATAAGAAGAAAAACTATAAATATCTATAATGAGGCATTTTATTATTATTCTTAAATTTAAGGAAAATTATGACACAGTATTGTATAATCTTATTCACAAAACCATTCAATTACACTCGTCTTTTTGAAAGAATGGCAACTACTAACGAGAAGAGTCAAAATAAATAGTTTTTTATCTTCTTTCTTGGTCTTATTTCTACAACTATCTCAGAAGTAAAACGAAACTTAGCAATCGGTGGTGTTTTTTTTATGAATTATACGAGAAGTATGTAAAATATAAGGTTAAAAAAAAGACATCAGATGAAAAAAATAATCAACACCATGTCTGCCGAACCATTCCACTCTCCCCCACCCACGTTCGTTGAGCAAACGTTCCATGCATCGAGTCAAAATATTCCAGCCAATACCTCCTTGTCGTTCGCCACCATCTGCTTCGTCTGCTCGATACCTAGCCCCACGTGTAGGGACAAAAACAAAAACGCTGTAATGCTGAACACATGCTTCAGCAGATGCTATGGACGTTTCGGACATGGGTAAGTAGTTTTGTTTCTTTTCGCTGGGGCTTCTTTCTCTTTGCCTTCGTTTTGCATGTTCTTATCTTCCATTGCAAAGAAGAAGGGAGACGAAAACCCTTCTTTTCGATGTTGTCAGGGGACTGATCAATGTTTTCTTTTGGAAAGAGGAAGTGGATTGGCATATCGGTAACGTAGTTGGTTTGTGTAGTGTGCTTGATTCGGAGGGTTTGTAATCAAAACTGGAGTATGTGCCTTACAGACCAATCAGTTTTCAACGAGGCTATTTTGGATTTTTTGGTTTCGAACATGAAGAGAATGATGTAATGCGGAAAGTAAATATTACTGTTTACTTTATTGTTGCTATTATATTATTAACTTTTTCTTTAACAGTGCTAAATTATAATTGAGTAATGGTTCTTTTCCTAAAAAATTATTTTTGCTATTTGTTATGATATAAATTCTATTGATTAGTTTATACAATGCATCAACTTGCTGAAAAAAATAAGTGTAATATGTTTTAAAAAAAATAAAGTCAATTCCTACTTAGGTCAACAAAGAAAAAATTTATTGTAGTTACTTTTCCTTTAATAATTAAAATTAATATAAATATATGCATGCATACGACAGAATCAAAATTATTAAGACTACACGGTACCCTTTTTAAAAAAATTTTTTTTGGAGACAGTTACAGTAAAAATAATTGATGTTTTATATTTAGATTATATTATTAAGCTGATTCTGTAAGCAAAAAGTCAGTTTGACCAACCATTATTTTACAATTTTAAAAAATTAGGGATTTTTGAAGTTTCTTCAAACTCTTATAAAATACTCAAATTTTAAAAATTTTTAGTAATTTTAAGTTATTTATGATTCTTAGATTATTAAAAACAATATTTAGTATGGATTTGAAAAATCTATTCCCTTGTTGATTTTAAATAATTATTTTTCCAGAAAAACCTGGAAAAAACACGAAAATTTTTTAAAATATTAACTTTAGCATTTTTTAGAAAAATTACTAGAGTTCTCACAGCCCTAAATCCATACTAACTTTTATAGAACATACATTTGGGAGTATATACAAAAAAATTCAAGGCTCAATCTTGAACAGGAAAAAGCCTTAGGGATTAGAAAACACTTATACCTTCAAAATTAAAAATCTGAGAAAAACGCATTTAAAGTTTGTAAAGTCATAAAACAAAAACTTATATTGCCCGTAAAACTCTAATTTTTTAATATGTTATTTTCCAATGTATGTTCTACATTAAAACTCTATTTTTATTAAATATGACTGAAAATTATATTATTAATTCAAAATATATTTTTGCATAATATTGATAGCATTTGTTAAGACGTCAGTTTATTCAGCTTTATCTTAACCTAATATTTCACAAAAGTTTTGAAACACGAAACATTTATGTACAAAATAATAATGATACTAAGTTAAGCTAAAAATATTCAGGTTTGCTCATAAAATTTAATTTTTTTCAGTTTTAAATTGGGGCAGTTTAGGAAGTTTTAGCTCTTGTCGTACGACTTTAAAATACTAAAATATAGTACTACAATATGTTTAGTATAATGTAGTTTGGTATATATCAAGGAAATATTCAGTTATATCAGCAGCATTTGAATTCGGAATACTTGTATTCGGAAGTCTAATTTCAGAATCAGCTGAGGACTGATTCTTAGATCCATCATTTTCAGTATTGTTCCATCTCTTCGAAATATTGTTTCTCACAGAAACCCAGAACGCATTTGCCATGGCATTTTCTCTACAGGAAAAATTAATGATAAAGCTTTTAAGTTATATAAACTATTTTTAAAGCAAAAATTGGCCATGAAATTAATGTTTATTTATTAATTATGAGCACTCAAAAAACTCAAAACATAATCACGCAGAAATGATTTTAGTAATGAAAATTGGAATTAATAACTATTTCAAAGAAAAAACTCAAAAATATTTTTAATTAATTCAACTTAAGTGCAAAAAAATGATTTAAAAGGAATCCGAAACCAAAACCATAGCTCATAAAATTTCAAATATCTTAAAAACTAATTTGCTAACAGATCTGAAATATTTCGTGGCAAGCATCTCTATGATATGGGCCACCAAAACATGCTAAAAAACTTTTTTAGGGTACTGTGTAACCTTAAGTGGCAAAATAGAAAAAGTGATTTTCCTTTATATAAATGGGATTGGACAACTATTTTTATTTTTTTAATATTTATTCATTCATAAATCACATTCTCAGAAATTTGACCATCCTAGATAGGATTCGAACCAATGACTCTTGGATTAGAAATCCAACGTGTTATCCAAGACACTGCAGGGACAAAACGAACAAGTTTCCCTTTTATATATGGTGTTGGACTATTATTTTTGTTTGCTACTATTTATTTATTAATTAAATTTAATTAATGAATTCATATTAGAAAATAACTGCATTAACAACAAGTGTCATCCACTACAAGTTTAAAAAAATGTATTTGAGCTTGATTGGATGAATAAAAAGTATTTTTATTAACGATTGAAAATTTGAACAATATATATATATATATATATATATATATATATATATATATATATGAGAGTGTAAACTAATTGTAGGAATTGAATAACTTTATAAAAAATATGTTTCACATATATTTAGACAAAACCCTTTATTTTATTACTTAAATTTTGTTAATTATTAAATGTTTCTGTCTGCTAAAGTAGCTTGCTCTGTTTTTGTAAAACAGTTATAAATAAAACAATCTCAGAAAAAAAAAAACTTTAGATATAAACTGATATATATAGCTTCATCAGTTAATATATCAGTAAAATATATTAGTTTCAAAGTATCGAATGTCTTTCTTATAATAAAACTATAAATGAACTATAACACACTAGAGTTACTTTATACGTTACTGTATACTTTTAAATTTTATTACATAAATTAGGTAAAAAGCACTGTTCTTTGAAAACAATTTTTATTTGCCTAAACAAAATACATAAATTTTTAATTCGACTGCAGCAAATTCTAATGATGATTGCTCACTAAATTAATAATTATTTATAAGGGTTAATAACCTATGTTGAAACTAAATACGTTAAATGCTTAGCATATTTTTAAAAATAAACCATGTAAAAATCATATTCCTTGCAACGTATTATTTGAATCTCGAATTTCACAAATCGGAATTCCAATTATATTTTCTAAAAGAGTTGAACTAGAAAAGCCGTTCTAAAATTAACTCGTAATAGATATTCATTCTGAAACGGAAGACTTCCACAACTAATTATCGATTTCAAGTAAAATTCACGTTCAAATTTCATTATCCTCCAATTCTAATTTTTCATTTACCTCCTCTACTCCATCTCCAAATTGAAAAGTGATTCGAAAACTTAAAAAAAGGATATCATCCCATTAATTTCAAATTACTTGACAAGTACTAGATCATTCGTATCTCCCTCAAAAAATAAAAGAATAGAAATCCCAGAACATCCCCCACCAAATTAATCATAAAATCACTCCCTCTTCCCCTATTGATACCCAGTCATGCGAATGACCGAACTTTACTTACAATAGCTAGGGGCAGAAGTCAATTAACACAGCATCCATTCGAGTCTTTATCAAATTCCTTAAAAGCACCTCTAATAACGCTTTGTTCTGCTGTCTCCATAGAAAAGGCACAAGTTAGTCTTTTTAATTCCTCTTTTGCCTAGGGATGGGAGGGGGGAGGAATAGTATGAAAATCGTCTGTTAATGAGGCGTTAGGAGAGCAGTTAACTGTTATTTGCGAGACACTAATGTGAAAGGTGGAGAGATATTGTTCAATATCTTACATGGGAGTTTGGGGTTTTCTTGTTTAAACGTACCACGGAAGTGCTGGAGCAGTTTCTGTTAAGGATATCGGCGTTTTACTGAGATATGACATTTTGTTTTAGTGCTGGCGGGTATGTTTGCCACCTAATTTAACTCAGATAGAATAAGAAGAGACAAATGTACTTTTCTCTTAGTCGGGGTGTGTGTGCTTTTGGAATTATCGTAAACGCGTGTTTGCATTGTTGTAGGGATACTTAATTGATAGTTTCCAAGTATTTTGTTTTTGAGATACCCAATTACTAAACTAATGTAGAATGTTTGTTGTTAGTGATACGCGCCTTTATTATGTTTGAAGCAAATAAATATGCTTGGAATGCTACAAGTTGGAGCTGAAAATAAGAATATTTGATTACGTATCTAAAGATAAGAAAAATCTAACAGTGTTTATCTGCGAAATAGGAAAAGAAATTATATTTTAGAACTAGCCGTTACCCAACCGCTTCACTGGGTATTTCACGATGTTGTATATATGTATACTGTTTACATATACATTAATTATTGATATCTAGCATTAAGAATTCGATTGTATTGAAAAATATATTTATAGCTGTTACACTCTCGCCTCTTGATAGAAAAAGAACATAAATTATAATATCTAATTTCTATTTATATCTAAAATAGAAGTAGAAAGATTTTTTTCGCTCACTTAACCTAATAATCAAGTGCATTTCCACCAAAGCAACTTTCAATGCATCTCTACTTCATAAAATAAACATGTGTGCTAAATTACAAGTCTAAATCTAACAGAGCAAAAACGGAATTTTTATCATCAATACCTCGTTGACAGCATTCTTAGTGGATTCAAATTCAACAAAAGAAGCATGCAAACCAAATTTTATTATTATAGTCTTAGCAGTTCAAAAACAGGAATTTGGTCTATCTATACGCCCAATAACTCTCCCCACTTCCCCCTGGAGTTGATTTCCGTAAAATCCATTCTTAGTGGAACTCTATTCAACTAAAGAAAAGTGCTCAACAAATTTCAAGTAAATGAGTTAAATTCAAAAACAGGAATTTTTCTATAACACGCCTTAATCCCTGGCAATCCCACTCCTTTGGGGTCCGTTTTCGCAAAAATCTTTGTAAAAGGAACTTTATTCCATGAACGGAACATACCTTCTAATTTTCAAGCAGGTGGTTCTATTAGCTAAAAAGCGGAAATATTTATCTATTACGCCCCTTAATCCCCCTCAGTGACCCTTGGGGATCAATTTTCCCCAAAACTATTTTGTACCAGATCTCTACACCATGAAAGGAATTCGCTTACCAAATTTTAAGACTGTATATCTAATAGTTTAAAAATTGGAAATAATTATTTATAACGCCCCTTAAGCCCCCGCAACGCCACTTAGGAAACGATATTCACAAAACCCATCTTATGGCAGATCTCTACTCAGTGAATGGAATCTGCTTACTCAATTTCAAGATTTTACGTCTAATAGTTTAAAAAGGAGTTGCATATGCCTATAACGCCCTTTCTGTAATTCTCCACAACAAGCCACTGGGGGTCGATTTTCACAAACCCATTCTGTAGGGGATCTGTACTCTATGAAAGGAAATCCGCTTATCAAATTTCAAGACTGTACATCTAATAGCTTAAAATAGTGGAAATAATTATGTATAACACCCCTTAAGTCCCCGCAAGCCACTTAGGAAACGATTTTCACAAAACCCATCGTATAGCGGATCTCTACTCAATGAATGGAATCAGCTTACTAAATTTCGAGATTTTACGTCTAATAGTTTAAAAAAGGAGTTAATTGCCTATAACGCCAATTAATACTCTACAACGCCACTTGGGAGTCGATTTTGACAAAACCCATTTTAAAGCGGAACTGTACTCTATTAAAGGAATCCGCTTATATACCAAATTTCAAGATTGTACGTCTAATAGTTTAAAAATGGAAATAATTATGTATAACACCCCTTAAGTCCCCGCAACGCCACTTAGGAAACGATTTTCACAAAACCCATCATATAGCGGATCTCTACTCAATGAATGGAATCAGCTTACTAAATTTCGAGATTTTACGTCTAATAGTTTAAAAAAGGAGTTAATTGCCTATAACGCCACTTAATTCTCTACAACGCCACTTGGGAGTCGATTTTGACAAAACCCATTCTGTAGGGGATCTGTACTTTATGAAAGGAATCCGCTTATCAAATTTCAAGACTGTATGTCTAATAGTTTAAAAATGGAAATAATTATGTATAACGCCCCTTAAGCGCCCGCAACGCCCCTTGGATGTCGATTTTTGTAAAAATCATTATGTAGGGAATCTCTACTTTATGATAGAAATCTGCGTACCAAGTTTCACGACTGTACATTTAATAGTTTAGTAATGTAAATAATTATCTATAACGCCCCTTAAACCCCCGTAATGCCCCTCGGGGTTCGAACTTTGCAAAATCCGTTCTTAGCTGACGTCTACTTCATGAAGGGAACCTACCTACCAAATTTCAAGTCTGTAGGTTTAAAAGTTCCGGAGATATCGTGATTAGTCAGTGAGTGAGTGAGTCGCTTTTTTCCTTTATATACAAGGTGATCAGAATTAAAACACCCCTACTCTAAACTCTCTATACATCGAACTACTCAGTGTAGAGGCTCCAAAATTGTTGAACATACTATTCAAAAGACATGGGGAAACGGATTACGCGAAAAAATAGTTCTAGAAACACCGATAGATGGCGCTGTACACCAGATAATCTGAAAAAAGGAAAGAATTATCACAAAAAACAAAAACAAAACACATGCAATATGTAATTTTCCTTTTTGATTTCTATTGCTGATATGAAAAAAGAAGATAAAAAAGTAAAGAATCTTAAACTGTAATTGTAATTGAAATTTCGCCCTGTAAGCACAAAAATTTGCATAAACCCTTGGTTTGCAGCTATGTTCTTGGTATAAAAAGGGATGAAACTGGGAAAATGCCATTCTTATCATTGATGGCTGTCACGCTGCCAGAACGCGCTTTGCTTGTGAAGCTGTTTTATGAAAGCAAAGGAAATGCTGCAGCTGCACTTCGAGAGTTTCGCCGACTTAAAAATTTACGCAAAGGACCATTACTTCCACAAGCTCTAAAGAGAATGATCGCTCGATTCGAGAAAACTGGACATCTTGGTGTTCAACCGGGTCGAGGACGCAAATCGACCCGTTCAGATGTCGTTGAAGATGTTGCCACCGCTATTGTTGATCAATCAATGGATAACGTCATAGGCTGTAGTAGTGCCTGTGCAGTATCACGACATTTGGGTGTTCCCTACAGCACAGTGAGGAATGTACTGAGAAAAGTGGTGCATTTTTTCCCGTACAAAATTCGTCACAATCAGCAGTTGATGGCCAACGACAGGGAGAAGCGACTGACCTTTGCATTGACATTCCTGGCTAGAGTTGAAGTGGATGCATCATGGCCGTGGAAAATTCTATGGAGTGACGAAGCGCATTTCCATCTAAGTGGAACAGTCAATACCCATAACTGTCGCATTTGGGACACGGAAAACCCTCGCACCTACCAAGAGATTCCACTTCACTCACCGAAAGTTACAGTCTGGTGTGGATTCACAGCCACATTCATTTTTGGACCTTTCTTTTTCGAAGAGACTACTCGCAATGGCCCTGTGACCTGCACCGTGACGGCCAGGAGGTGCAAAAACATGCTTGAAAATTTTGTTGCACCCCAAATGCTACAACACCAATGTCTTGATTCAATTACCTTCATGCAAGATGGAGCACCTCCACGCATGGGACTCTGTGTGCAGCAATTTCTTCGGCAACATTTTACTAATGATAGAGTGATTAGTCGTGCGTTTCCAACAGCATGGCGACATCGTTCTCTAGATCTTAATCCGTGTGACTTTTGGCTGTGGGGATATTTAAAAAATCTTGTTTATCGAGGACGTCTGATAACCTTGGCAGATTTGAAGGACAGTATCACTCTGCATGTGAGAAGCATCTCTGTCGACCAATTACGATCAGCAGTTGAACAAACTCTCCACAGACTGCAGATTTTACATCTTGAAGAAGGGAACCATATTGAGCAGCATTCCTTGCATCGATAAGATATGAATGTTTGGTGCGATCGAATAAAATGTGTTACAAATGTGTATTTTGTGTCTTTTTAGTATATTTTCTGTTACACAGCGCCATCTATCGGTGTTTCTGGAACTAATTTTTTTCCGCTAAATCCTTTTCCCCATGTCTTGAATAGTATGTTCAACAATTTTGGAACCTCTACACTGAGTAGTTCGATGTATAGAGAGCTCAGAGTAGGGGTGTTTTAATTCTGATCACCTTGTATATATAGATAAAAGTATTGAAATAGAAGACAGAAAATAATATAAAGATGGGGGAGAGGAGAAGATATTTATAAATAAAATAGTGTTAAGAATAAAATAAATGTTAATACTTAATACTGACTTATTAATTTTGTATTAATTAATACATATTGGTAAAGAAACAGATTGCTTCAAAATATTTTGTATGAAATTTTGCAATAAGTAAGTGTCTACTAACGTTACAATCTAAATTAGTGTTCCTTAAACTAGGATTCCTGTGACTTGCAGCTGGGATCAGCAAAAAATTTATGAGTTTATATATATATTTTAAATAAAATAATTTGTTTGTCGTTAATAATAATAGTTTCATTGTTTATTTAGATTCTTATTTATTCTTGTTATCTTCTTTCTATAACCTATGTGAGACGACATTTTCATCTTTAACAACCGTAAAATTAAAGTATAGATCCAATCTAAAGAATATTGAGGAAGTACTTTTTCTAGGAGTGTTGATTGTTATTCGAAGATTTAATAATTTAATTAAAAGTAACCATGCCCATCCTTCCCGTTGATATTTAAATCTTGCATATGCCGTTGTCAAGAAAAGGTGATGACCTGAGAAGTGAATTCAAATTAATACACTTACTAAATAGATTATAGTTTATGCATAATTTACCATGTAGTTTCATTATATAATGTTTTTTTATTTTCTTACTTAATTAAAATCCTATATCATTATTTTCAAAATTAAACCTTATAACTGATGTTTTTTTCAGCAAAACAATAATATACTTAAAATAAAACACATATAGAAGTACCCAAGCGTGTGTAAACATTGCTCAATGCTTATGGAGTCGCACAAAGGTGCAAAAAATGGTCCCCCCGCCTTCCTCCCCGAAATGTTTAAGAATGCCTGTTCTAAAGCAATGAGAGAGCTATTGGTGCGGGACCAGAATCAAATGACAAGGAAAACTCCTAAGCTAGTATCTCTCTCTCTATTAACTTCCATATTACGTCAATATGAGGACATTGATCTAATGCAGATTTAACTGTATCATCCCCTCTTAGGTCTTCAATTGCAACATGACTCGAACTCATGACACGCTGACGATAAGTTCATAACCTTAGTCCATTGGTTGCATTTTGCACATGGAATAGCATAAAGCAATGTATAAAAATGTATGTAATATAAACCCGCTACTCTCTCTTTTCAAATTTTTACTTGCGTATAAAGTTATTTTCTAAAACTACAATGCTACTTTTTTAATTTTTAAACTGTGCCCTGGCACCGTGCATCTAAAAGATTTATTTTTGACTTATTCCATACCCTCTTGAAATTTTTAAATGGTTAATTAAACGCAGCAAATACTACAAACGAGTTATATTTTCCTAAAAGAGTTCACTATTTATCAAAAAACTCAATGCATGATCTTATATCATGTAAGTGAAATGCATTACACAAAAATTCTTAATCTTGCCTCGAAGTTTATCGTTTACTCTTATAATTCATATATGGAACATATCATTGGATGTTTTGAAAGCCACTACCGAGTTAGTCAGCAAGAAAGTGTCTTAAGTGGCTGGTTGGTGAAGAATATCTATTAATAGCTCCAATTACGGAGCCAAATATTTCGATCTGTCATGAGATAGGGTTACTAAAATGATTGATCGGACTCTTTAGGCTTTCAGAAGTTCTTCCACCATATTGGATTTCGAGCAAGAGGGGAATTCTCGGTCATTCCAGCCAGGTGGGGCATCACAGAGGATGGAATTACTTCTAAAGCTTTGGCTTGTAGGGAACATGAAAGCAAAGTTTATCATAATTTACTACAGTAATTAAGAATCTGTCATTAAAAATAGTTATATAGACATTACTATATTAGTACAGGGACACACATCTACTGACACTTTTATATAATTTAACTTCAAATAATGAAATCTATATTTAAAACGTCTTGCGATGTAGCGAAGAAGTTCCTAAATAATACATGGATAATATTTTTATAAATATGGGATGTTGTAAAAATCAGGAAACGTATGAATTATTTATTTTCTCCAGATAATTATTGGAATAGATTTGAAGTGCATTTTAATCTAGACAAAATATTTAGTTGAGTGTGATTAGGTGCCTTAGGCGTATATATCCGTCTCACTCAATTGGTGCATTGTGTGCCCCAGACGTATATATCCATCGTCGGAAATACGATTATTTTCTTTGTGTGGCTATCAGTGAAACTGTTCCGAAGGCTTTGGAATGTAATAAAATAATTACCTTGATACTGTTTGGAAAAAGGATTTACTTATTTCATAGAAAAATTTGCTTATTTGTTCCCTTTCTCCTACCCCCTTCTCCCCACTGCTGCACTGCATACGCAAGTCTATGCGAAAGACGGTAGAACAAGGGAGTGAATCGCGTATTTTTTAATCAGCAATTAAGGGATTAAACAAATAGAAGAAAAAAATTCATAGGTTTTCTTTCAAAAGAAAAAAAACTGTCGAATTTTGAAGTACAATTTTTAGTACTTGAAATAAGAAAAATTAATTGAGAGAGATTTCATAAAATATACCACCTTTTTTCAGTCAATAAAATGTACTTAATCGTATTGCAGTTATCACGTAGCCTAATCCTTATAAATAAAATTAAAAATACCCCTTTACTATAGGGATGATTTTGATACAGTTTAGAAATAATAATGAAGCAACACATGGGATAGATATTTGCGTTTGCAATTTCATACCAAATGGTTTTTGTTTAATTGAAAATATGAATGGTATAGTGAAAAATTTGATAAAAAAAAGTCAATTAAGGTTTTAATGAATGAAAAAATGTTCATGCTTTTTTTAATTTGAATATAATGCTTGCTAGAGCCTTCTTATAAAACAGATGAAAAATAAAGCAAATTTTTCTCAGTAATTAAATTTCAGATTGAAATAAGCTTGAAAAAGTATATGATAAAATTCAAATTGTATTTAAACAAAATAATCAAAATACAAACAATCTTTGACGTAAAAATCAAATTAATTTATATTGTCAGAACAAGCTAAAATTTCTAAAAGTAATTTGGTTGCTTAAAATCTATGAAGTACGAGAAAACTTATATTTGATTCATGTAAAATATACATGAAAAATAATTTTCTATGAAATTATCAAGGTCACTTAGGGACTGAATTGTGTGTGTGTGTTTGATTTATTAACTTTAATATTATTTAAATGTTAACTAACTATCACATCAATACAATGTCTGTCAAACGAAGGTAATTTGAAATAACGTACATAATACCGAAAATGATGACCTTGTATAGTAAGTTATTTATCTAGAGCTTTCAAATACTTAGCGATACTTTGCAAGTTAATTTTTAATACAGTTATCATACACATATAAAGCCCCTTTACCTGTCACTTCTTACGCACTTATTTCATATCCACCGCCTAACTTTTTTCGACTCCATCTAAATGTTTTTTGGAAAATGAATAGTTTCTCGTGTAGCTGACTTTAAGGTCATATCCTTTGAGGAACCTTAGCTTGTAGGCGAATTCTAAATATATATTTTTAGATACCGCTTCTTCTGGTATGTCATACCCTGCGAGTGAATGGTCGTTACTGTTCTGAATACATATTCACGCTTTAAAATCTTTCTTATGCAATGGCAGACTATTGCAGTTATGATGAAAGAAATGGGATATTTAAGTAATTTAATAGATACACAGTATTCACTAGATACAATTTAACAGTATTTCGTGCGAGGAATTACTAGTTAATAAAACATAGGGAATATCTAAAATTGTCTTCACGTAATAAAACCAGTCACTTTTTCCGCAAGCAGACATGCCAGTGAATGGCAAAATGGGAAAAAATTCAAAATATTATTTATTATTTTAGAGTCAATGTAAACTTAAGTAGTCAAATTAAAATTTTTAAAAAATTACCGAACCTATATTAATTTCTCAAAATTTCCCCACAATCTGTGTTATAAATTTTTCAGGTTCATTACATTTACATTTTTAATGATTCACTTAAGCAATCGCGGAACTATTATTCTTGTTTCAATATTGATAAAAGAAAAACAGCAAGAATTATTTGATTTAAAAACGTTAAGTGATATAATAACACAAAAAGAATCTCACGAATTGTTTTTAATAGAATCAAAGATAAAGAAACGAAAAAAAACTGACCAATTGTCTTGCATTCGTAATGATCAATTTTCGAATATTTCATATTTTTATTCTAAATTCAGCAGTTAATGCATGATCCGCAATTAGTAATGCGCAGGGATAAATAATGAAAAAACTATTTGTCGAAAGCAATGTTTAAATACACATACGGAGCAAACATCGAATATTCTATGTTACATTATCTTCTTCTTCTCAAAGTGTAAACTTTTACTAAATCCGAAGCATTTTGAGATAAGTTGCAATTTTTCCATTTGAAATTCTCTTCTTAGACTAAATATCCATAGTCGCATTGTCATTCAAGGGTGGATTTTTTATCAAATAAACAAGTGTGAGCATGTGGTGAGGGATGGCGATTGCAGTGCCAAAAGAAAGGAAAGAACATTTCATTTTATGTTGTTTAATATACCTTTATAAATTCTTAATACTGTTTAATGTCAGAAGATACTTTTAAGGCAATTAGTTACATCAGAAATGCAAAATTTCAAATAATAATAATAATGACTGATTTAAAGTAACTTTTAACTATGATATTTAATACTAAAAGACGGAAGTTTAATTCGTATAACTTTTAACTATGATATTTAATACTAAAAGACGTAATTAATTCGTGCCTTTATCAGTAAAAATCAATTCAAATTATTCAATTTATGATAAAAATAAACATATATGAAACAAATTTTCTTTTCGAATTCATTGAATTCTTTAATGAGGAAATAATTCCAATCAGTTGTAGATTCGCGATGGGTTAAAACTGCACAGTGCACAAGCATTACATTTCAAAACTTAAGTTTAATTTGTTTTGATTTTTATTAACGTCGTACTTTAATGTAATACGAGGATTATTGGTAATGGATTGGTAATTTTGAGCCTCGGCCAAGTGATGAACTTAAGAATTTAAAGTCGTACTGCAGGATTAGCTTCAAAGTATAGTATCATTGAATTCAATGCATTGTTATTATGTGGAAGGGGGCGCGAAAAAAAATTATTGAAAATTGGGTGCAAATATTGAAAGTTTGAGAAGCACTGCTCTAATCCATTATTCGACAACGCCAGTGACGAGTTTACAACCGTGATCACTGACAACTATTCTGGCATCTGGCGGTCATTAAAAACATCAAAAGAGTGTCATTGAACTAGAAAATTGGTGTATGCAAAAAAATTTAACCAATTTTGGAGTAGCAAATTTCCAACTGAGCTGACCTTATCCTTAACGTTGTGATGAAGGGTATCACGTAGATACCCCAAATTTAAATGCAGAGTATTTCTGAGAGTACAGAATTTGGTAAAAACATCTGAGATAGTTCAAGAGAATAAGTGATAAAGCACGAGTGAGACATTGTGTGTTGTACATTAAAGTAGTACTGCAGCCATACTATACCGTAGTACTCTTCAAGATTAAGGGTTGCAAAGGACGAAAGTAGAAGACATTGCTAGTTAAGCAAATTTAGGAAACAGAATAAAAGCAATCAAGATCTAGCAAACTTAGAATTGAGGAAAGGGGAGAAACATGGAGAAAATGCTCTTAATCAAATCGAACCTGAACTCTCCGAAGTTTTCAGCGTCCACTAGAAAACAGTCAAAACACAGTTGCAAGAGTGTTGGGTAAAAATCATCAAAAAATTGAATCACTGGATTCTACAACAGTTTATTGCAGATTAATGGTACCGTAGAATCGTCATCTATGTTGCTTTATTTTCCTGGTACAAAAATAAGCCATTCTTGAATGGGAGTTTTCCAACAGTGAGATAGAAGTTACGTCTGTAACATACGGTGATGACAAAAAATGTATGACTTTCTGAAATATCTTCATCGACGTCTAATTTAAAACTTCGTCCCAATGAAGTTTTGTAGCTTGCGTGGTGGGAGGTGTATGGAATAGTTTTCTCTGAGGGGCCCTGTCACCAAACAAAACCATTAATGCTACATTCTACTTTTTTTCAATTAGACAAATTGGGATCCACTTTGGTCACGAAGAGACTAAGTTTCGTTAGTCGGCACTGTATTATCTTCCATCGTAACTACAGGAGGCTACAAACTTCTGTCGTTTTCGATCACCAAAAGAAATTAGGTTTAGTTGGAAAATTTAACCCCCCTCTTGCATTTTCCAGAATTGGTGAATGCTGACTATCAACTGTTGGTGTTTTTGCACTTCTTCCTTGTCACATATAAGGTTTTGAAAAGTAGCACTTAACAGCTTTTTTATTTAACCAAACTACGTTTGATTCTCTCAGATTGAAAGGTGTGGTCAGTCTGGAAGGAATAGACAATCTACCAAGCACAAATAGGAAAAAAATAAAAACAAGTTCTTACCATATAGGTTTGATAATTAACTATTAAATCAAAATTCAAATTAATATACTTCATTTTAGCATCAGCTACTATAAGAAGAACAAATATCTTCTGAAAATGGCTTAACCCTTTATCTACCGACGGTACTTATAAGTACCACTCACTTTAAAATTACATAAAATAACCATTTTTACGAATACTTTGACAATACTTTGTAGGAATATTCTTTTCAATCCACTCTTCCAAAATTTATGACAGCTCGGGTCCTATGATGAGTATTTTAGCGGGAAAGACGAGTAGTGTTACAGCAGAAAATGGCGTTTTTAGCTGACATTTTGATCTGATTGCGAACATTGGCATTTGTGTTCCGAAAAAGTAGTTAGTGTCAAAAGGTATATTATTTTTTGTGTATGTTAATGGAGACCTTAGAAAACGATTTGACTATTTATTTTAAGTGAACAATGTATACAATGGATCTTTCAGTTGAATATGTTTAATTAACTAGCTCTAACGAATTAAATTTCCCAAAGTTGAGTATTTTGCTTATGCATATCTCTTAATTTTCAATGTAGTGATTGAAAATATTGCATGGAAAAAATTGCAGTAAATCATAAAGCGGAAGATAAAGAGTTAAATACAAGTTCCTTAATATCTCTCTCGACAAACTACATTACTATTATTTCTTTTAATTTTTCTTCACGACTCATAAAAAAGTGTTATATATAGAATTGTGAAAACTGCAATTCATATTATTTCGTATGAGTATAATCATGAATTCGTATGAATTGATAGGTCAGAAAATAAAATCATACTGAGAGTGAAATAATAAATAAAATAAAACATCCCCCCAGTTATATACTTTTAACATTAAATATAGCTAATCTTCTTTCCAATCCCATTCTAGTATCGAAGGATTTGTTTCTGTATCCCTTATACAATAATACAGGTATAAATATATATTCGTCTTAAAGTAT
Source organism: Trichonephila clavipes (assembly GCA_019973935.1). Taxonomy (NCBI): domain Eukaryota; kingdom Metazoa; phylum Arthropoda; class Arachnida; order Araneae; family Nephilidae; genus Trichonephila; species Trichonephila clavipes. The sequence continues at coordinate 20,005 of BMAU01015279.1, read as the reverse complement.
TCCTCTCTTTTTTCATTTTGATCCCCAAAACGTGAATATTTCCCGCACGTTTCTACCTCCTGATGATCTGCTCACCAAAACCAAAGGAAGTAAAAGAAAAGGAAGCGAAGATACACAAAGAACCCGAGACAAAGTCCCTCAGAGATAAAGGGTAAAAACAAAATCGTCAAAATCCGCCAACTCACCTCTTTCTCAGAAGACGTGACGGATGAAAACGTCCAAAAGAATTTCACGCCCCTGCACCGTTTCCGTCCGCCTGTCTGATTCGCGAGTTCAGGGCTGAAGAGTGCCCTACAATCTCCCGCAACCACCATACGCTCCTTGCTCCTCAGGAGTTGGGTTTAATGGCTCGAATTAACCGAGGAGGCACTGGGGTTTGATCTATTGATGTATTAATGAGCAGGAGGCTTCTTTCCCTAAGAATTGACCTGATATGGGACAGGTCAGAAATTTACTTGGCATTCACCGTGAAGTGATTAGAAGATTATTATGTGGTAGAAATAGTTGTGGCAGACAGTATTTCACGTTAATGAGATGTGCCACATTATCTGATGCATGCATTTTGCAGTCCGATAATTCGTAAATATTTGTCTAGTTCGTTTAAAAGGTTTGATAACCTTGGAAAAATTCATGTGCATTGTATAATAATTGTTCTATCAGTTGTGGTGACATTGAAATAAATATTACATGGAGGGAAATGATCAATCGATTTCTTGAAAATGCTTTTTTCTAGTGGATTGAGTAAAATGTTGAACAATAGAATCAAAAGCATTTAATGAAAATATTCCATTCATGAATGCGAGATGCAAGTTTTTAGCCCAAAATATTGCATCGAAATAATGCTCTAGAATTGCTCCCTTGAGCTATTCTATGAGAATTGCTTATTAAAAAAGTGTCAATTTTGTCCAGCATTTTGAAAGACAAAACACAATTAAAAGTTATAATAAAATAAATTATCAAAAGTTATAATAAATAATAGGCCCAAAAAATTGTATTTTTTGTTACATATTAGTATCGACTGAAAGATTAACTAGAAATTTTCTCATATAGAAAAATGTTTTGAACTATAATGCAACATAGAAATCGGATGAGAAAGGATGATGGAAGAAATTCCTTTAACCTTCTGGCCGGAACATCAATTTCTTTTTGCTGCTCTTAGAAACATCCGTCTGGCAGACGAGTATGCAGATTTTTTTGAATTTTATTACCTTAAGGACTGTTTTAAATGTCCTTATCGCTCATTAAATTGAGTAGAATTTTTAATATTTAAGTCTGTATGAGGCACACTATAATAATGCATTTTTTCACAAGAATTGGGACTAGTATTTTTATAAAAAAATGATTAACATTTTTTTTATATTCATGTAAAAATAATTCAAAATAATAGTACCAAAAACGAAAAAAATGATAGGAATATAGATATTGATATGTATTTATAGATAAGAAAAATCACACATATCGTGAGTTGAAAAAAATCGCCAAGTGCCCCACCACGTGGTCCTCTCACTGGGTAGAGTCCAACTGAAGATGTCAAGGCAGCCCATTCGAAAAATCCCACCACAGCGTTATCTACAGGCATGAAAGCAAATCATTTCCGTCGGAGAGACGGAAGTTCCGGTCAGAGGGTTAGATCTATTTCACGTAAAATTAGGTTTATTTTTTTATTGTTCCCATCAATAAAAAACATAACAGAGATATCCGCATTGTAATTTTAATTTAAATAACTTGGAGTTTTTATATTTTCTACATAAAAATTAAAATGTTGATGAAAAAAATTTCTACAAATTACTTATTGTCAGTTTATATGTTGTCATTTATATCATCCTATGAGAAAATATGATATACTATTATATGAAATTGTGTAATATTTATTACTTTCATATCATTATAAATATTCCATGACACAAAAAACAACGCACTAAGAAGTTATCCAAATGGGACATAAATACGTATGCTCTTATCTTAAGATATAATGAGCAAACGATTGCCATTTGGTGGTCAGTAATTGAACAGCTGACATTGAGATGGTGCGTAAAAAAGTAGTAAGTCCAATACACACACAATGACATAACTTCATTGAAAATGTGATTCCGTCGACCTACGTGGCCTGTACTTCTACCTCACAAAAGATTCTTGAGCAATATGAGCCGATGTTATCATTTCAGAGAACATGCAAGTGAACTAGAGGAAGTAGAGTGGTTAAATAGCAGGACCACTTAAAATTGATAGAAAATTTGGCGATGTTGGCAGGAAGGAGGGGGGTGAAAGATTATTGTAAAAAAACGTCAAAAGTTAGGGGTTGACCGGGAGAATGAGTGGATATAGTGATTGTCGGCATTCTCAATCCTTTGGTTGTCATCCAAGACATTTTCAGCACAGAGGTATATTTATGAAATTCTACTCTAAACAATGAGTTGTTTTCTTTTCCCAAACCCCAGAGCTTATATTTCTTCAAGACGCCCAGTCACTCACTCTATATGCTATTGTATTGCCAATCGTCATGTTTCTCCAACACATTCCTGTCATGAGAGATTTCAGATTTGTCACCAATAAAGCACGTTTAGGCTCGGAAGCAGGATTCTCCAACAATCCCTAGGGTACAGAGATTTAACGCATGAATTAAAACACGTACGGCAGGTAAACAAGCATGAGGGCATCCGTTATCTCCACAAATCAGTGATTTAGATGCAGATGCATTAAGGCATCCGACTACATTCGGAACCGTGATTTTCCAAAGCGTATAAATGGATAATATTTATTATATTTAGCGTCACTTATATTAGAAAATGTATATAAAATTGTTTTAAGAATAGTAACACAATAAAAAATTACTTAAGGACAATATTTTGACAAAAAATAAACATAGAATGATCAATTTTCAAAATATTCTCCTTTTGTGAAAAATGCTTCTATTATAATAATATTTTGCCTGTATATAGCTCAGACCTCTGTACAGAGGCTGGCCGCGGTAGCCGAGTGGTATAGGTATCGTATCGTGGCATGCCTTGCCACGAGTTCGAGCCCAGTACCACTAAAGACCCACCGTGTAGGGCAGCGATGCACGTTAAATCTGTCGAGAGCTGAAACGTCCTCTCGTTGGTGTGGTGTGGCAGTTAGGAGAGGCGGTACCACCTCAGGTGTCGTCCACGTCACTTGACCATGGTTCAAAATTACGTGGTCCGTCGCCAAAAGCCCTCGTGTAGCTGAACAGTGTGACGTTAATATTCAATCAATCAATCTGTACAGAGGCTTAACTAGAATTTTTGAAATATATAACTTAGAAATGGGTTTATCCATGTTTTACGACAAGAGAAGGGAGAAATTTTAAAAAAGTAACGCGGATAATTATTTCAATTGGTTGTAACTCTGAAAATAATGTGAATTTTTCAAAAATCATAGTACAGCCTCTGTACAGAGGTCTGAGCTATATACAGGCAAAATATTGTTATAATAGGAGCACTTTTAACAAAAGGAGAACTTTTGTTAAAAGGTTATTCTAAGTTAATTATTTCAAAAATTATCATATTTAAATAATTTTTTATGTCAAAATATCCTTAAAACCATTTTATACATATATTCTAATCTAAGTGACACTAAATATCATGAAATTTACCCATTTATGTGCTTTTTTTAAAATCACGGTTCCAAACGTACTTGGATACCTTAAAGCTAGAGAAAAGGCCAGTGTGTGTGTGTGTGTGTATTATTATTATTATTTCGTTATTGTAAACTGTATTTCCTGATTAAGGTAGTCAATTTGATATTTATTTTGTTTTCAATATACGTATGCCTATCTATCTACTTTCGTCCAATTTGGATAATTTTTCACACATGTGTGCAACATTTTTCATGTTACAGAGTACATAAAACAGAATTCATAAATACTGTTTTGTTAAAAACTTATATAATCATACTTTTAAATGTTTTTGCTACGAAAAAAATAGCAAGTGAGTTTCGTTTATTTCGTCCAGCATTGGTTAATATCCGTTCAATTCCTACTTGGTAATTTTATTAGTGTAATCAAGGTTCTGAGTTATAAGACTAACTAAAAATTATACCAAATCGTATTAAAGCTTCCAAAGGAAACCATACGAATAATAAATTAAAAATAATACAAATAAATTGTTTAGTAAGACATGCTTGAATTCAAAACATGTATTGGTCATATTCATCGAAATCTTTGAAAAATATTTTGGCAGTCCAATCAATAATTAAAAAAATTTCAAACTTAAATACAGTAAAAAAAGATTTGTGTCATGAAATATTTTTCAAATTGAACACTGTCATAGAAGAAGGTTTACTTTTCAATATTAATATTCGATAATACTGCAAATACTTTTATAGAATTAAAAATAATATTGTATATACATTGAAGTTGGAACTAAACATGACAAAAAATTGAATTTTAAACCTACAATTCAAACTTAGAAATAATGTAGAATAATAAAATAATTCTTTTTTAAGGAATGAACAGCTTTTTTTTGAAAAATCCATGTTTATAAGAAGTTACAGAATTTAATTAAAAAATATGCTCATATCCAAAATTAAGTTCACGAACATATCTTTCGTCATAGTTTAAAATACTTTCAGTAAAACTGATAGAATTTGAATTTTATATATTTTGAAGAACAGGTAGTACAATATCAACCTCCAGTTTCAGAAAAAAGGTTGATTATCGTTAGTTTTTACAGAAATACTAGATTGAGATCGTACACGCATATGGGAATCTCCCTCCAGTTTTGTGAATATAGCATTAAAACAAACAAGTTAGTCTGTTTGCAGTGGGAAAGAGTTCTCATAATGGTTTATATGATTCCTTGAGATGGAAAGCCGTTGACAGGCTTGAAGCTAACCAGTCTCAAGCGGATGTGGCTCGATGGTTACAAGTGGTCCAAAATATGTCTCGTGGTCATGTAGTCTATTCCAAGCAAGTGGTATTGTCACCAGGAAAATCAGACAAGGGCACCACAGAGCATCGACATCTGCACAGGATCTCTACCTGACTTTAGGCGCACGATGACATAGACGGACAACGGCTCCTCAGCTTGCTGTTGAGTCTGGAAGAAAAATTTCCAGGCTAACAGTCGTCTTTGTGTTCTTTTCAGTTACGAGTCGAAATGTACCAGACAAAGTGATTCTTTTGGGTCTTCACCTAGGCAGAAAATGGAGCAAGCTTTAACCCACTCGATGTGTAGCTTTAACCCACCTTTTATGTGTTAGCATAATGTAGGGCAGCAGTTATAAAGCACTATACGCTTTCAATGTGGGTTCTGTGAACTCAAAGCGCTATAGGGATGGGATTTTGGAAGCCTATGTCAGGTTTTTCTGGTTGCTATGGGCCCGGACTACATTTTCATGGACGACTAGCTGGTATACCCGTTCTTCGCACGGGTGAACTTAAAAATTAAACAATACAGACTGAAGGATGAAGAAGTTTTTAATGAGTTAATTTTACGTGAATTGTAAATTAAACAAAAAAGAAGCTTTTTGCATATCTCAGCTGAACAAAAAAATCCATGTTCGCTAAATTTTAAGTCTTTAAATATAATAGCTGAATTTTTTTATTATTATTTTTTTATTATTATTTATGACACCCGTAACTTTCTTGTGGGTCGATTTTTGAAAACACCTACCTGTTCAGCAAAAGTAACACATTGTTACAAATTTTGTGTAATAAACGCTTAAAATAGTGTAAATAATTTGTATCTGTATGTGTAATTCATTAATATTACTTTCTGATGCATTTGTTTCATGTTAAATGGCTGTTACCCGCGACTTTGTCCTCGTTGAATTTAACAAAAAAGTTATTATCCACTTCGCAGAGTTTACGAAAACTTAATAATTATGTATTCTACGTAAATAAATACCTATGCTATAAGTATAATGTTATTCTTCTACTTTGTGAATCGATGTTTCTTTTTTGTTTTACATTTTTGTCTTTGTTTTTTGTTGAGCAAGGTGTGAAAGGTGTGAAAGGAAAGCATGACCTTTGACACTGCCGATGGGGTGAGGACTAAAATCATTAGGATCAAAATAGGTCTAAGTAGCAGTAGGGTGAAACGCGAACACAAACGAAGCCGCAAGGAAGAGAGTGAAATAGACGCATGACCTTTGACGATGCAGTTAAGAACTGTAAAATCATTAGGATGAAAGGACATGAAAAGGAAATTTCGCGAGTGGCAGCAAACTAATCAAACAAAAAAGTTTGATGTAACTTCTAGAAATCGTTGAGACAGAAGGCTCGCGAAATAAAATAATCCCTATTGAATAAAAATAATCCCTATTGAACTAAATAATCCCTATTTGAAACGGATGTTGCTCACTATTTCATTGGTTTTAATTTTATTTTCTCGGAACCCTAATTTTTTTTTCTAAAACAAAAGTAGCCTAAACTACTCTTTATAACAGTAGATATCTGCCAGTGAAAGTTCTGTCAAAATTGGTTTAGCCGTTTCAGAGATTAGCCGAAACAAACAGACAGACAGATAAAAATTTTAAAAACTGATTTTTTCATGTAAGTACCGCATATACTTTTAAATGCACTTAGTAAAAAGCTGCTAATTTCAAATTACAAACAGACACTTCATTTTTATTTTTATATATAGATAATGCTCTGCCCCACAGAACTCACAATGCTCATAAATTTTGTGAAGAAGTGCATATTTGTTGCACGAATTGACCATCAAGGTCCCTGGGTCACACAATTCTAAGGAATATGTTTGGCATGGTGTAGGAAAAGCCATTTCTCAGTGTAGCGTCTCTCCCAGGGCTCCCCTGGAATTAAAAGTCCCCTGTTTTTGGAAAAATGAGCTTTGTTGCCACAAATACTTATTAACACCCTCATAAACAGTATTCCAGATCGTTGTGAGGCTTGTATTGTATTTCACAGTGATCTCACTTCATATTAGGCAGACCTTTCCCGAGGTAAATACTTTATTGCTCATTCATGATTTCTTACCCCTTTTGATAAAACCCTCTATTTAATTCAATATTAATATCTTTCTATATTTTTACATTGCTGTATTCTTTCTCACATTGCAATACAACTCCATACTATGTTTCGTGGTAACACAGCGAAAAGTCCATCCGTTTTTAAAGAATTTATTCTTGTGACCATAATTTTGGACATGAGTGTAATAAAAACAGACAATTACAATTACAGCACTTCAACTCTGAGCGAATTTATATCGACACTTTCGGTGCCTATTCGCATAAAGTTACGCATGCACATATATAGCACTTTATACTACTTGTTAAAATAATTATTGTTCTTTAAAATAGATGAGCTAATTAGGCATTTTTCGAAATTCGAAAGTCGTGTTTTTATACTTTACACCAGTGATTCTCAAAGTGGGCTGTATCAACCCCCAGTGGTCTATGTCGACCTACAAGTGGTTCACGTCAGGTAAAAAATAATTTGGGGTTCTACAATAGTGGTTCTTGTTAAACCAGATCGTGACTTTTATTTTAAAAGGAAATTTAATCAAGTGGAAACTAGACACTTATTTAACGTATACATTTACTAAATTTAATGAGGTTAATTTACAGCTACAAGGTGACAACATAAATTTTATTAATACAAGGACCACATTTCAGTCTTTTTTGTGCCAGAATTAAGCTAAAGGAGTATAATGCTGGACGTCGCAAATTTTCCCAGTTTCTCGATTGTCACAAACAGTCTGGCAGGAAAAAGACGTTTTAATCAACATTCAACATTTAAATGCTCCTTTTTTTAGATTTTGAAACTAGGTCTGAGAATGTTTTGACTATGATAATACCACAGTTGGCAATGAATTCATACGGTCACATTAAAAAAAATGTCTGATTACAAGAATTAGGTAATAAAAATAGGCACTAACGGAGATCTTAAAGTAAAATTTAGAGACTTTTAGTCAGCAATTTGGGCTTGAAAAGATATACCTGTTATTTATCCCAAATTATGGAATACCTTGAAAAGCTTTTTAATTGTTTTTCCGATTGAGAAGGTGTTTCAGTGCCATTGCCAAGTTCCAAAAAATAAAAAAAAAGAAGAACAGACTGAAAACTATTAAGGGTTAAACCTGACAAGATTGATGCCAAATGTTTCGAATGTGTTATTGTGAATAACCACATTCATCCCTCATACTAAAAACATTTGTTTGTTGCTCAGTTATTTTATGCAACATTAATTTTATGCATTAATTAGATTGTAATTAAATTAATTAACATGTGTTTTCTTAAGTTATAAACACTATACTGCACTACAGTTAGAAATTTAAATCTTTTAAAAATAGTAGCTCTATGCATGTTGTCAAAAACATATTCAAGTTGATAAATTTGCAAATATTTAATATTAGGTAAATAGGGGCATACCTAAGACCGAAAATCCTGGCGAGGGTCAATGAGGCCAATACGTTTGGGAACCTCTGCTTTACATATGCTTCCTTCTTTAAATTTTTTAAAAATATTTTTTGTGTGGTTTCCTTATACTCTAAGCACTATTTACAATGAGTAATTTATAATAAATAAATTTATCAAATTAATGCGGTCACCATTCTTCAATTTTGAAGATGATGTACTATTTTCGCTATGAGTTGTTAACGATTATAGCTTTCAAATTAATATCAACTTTTTAATATTTGCTATATACCTTTAAGTAGTTAGGTTGTTCTTTTATAATACCATGTGTTTTATGTTTTTGAAAATTAATGAGAATTTTACAACAAAAACAACTGTTTTTATTAAAGTTTATATAGTTCAGTAATACCAAGCAATCTTAATTCTAACCCTAGAAGAGGTAGGAGTCATTGTACTAATGATATTTACAGTGGTGTTAAAAATATATATACACATAATTTGATGAAGAAAAAAACTACATATAATCACAGGTATTACAGTGAATAAAAATGTCAAAATTACAATGAGTGTTCAAGCCACCTCCAAACATTTTCGAGCGCACAATGTGGATGACTTCTCACAGAGTAGCCACAGGTATTGAGAGACTAGTCGTTTCAATTTCATAGAGCAGTTACTCGATTGTGCTATTTACTTATCTATTTTTTTTGCTGTATACTGCGCTTTTGAGGTAACCCCGTAAGTAAACGTCACTTGAGGTTAAATCAAATGAACGTGCAAAGTACTCAATCGGACCCTTTCGGTCAATCCAATGACCGGGGCAACTTTATCCTGATGGTACATCTGCATGATAGTGGGGTGAAACGCCATTAAATTATTACCATGTATGACAAGGAAACATTTTTAAAATGTATTACTTCTTCAAAAGGAAAATTATAGACAAAAACCAAGTTCTTGGAAAGAGATCACATAATACTGGCACGAACTTTTCCCCATAAAACATAAATTCCCAACGTAGAAAACATCGAATTAAACATTGAGGGAGATTTAAGAACAGTTCATCAGCATCTTCACAGATGAAACTTAAATGGCTATTTTTGAAAGCTGAAATATTTGATTAATTTAACCAATGTCAAGAAATACAAGAACATCAGTATATATAATAAAGAGTATTAAGGCGTGTATCGTGATAACAGGAAAGTTATAATTTTGTCCAGTAACCATTTTTTATTTTGTTTCCCATATAGTAAAATTTAATATTTGGTGATGTCCCATGGAAAATTCTGACTACTCCGCTCCAACTATAAATAATGGAGACGACTCATTGACAGTATGTAAGGATCCCTTCCTCATTCTCTGTATATACTTAAGAATTAATAGCCATCATTTTGAGATAAGCGGCCCACGAAGATTTAAAGTTTGTTGACCGTGGCTTAAAGAACGAGAAGTGAAACAATTCCTAAAAATCTTCAGTCATCATACCTCAGCACATTGAAGGAATATTTAAGGAATATTTTGTGTGACAACTGTGAGAGGATGGTTTCTCTTCTATTTTCGCCATAGTCAGTGAGTGGTATATTTACGTTGCACTACAAATCAACACGAGGGGATTGGGAACGAACCTTATAATTATGAACCATGGTCAAGTGAATTGAACTTAGAATTTCAACACCATGCCACTTTGTGCTGCTTCAACACACTTAAAGTGCAACAGTCCCTCCACCGTGAGGGTCTTCCCCCGCAACACTAGGATCGAGCTCGCAACATTTTGGATACGAGTTCGTGACCATGACGGCTACTTTGGAACAGTCAGAATCAAGAGATACAGTCGAACCTCTCTATAGCAAAGTACATTTTCTATCTAACGAACTTTTTCTTTCTTGGTTCAATTTTTGTTCTCCTTTTTTTAAAAGTATTTCTGAAAAAATGTCACCTTATTCAACACATTTTATGGGGGTCATAAATCTTGAACTGGTTTTATTACATCCTAACTCGCCGAGAGCAATAGAGTTCTGGACAATTCTTCCAAGAAGGGCAACTTTTAACCCCATTCCCCAGTTCACTAGAAACATCTTCGATATCATCTTTCACACTCAAGTGGTGTTGTCTCATGACCTCATGTTCTATTTATAAAATAATGTATGTTTAATAATACTTTATGATATAAATTATAAAATATTCTTAAAAAATTATTAATTTTCGCATAAAACTATGTTTTAATATTGTAAATACTGTGAATTTTTCACCATTTTTTTTCTTGTTTTCCTTGCAGTTTTTCTTTCTTTTTTGATGGGAAAGATATATAAAATAAGCATATATATATATATATTAATTTTAAAAAAAGTGTGAATAATTACTTTTTTAATACATAGTGTTTATGAATTTAAAATTTGCTTTTGTGGTTTATAAAGTTTATTAAATGATGAACCTCTATATAACGATTTTTCTATATAACGAAATTTTTCCCGGGATTTAGCGACTTCGTTATATAGAGGTCCGACTGTATTTTACAGGTAAAAATATTCTTGTATTTTACAACATCTATATATGTTTTATTCACGCCACTTTACTGTTATTACAAACAATGTTCACAGAGGATCTAATTACTATATGAATAAAAATTGTAATTCAGATTCCACATGTTTCTCATTTTAATTATTTGCCTCTTTATACATCCTGAAATAGTTTATATTGTAATTCTGAGTTTAAAAAATCTAAATAGGCTAAAAAAAATTTACGTATATAAGATAAACAGTTACGTATTTAAATTACCTTAAATGAATATATCTCTCCGATAAATAAAATTCAAATTCTTCAATTCACGCAGTCGAAAATTTCTTTTACCAAACAATCCATATCAATTAAAAGATTTTCCATGCTAATGAGATCTTAATGAAGCCTTTTTTTAAACTTATGATTAAACGATCTTTAAAACATTAAAACAATCTTAGCATTATAAGATTTTTTAAAACGTCTCTCTCTTTTTTTTCACAAGCAACAAAATTGGCTTCATTTAATGCATCAAAAATAAATAACTATAATGATTACATGGTGTATACCTGCATTCAACAACGATTAATTAAAAGAGAATAGAGCATTAAAGCAATTACAGAGTGCTTAGGATAAAAAAAAAGTTATTGGAAAGAACTTTGATCCTTAATTTTAAGCTCGTTACGATATTAAAATATTATTTTCATAGAAAAAGGACTTTCTTCGTGGTATTAAATTAAACTTCAACTTCTAAAGGAAGATTTTGAGAATAATTAGTAATTTACGCGCTGTCTAGTATAAGAAGAAAATTTAAATCTAAAAGAAGAGCTTGAGGAAATTGTAGTGTTTATCTATTATTGTTGCTTATTATAATTAATTTCTAATAGATATTTTTAATTTAAGTGTTAGCATGTTGAACGAAATAAAGATTTTATTTTTATGTTGAGGAAAGTCAAATGATGTATCAAATTCCTAATTTCGTCATTTCCCTGCGACATATATACATAGAGGATTTGGTATCTAGATACTCTGTACGAAATGATGAACTTTATGAAAAATGGTTTTTGAAGAAAGTCATTGATTTATACTCTCAAAAATATTTTATATATTTATAAGTTTTTTACTTAAACTATAAAATATATTTTTTCATAAAAATTAAAAACAAAAAAAATAATGAAAGAAGATGTAGTTTAAATGAAGTATTGGATATAAAATATTTTCTGTTAGTAAGGGCCAAAATTAGCATTTTTTGTAATATTTTTTGCCTGTTTGCATATTTTCAGTTTTATTTTATTAAATTTACTCGTAATTAAATCAGAGAAAGTTTGCAGATATTTATTTTATTTTTCTGATATCTTTTCTTTTAAACAATGCTATTTATACAAAAATTTACATAAATAAATTTAAATATTTTACAATAATTTTTTTTATTATGGTCATAAAATAAAAAGCAATATATATATATATATATATATATATATATATATATAATACAAAAAACGTTTAAAAAAATTTCTGATCAAATTATTTTTGGTGAAAAATTCACATTTTGTATAGATGAATACAATTTTTATTTTCATTGGAAGAAAAACCAACAATATTAGGATAGAAACCATACAATAGCTGAAAAAATAATTTTGATCTTGAAAAACTTTATTCAAGATGAGATAAATGAATTTTTAGAATTCTTATCTTGTCAATAGGTGTTTACGAATTTTTTAAATATATATGAAATTTTCACCGACAAAAGAACAATTTAGTTTGTTTTGAAAATTTTAATATCTTGAAAAAAATTCAAATCTTGGAGATATTTTAATTATCATTTTTTAAAAATTCTTATAACTTTATTGAAGCATTTCATTTCAGCTTTTTATTTTAGCCTTCTCCTAAATATTAATTTAAAAATATTATCAGCGTGTTAAAATTAATATAAAAATAATTTCCTTCAACTTTCTCTCATATCCAATTAAATGGCTCATACGTTCTTGGACGAGGTACTGCTAAAATGGAGATATCTTGTGAGCACGCACGCCGAAAGTTTGGCTAAATAAATGGGTATGACACTATGATGAAGATTGGCCACCACGTTCAGTTGATCTGGCTCCACTAGACTTTCGCCTGTGAGTATACTTGAAGCAGCATGTGTAAGCGACCCCTCCACAAACACTGCATGACCTTAAGAGACGTATAACGAATGCTTGGAACTACATGTCACATTCTATGCCCCAACGTGTGCTACGTGGCATTCAAACGAGGATCTAAATATGCAATGCAACTGATGGTGAGATGTATAAACATCTCAAGTAAAGGTATATTCTTAACACTAGTTTTTTTTCTTTTTTTTTCTCAGATTGTTTCTCTAGTGTAACAGTGTAGGAAATCACGAAACAAAATACGCCGCTAATATTTGTACTAATTCTCAATAAAGCTCAATTAAAGCTAATATGCTCAATAAATTTGTAAACAATTTTTTTCCTCTATCTCGTTTCGTTTTCGAAATAGAGATGCCAAGTTCACAGTTTTCCTCCAGATAGCGCCGTAAGTGATTTTTTTCAGAAACGCATGACAACTTTACTATATCTAGGTACCACTTTTATGAATATAGCAGCAGCCGTTTCAAACATATATATATATATATATATATATATATATATATATATATATATATATATATATATATGTATATATATAATTATTCACCCTTTGAACTTTCTCTCGAGGCCTTTTAATTAATGCACGAAATGGTAGTGAGCCCTCCAAGACTTCGTAAGATAGTCAAAATTTTAGTTTACCCGCCTAATCAGAATAATCTGTTAAACACAACTTAATCTGCTAAAAACTGCAACGTTAATGCTTTTCAAAACAAGATGATGCAATATTGCATCATTCACCTATTTTGATTAATCACAGAAATCATAAACCGGAAATCATATGATTCGACAACTTTCCGGCTTAGGAAATTATAAAAGCTAAGATCTCCGGAACGAGTAAAGAACGCTTTTCAATTTTGTCCAAATATTCGAGCATGTTTGTGTTATATTTTTTGTTGCGTCGCTTTATGTTTTTGAAAATCCTTATATGTGCAAATAAAATGTAAAATTTTTTTTCTCATCAATCTATTCGACGACTGCAACAAGGTAAAAAAAGCTTCTCTCAGAAGAATGTTTTTATTCCCGTAAACTCGTGGCATATATATATATATATATATATATATAAAAATCAGAATTCATCAATATTAATATATAAGATCATTGGCTTTGAAAGTATTCTCAAAACAATTAACACCATTAGTTTTTCAGCTTGCTTTCGTAGCTGTTTACTCAAAATCTAACATACATTTCTTAACCTGCATTTGTCCTTAACCTTGGATCCACATTATCTGAGCATAAATGAAAAGCACAAAAAAATATCTTCTGAAAATTTAAGTAAATCATTTAAAAAAAGACGTATTTTCTTCCTCTCATTTTATTAGAATGTCCATGCATAAATAATTTACAGAACTCATTGAACTCAGTTTGTTAATATGGATTTAATATACTGTTTAAGTACATAATTAATTCTTCCAATTCTACTTTCGAGAACAAAATATATAAACGTAGCAATCTATTCCATGCAAGTGGAAAGATAAATTATAGGCCCTCAATTACCAAATAAGTCTCAGCGTAATGCGTAAAGAAATAAACTATTAACGGCAATTACATAAAAAAGTCCTCGAACGTCGCAAAACTATAAACAAAAGTACCAGAACTGTGATGTATGGTTCTTTTATAATCGCCATTTCAAACATTCGATCTTGGAGAGCTGCGAAACTTCGATCGTCCTCAAAAACTCTCATTAGAATATCGTTAAAGGCAACCGCGCTAATGATCCAGCCACACAATGGCTCTCCGTTAGGTAATAATTGCGCCGTTAGTGTTGGCAGCATCGGCACATCGTTCCAAAGCTTACTACTTTTTTACCTTTTTTTGCATTCACTATCTGCGATACATCTTAACTGGATTTAATGGCCCATTGAACTATTTAGAAAATTTAGTATTTTACGAGTAAAATTGAAGTTATTATTGAGGATATTTCAAATTAAATGGTATAATTTAAAATTAATGACTTTGCATCATGAATTAATTTTTTTAGCCATTAATTGCAACGTTAGAGTATATTATGTTGGTATTATGAAGTGTATTTTGTATAAAAATATGACATGGAGATATAACTCTGGCATGTATTGCATGCCAATTCTATCCATCTTGGATCTGTAATTTCTTCTCGGAAGTTTTGCACACTGTTTTGATGTGCCTTGTCTAAATTTATATGATGACTCTGGTGTTGCAATTTAAAATGTTTACTTATAAATTATGTTATTAAGATGATTAAACTAGGAAACTTATCACATTTAATTCCAATAATACCAATTAGGAATAACATAACAGTACCAAGAAGTAATAATACAAAGCACTTCAATAATTCATGCAAAAGATAATATTCCGTAAGAAAGTAATGATATTTTTCAAGCTACGCAATATTTTTATTGAGGTATAAGAGCATATATATATATATATATATATATATATATATATATATATATATGTATTCGAATTAGTAAGTTAGCGATAACGGTAAATCAGTATTAATAAAGGAATATTGAACAAAATAGTTAAAAATAATTTCACTATGATTTAATTAATTTATTGGTGATGGACAATAAGTTTTATACCACAAGTAAAGTTCATACAAAGATTACTATGATATTCTAAATTTAAGTGCATACAAACGAATGATAATATTAGATTCGAAACAAAATTTACGAAATCATTTATAGAAGGTACAGTTGTATGAATCTCGATTTACAGAACCCTATTTAACGAATATTGCGATTTACCGGATTTTTCTTATTCACAGATTAAAGTGAAGGAGAAACAACCTATTTAATGAATCATTAATCCCGAATTAACGAATTATTTCAACAGCTGAAAAAAATATTCTTTAATGTGGATTAGAAAAAAATTGAATTTTTGTTACAAATGACAAACTATTTTGTCCGGAACAAAAAAAAGACTATCTTGTAAGCGACAAATTTGGTGCAGATGTGTCAAGAGTGTAACCTATCACATGGGTTTTTCATTAGGACATGAAGATCCTGTCTTATCTCCTCCCATTTCAAAACTTCAGGGTTAACTTACCATTTGTTCGCTTTTTTGTAAGGTGAGGTTTATTATAGTACAGCTTTGCAAAATAAACGAATTTGAATTTTGTTACTTTGAAAAAGTATTGGAGTCAGGAATCAAAAGGATTGTCTGATGCCTATTAGTCAGTACTTTAAAACTTCCAATTAACTGTTGAGTAATAATTCGCTAGTAAAGGGTGTTTTTTTAAAGGTATAGAACTTTAAATTGCAATAAAACAACGATGTATTATTCGATTGACATGAATTTTTTTTATTCAAAAGATAATCTTGTGGCATTACATTTTAAATATGTTTTCTGGCATAGGACTGCCACAGCTGACTCGGATGTAGTCCAATCTGGACGTCCAATTTTCGATGACTTTTTCCAACATTTGTGGCCGTATATCGGCAATAATACGGCGAATGTTGTCTTCCAAATGGTCAAGCGTTTGTGGCTTATCCGCATAGACCAATGACTTTACATAGCTCCACAGAAAATAGTCTAGCGGTGTTAAATCACAAGATCTTGGAGGCCAATTCACAGCTCCAAAACGTGAAATTAGGCGGTCACCAAACGTGTCTTTCAATAAATGGATTGTGGCACGAGCTGTGTGGCATGTTGCGCCGTCTTGCTGGAACCACAGCTCCTGGACATCATGATTGTTCAATTCAGGAATGAAAAAGTTAGTAATCATTGCTCTATACGGATCACCATTGACTGTAACGTTGTGGCCTTCATCGTTTTTGAAGAAGTACGGACCAATGATTCCACCAGCTCATAAAGCACACCAAACAGTCAGTTTTTCTGGATGTAACGGTGTTTCTATATACACTTGTGGATTAGCTTCACTCCAAATGCGGCAGTTTTGTTTGTTGACGTAGCCATTCAACCAGAAGTGCGCTTCATCGCTAAACAAAATTCGCTTATGAAAATCGGGAACAACGGCAATCTCGTTTTGAGCCCATTCGACGAATCTACGCCTTGCTTGATGATCGTTTTGATGAATTGCCAAACCAAACTGAGAATAAATCAATTGACAGCTGTTAAATCGGTCTCCATCTTGGAACGTAATGCCAACTTAAACTTCCATACCTGAAAAAAAAAACTCTCTTTAGTATATTTTGCTGCTGATTAAAAAGTGCGTAATTTCAAACTATTATTTTTGTGCATTTATATGTCATAGTTTTTTCAAAAGGTAAGTGCAAAAACATTTGTAACTTTTTCGACCCTGAAATTACAATTAACACAGATTTAACGTATAAATTGTTCGTTCCCGATGAATTAGTTAAATTCAGGTCCAACTTTATATCAAAACGATGAGGTGATTATCTTAGACAAAGTGCATCCTATTTATTTGCGTAACAATGCAAAAGAACACATAATTCCCTAACATCTAATATCAATACTGAAACAAAAAATATTTTTCTATTGTCGAAATTCAATCTCGTTTTTTCAACATTTACTATATTTGTGTATTTGTATAGACATAAAGCAATTATCAGTGTATTAAGGTATCCGACTACGTTCGGAACCGTGATTTTGCAAAAGCGCATAAATGGATAATTTTCATGATATTTAGTGTTACTTAGATTAGAATATACGCATAAAATTGTTTCAAGGACATTTTGACAAAAAAAAATTATTCAAATACAATATTTTGGCAAAAAAGTAACTTAGAATAATCTTTTTTTCCAAATATTCTCCTTTTGTGAAAAATGGTTCTATTAGAATAATATTTTGCCTGTATATATCTCAGACCTCTGTACAGAGGCTCAACTAGAATTTTTGAAATATATAACTAAGAAGTGGGTTTATCCATGTTTTACGACAACAGAGGGGAGAAATTTTAAGAAAAAAACGCCGATCATTATTTCAAATGGCTGTAACTCTGAAAATAATGGGAATTTTTCTAAAATTCTAGTTAAGCCTCTGTAGAGAGGTTTGAGCTATATACAGGCAAAATATTATTATAATCGAACCATTTTTCTCAAAAGGAGAACATTTGGAAAAAAATATTATTCTAATTTAATTTTTTGCTAAAATATTATACTTAAATAATTTTTTTTGTCAAAATGTCCTTAAAACAATTTTATACATGCATTCTAATCTGAGGGACACTAAATATCATCAAAATCATCCATTTATGCATTTTTTTTTAAAATTACGGTTCCGAACGTAGTCGGATACCTTAATATTTTAAATAATGTCAACTACTTTATTAACATTGAAGACTTTAGAGAACACTGAAGATATAATTTCTCTCAGTTGAATTTCATGTATTTTTTATAAAAAAAGGCTGTCCATTTCACAAACACATTTCATTTCATTTTATTTTATTATTGCAAGTATAAAATAGAAGAGAGAGCTAGAAGTTAAATTAGAAAATAAATATTAATTTGTATAAAAAACAAACAAATTTTATTAAAGTATTTCATTTAAGTTTCAAACAATGCTACAAAACATCATGTTCCAAATTATATAATAAGAAGAGAGTCAGTTTAAAAATTTATCTGAGTATATATTCTTTAAAAGAAAAAAACTGTTTTTCTAACTATCGGTATGACTATTTAGTCTTTATTTAAGTATTTTTTTTTAAATAATACTTTTTTAAAAATAATACTCTTTATGTAAAAATTGAGTATATATAGTTATAAAATAATAAATATTAAATTTCTTCTTCATCAGCTTCAAAAACTTATTTCTACACAAAACTACAGTAACTAAATACAATATATCAGAATCTATAAGAAATAATAAACCAAAGATTGCTACCGAAGGTTATATCTGAATGAAAAAAAAAACTTCAGAACCCGAGAAATAAAATAAATAAAATTGTTCCCATAAAACAGGGAAAAAAAAGTTTTTGCAATTTACTGGAATGTCAGGAGTTTCAAATAAATGAATGAAAGAAACATAAAAAAGAAATAACAGTAAGGATGAATAAAGAAAAAGGCTATTTCAGTACATCGTAGTCTGTTATTCTTAGAGTTCAACCAACCGATGAATTTCGCTCTGTCATTTGGTGAAGTATGGTGGAAAACTCATTTGAATATTGTCTCTGTACAAGGGAAATCTAATTTCGAGACCCCTTTTCTTTCTCTTCATTTTTACGCTCACTTCATTGTGACAACTCAATCAACAGAACCCTCTTTTCACAATACAGATACCATGTATATGCAAAAGAATTCTAAAGAGTTCTTCTATATTTATCTAGGGTTACAGACCAACTCTTAAATTTGTGTTCTGCGGCTACAGTTAACCACGAGCTTTCATTTAAATGCGGAAAGAAAAATGGAAATTATTTCTGTATCAAAATGTCTTTTGAATTTGGTTTTTCTGGAAACGTTAAATTTGTCCATTTTAAGAACACATTCGCGTTTTCTAAATTCTTGGAAATGGGATGTAAAATAATTCCATTTAAAATTGTACTTTTAACATCGGCTTATAATATTTTAATTCATTTTAATTTTATAAAAACATCGCTCGGAAAAATGAGTTTTAATGCAAACCACTGAGCATTATTATTGCATCTAATTCTGTAAAATCATTTATGGAAAATTCGGATAGTTTTAATGCATACGTGCATGTAAATTAATGTTTAATCAAAATGAATTTCTTTTACTTTTGAAATAAGTTTTACTCTATTATAGGAGAAACCCTAAGATTTTTCTTTATTCATAATCTTTAAAAGTAAAGAAAAAAATACTGAATTTTTAGCTAAAATAAATGGTTTGAACTCTTTCTCTGATAAGAATATTAAAACATTAATTCTCAATGCTCTGGAGAAATATTCATATTTCTTTTTTTATATTCAGTCTGAAAAGTACATTTTAATAGTAAGATATTCTTTTAAGATTCGCTTAATTTCTTTCATTGTGGACTTAACGATTTAAAATATACTTTTATTTTTTAATTTAAATTTACATTAGATTATTCTTTTGTAGTGTGCATCCGTTATTTAATGTAATTGTTGGATTGCTCTAATCACCATCAAATTACTATTTTTCTTCATTCTTAAA
>BMAU01015278.1:0-82819 GCA_019973935.1 Trichonephila clavipes | reverse complement strand
ATATTTCAGTAACATATTTTTGAATCTTGGGAATACGTTAGAGCATTTGAAAAGGCTGGTCTGTTGTTCATCGAAATAGTTCTTTTGATGCGAGCGTACTTAGAAGAAAGGAAATTCTAGGAGCACGTTTGTAATAATAGCAAACATAGTGCTAATTATACCATATCTTGGATTAGATAAATTTTACCGCAAAGCATACATTTTATTCAGGATTGAAAAAATATGCGTATTTCCACTTGTTACTTTTTTGTTGTGTATTTAATATATGATTATATTGTAAGTAAAATAAATCATTTTATTTGTACATGCTTAAATAAATAAAAGTAGTATAGTATTTTTTGATGAGATAATCGTCTCTTTGTTTCTAAACAGTCAAAGAGCTGTTTTTCGTTATAAAGGAAACAGAGAAACATTTTAAAAATACAGTCGGACTTTTATATAAAAAAGTCGCTAAATCCCGGAAAAAAGTTCGTTATATAGAGGTTCATCTCTTTTAATATACTTTAAATTCATAAACAATATATATTAAAAAAGTAATTATTCGCGCCTTTTTTTCAAATTAACATCTCTATTTATTTTATATATCTTACCCATCAAAAAAGAAAGAACGAAAGAAAACAGCAAGGGAAACAAGAAAAAAAAATGTCGAATTACTGTATTTTCAATATTAAGAAAATAATTTTATACCAAAATTAATGAATTTTGAGGACATTTTATAATTTAAAACATGCAAGTAATATTAAACATACATTATTTTATAATTGGAACACGGGACAACTTCACTGAGGATAAAAGTGGATATCGAAGATGCTTCTAGTGAACTTGGCATTGAGGGTTAAAGGTTGCGCTTCTTCGATGAAACGTCCAGAACTGTATTGCTCTCGACGAGTTAGGATAAAATAAAATCAGTTCGAGATTTATGACCACCATAAAATGTATTAAAGAGATAATAACTTGAAATGTTCAGAAATACTTTAAAAATAGGGAGAACAAAAAGTGAATCCCAAAAGAAAAAAGTTCGATATATAGAAAATGCATTTCGTTATAGAGAGGTTATTTTACGAAGAAAATCGTGAAATGTGCAAGGTTCCAGGAAAAAGTTCGCTATAAAGAAAAATTCGTAATATAGAGGTTCCACTGTAATTCAAAAAACCTAACATGTCCATCGAAAATATTTTTCCTTCTTTACTCTCAGATCAAAAACGTACTTTAAGTTGCGGTATCCCCGCCGATGAGGATACCCTCTCTCCACTATCCATGCGACCTATGTCCGAGGGAACGAAAGATGAACCCCTAAAATCGGCCCTAATTAAAATCAGTTTACTTTATGACCTTAATTTATATACAAAACAACAACAGTATTAGTATAGGAGGAAAATGTTCCAGAGTGATGAGACCCAAAACGCATTACTCGTGAATAGCGCCACTAAATGCATCGTTCTAAATTAATGGGTGCCTGAATAGCATCCGCTCTGTCCTTGAAATTCAAATGAATGAGCTTACCACTCTTTCCACAGCTACGGTCCGTAAAATGCCAATTCAATCATAAATCTGGCCAAGACATTGGTCTCGGGCTACTTTTGCTTATCTTCAGTAGCACAAAACTAAGTTTCTTCTCCTAGACTTTATCTCACTTCACTTCTAGCACTACTTCTCCACTTAGCGATCCTCGCGAATGCTAACATTCTAATATATATAATTCCTAATTTGCATAAACACGCTCTCTTCTCGGGTTGGTTGGAAATAATTGCCCCCAAAGAAATCCCAAGAAGACAATTAGTAGAGATACCGATAAAGCCCCGTCACAAAGTAACAGTTTCAAAAGTTTCGCATTTCAAGGAGAATTTTAATCCAAGCGCCAATTCTCCTAACGCAGAGAGAAACGTGCTAAATTGGCTGAGATAAAACCAACGCATTTTCGGAAAAGTGGAATTTTTTCGGGACCCTTCAAATACAAAAAGAGGAGGAGATTTCACTTTCTGGAATGAGTTTTACAATCTTCTGTAATGCATCTCAAAGCAACACTCAAGTGACGGAATTTTTTTATGATTTATCGCGTAGCCTCGAACTAGGTTTTTAAAACATTTTAACGTTAAATGTATGTTTAGATATGAAGAGCTGTTTCTGCTCTGCTGTAAAAATTAGAAATATTTAAAGTTTGAGTTACATTCATAGTCAATACAATTAAAATTTAACTGAAAAACTTATTTAAATAATTATTGTTGTCAGATTAAACATGTAAAAAATATTAAACATAAAAAGAAACTTTAAGTCAATTCCTACTTTGAATGGATGAATGGAAAGGTATTTTATTAATGACTGAAAATTTAAATAAGATAAATATATAAATAATATATATAATTAATAAATAATGGAAAGGGGTGAAGAACATTATGACTAAAAGTGGGTCGCAAGTATTGAAAGTTTGAGAAGCGCTGATTTAAAGTTTAGTTAACGAATAAAAAGACATCCTCTGTGCGTGTATAAATCAGTAACGTCTACCAGTGTTTCTCACACTTTCTATATTTGCGACCCAACTTTCATCGCGGTCCCCTTATACAAGAACTATGAATTGAATGCAATAATAACGTACTTCGATGCTAAGGGTACGTGACTTTAATTATATACTGCACAAATTATCAAGACGAGTATTATATTTTGTATATAATTTTGAATATGACAAGCCGATGTGTAAGTCGCTACTAATTACTAAACTTGTTTTCAATTTAGTATTGATAAATTAATTATTAAATACTTTTTACCGTACTGATACATTTACGAGTATCTTATATCAGTGTAAATATGTATTTTATTTTTTAGTATATCATAACGTACTTTCTATTGCTTCCTTTCAGCAAATTGATAAGTACTTTAAATGTTTTATTTTTAACTTTTCGGTGTGCTCGCGCCCCCACAGTTTGAGAAACGCTGACGTACACAAGGCTGGGATTTGGGAAGAGAGACCCACCATTTCTTAGCACACTTCCCCCTGCGTGTTTTTCATTATAACCTCCCCGCTCCCGACCGTAAAAGAAGCCCTTATACATCCCTTACAAATAATTAAATTTTGAATTTTGAAAATGTACTTTTTCTGAACATTTATTCTTCCAAACCACCATTTATTAACCTAAATCATCAATAAAAGAAAAACAGTTAACTTCAAGTCGTTACGATGACTCGTTGAAAAATCAGTTGCATTAAAAATCAAGTTAAATCTTTCACTAATTTTTAAAAATTTACACAGATCCTCACACATTTTAAAATTATTCTTACCAACAATTAGTTCCAATCAAAATCATCTTTCCAAAAGTTATGAAAAAATTTTAACAATTTTTTTATGTTATATTATATATTAGCTGGTATACCCGTTCTTTGTACTGGTGAATTGAAAAATAAAACAATAGAGATTCAAGGAAAAAGAATTTGTTTTTATGTGTTAAATTTAAGTGAATTGCAAATTAAACAAAAAATGTTTTTTTAGCATAACTCTGCTGAACAAAAAAAATCAGAATTGCCAAATTTGAAATCTGTAGGCTTACTAAAGGGTGTTTTTTTAGAGGTATAACTTTAAATTGCAATAAAACAACGATGTATTATTCTATTGACATGAATTTTTTTTTATTCGAAAGATAATCTTGTGGCATTACATTTTAAATATGATTTCTGGCATAGGACTGCCACGGCTGGCTCGGATGTTGTCCAATCTGGACGTCAAATTTTCGATGACTTTTTCCAACATTTGTGGCCGTATATCGGCAATAACACGGTGAATGTTGTCTTCCAAATGGTCAAGCGTTTGTGCCTTATCCGCATAGATCAATGACTTTACATAGCCCCACAGAAAATAGTCTAGCGGTGTTAAATCACAAGATCTTGGAGGCCAATTCACAGGTCCAAAACGTAAAATTAGGCGGTCACCAAATGTGTCTTTCAATAAATCGATTGTGGCACGAGCTGTGGGACATGTTGCGCCGTCTTGTTGGAACCACAGCTCCTGGACATCATGATTGTTCAATTCAGGAATGAAAAAGTTAGTAATCATGGCTCTATACCGATCACCATTGACTGTAACGTTGTGGCCTTCATCGTTTTTGAAGAAGGATTCCACCAGCCCATAAAGCGCACCAAACAGTCAGTTTTTCTGGATGTAACGGTGTTTCGACATACACTTGTGGATTAGCTTCACTCCAAATGCGGCAGTTTTGTTTGTTGACGTAGCCATTCAACCAGAAGTGCGCTTCATCGCTAAACAAAATTCGCTTATGAAAATCGGGAACTACGGCAATCTCGTTTTGGGCCCATTCGACGAATCTACGCCTTGCTTGATCATATTTAAAATGTAATGCCACAAGATTATCTTTCGAATAAAAAAAATTCATGTCAATCGAATAATACATCGTTGTTTTATTGCAATTTAAAGTTCTATACCTCTAAAAAAACACCCTTTATTTGAAAAAACAGATTTTTTTTCTCTATATAACGCGCTCGTATAATACCCATGTGGGTTGACTTTTGAAGACATCTTTCTTATCAGATCTCTGCTCGACAAAAGTTATGTTTTCTAAATTTCAAGTTTATAGGTTTAGTTATTCATAAAAAGGATTTTTTAGATAAAACGCCCTCGCAACCTCTCCTGGATGTCAATTTCCACAAAACCTACCCTTAGAGGATCTTCACTTCATGAAAGAAACATGCCAGCTAAATTTCAGGTCTAGATTTGATTGTTTGAATGCTCTTTTATCTATAACACCCCTTTAACCCCTCGCAACCCCCTTGGGGCTCAATTTTCGTAAAAGCCTTTTGTAGCGGTTCTCTCACCTTGAAAGGAATATACCAGCCGAATTTCATATCTGCAGATCTAATAGTTAAAAAACACGTGTGTGTGTGAATATTTATCTATAACGGCCCTTTACAAAACCTTTAGGGGTCAATTTTGGAAAAACTCTTTCATAACGGATCTTTACTCATTGAAAGGAAAATGCCTAGCAAATTTCTGGTCTGAAAGTCTAATAGTTCAAAAATGAGAACATTCAACTCTAATGCCCCATTACCCCTCGTAACCTACCTTGCGTGTCTATTTTTAACAAACAATTTGTTCAGATCTTTAGGTCTAGTAACTCAAAAACGGAAATATATTTATCTACATCGGGGGTTTATTTTCGTAAAACCACATGTGAAATTGTAAGGTTCCCATTTTGTTAGAATTAGTGGCAACCATATTTATGGTATTTTATGTAATGTAATCTGGCAAGACCAGATGCACAGACGCTATGCCGAAGTGATCGTATTGTACCGCAACATAATTTTTCCCTATTATTAAATGTTATTTGTTTCTTAAATAGTTAAACATTCTTCTAAACTATCAACTCCATGCATCTTTTTATCTTATATAATGGATCTGTACTTCACGATAGGAACATACCTACCAAATTTGAAGTCTGTAAGTGTAATAGTTCAAACATAGGAATATTTCTCTATAACGGCACTGAAGCCCTTGCAACGCCTCTCTGAGGTGAATTTTTACAAAACTACTTTTGTAACAGGTCTGTACTCCATGAAAGAAACATGCCTACCAAATTTCAAGTCTGTAATTCTAATTGTTCAAAAACGGAAATATTTATCCACAATGCCAATTAAGCTCTCGGACCACCCTTTGGGGGGTCAATTTTCGCAAAACCCGTTCTTAAAGGAACTCTATTCCATGAAAGGAATTGCCTATCAAATTTCAAATTAGTAGGTATAATATTTCAAAAATGGGAATATTTACCTTTAACGCCCTTTGGGGGTCAATTTCACAAAACCCGTTTTGTAGCGGGTCTCAACTCCATGAAAGAAATCTGCTAATTAGATTTCAAGACTGCAGGACACATAGCTTAAAAACGGAAATAATTATCTACAACGCCCCTTAATCCCCGCAACGTCACTAGGGCATGTATCGGAACATAGTTTTACTAACTCAGAAACCTTTGCGGGCATGCGTCTAACCATTCCCGAAAGTTTCATCGGAATCGGATGAACGGCTTAGGAAGGCATAAGACACACACATTCATTTTTTTTTTTTTTTGTAGATATATTTTCACATAACTTACTATTTAATTGTCTTTCTATAAAAACTAGAAAGCAATAAATTGTATTATATATCTGCCAAATAATTGCAAAGAAACTAGCTCTGAGGGGGCCTGTACCAAAATTCCTTTCGGTGCCCTTTTTTATGTATGGGAGCTTTGTTAGTGGGACTGTAGTTACACATGTTAAGATTCCTGTAGCTTGAGGGGTGAATGAGTGAGTGAACATTAACGTCGCACTGCTCAGCTACTCGAGGGCTTCGGGCGACGGACCACGTAATTTTGAACCATGGTCAAGTGACGTGCACGACACCTGAGCTGGCACCCACCCCCTCTCCTAACTACCCCACCACACCAATGCAGCTTGAGGGGCCCCGTATCATTGATATGGCGGTAGCTACGCCCCTGAAAAAATGCTTAATTTCACCGCTTTTGATTCATGATAAATTGACTGAAAATTCGTCATTTGCGTTTAGTAAATCCGCTAAATATTGCAGTAAAATATTTGGAAATGATTGAATGTAAAAAGATTTTTCGAATTCGTCGTGGTATTTCTAGCATTAAAATTATTTACAGAAATCTACGCTTTGCAATGTTGGAATATTAAATGTAGTTAAATTATTGTCCACCAAAGCACTATTGTTTTAGCTACTAATAAACTGCACATGATCTACTTTTCAAATGCCTGCTTCCATCAATAATGCGCATAATATTTTAAAATGCGTCATAGCAGTGATATATTTCTCTTATAAATATATCCTATTGTATTTAAATAAAACGCATTACAAGAATTAACCATCGAGGTATTATAATAATTTACTTCTTAAAATTTATTTATGGGGTTTTTGTATTTCAAACGGTTTTTTCGTATGGAATTTTTGCAGAAGAAAGCAAATTTGGCGATTATTGGAGGAGGGGTTACCAACCTTATAACCATACCACAGTTACATAATCACGGTTATCTGCCAGATAGGAAAGCATTTAATCATTCGTCAAACGAAATGCATCGTTTTAAATGTTTCCTTAAAATTCGAATAATTTTTTAAGTTCATTAAAAATCTCTTCTTTCCTCTATTTTGTTTTTTCTTTTTTTGTACGACTATTATATTAAAATAAAAACTTTTAATTTCCTCCAATGCATATCGAATTTAAACACTCGTATGTCTTAGGTAATATTAACCATGTTAGATATTTTCGTAAAGCAACTTTCGCAAAAATAATTTTCGATACGTTTTTGCCGAGTCTCGATCCCCAGTGAGCCACCAGTGCCACTGGTAAGCAACAAAACATTTTTTGATTACGGTATGGCTGACTCTGTCACGAATTTTGCAATCAAATGAAGGAAGTATGTAAACAGTAGACATTAATGGACAATGTGGACCAACACACCAGGACCGGCTCTAGCAGTTTTGCCACCCCAGACAAAAATGGAAAATACCGCCCCTCTCTCTCTCTCTCTCTCTCTCTCTCTCTCTCTATATATATATATATATATATATATATATATATATATATATATAATTTTAAGTCTTAAAAGATTCGAAATCATGGACAAAATTACTTGTTATGTCAAACGAGTGAAATGTAAGAGAAGGAATCGTCAATTTTAGCCGGCCAATTTCTTTGAAAAATAGTCTACTGATGGTGGGTATCACACAAGCGTATGTTTTAACTTAAGTAACTACACTCAGGGCTAAAATAAAACACCTCCTGTAACTCCATCTATCAGACCTCTTATTACCCTTGTCCTCTTTTGGATAGCTGACACCGGACATCGTAAGGGTGAAAGGAACGTTCTTTGTGACCTCACTCCGGGATGAGGAGAAATTTACAAGAGAAAGATGTGTAACAAATTAAATTTCATGCTTTAACATATACTCCCACCTCAAACCCTTCAAGTTTAAACGCAAAAGAAAACCATCATTGAATAAACGGAGTACAAAATTAAAAAAATAAGATACGTTAAATGTAATACCAAATTCACACCCAATAATATTTCAGAAAGTTTCTCAAATTCTTTGTAACAAAAAAAAAAGCATTTTTCAAATTCGATCCAAATGCCACCCCGGATTGTCCGGCCCTGAACACACTGTTCATTAACACTCTATTTTTCTAAAACTATGGTACACTGTCGAGGAATCGAAACGTATTTTGATTTTTCAATCACTGTATAAAATTCAGCACATTTATTCATTATGTTTTATTTTGAGAAATTCGTAAAAAAATTCTGCTTGAGTGATAGAACTATATGTAGCCTCAGCCACCCACGTGCGGTGCACGCGCTGCAAACCTGTTGGTCCTGGTTAAAATTTGATTCTTAAAAAACATAGATATATATAAAAAGTATATCTTCCTGTTGGCGTTAAAACTGTTACTTGCAAAATTTTACATTTAACTTTATTGAAAAGATATTCTGGATTGTTGCAATATTTTTCTCATAATTGAAATAATTAGTACCAAAAAAAAAACCCTCAAGCACTCATTTCTCACATGGCACGAAATTAAATGCAAGATTCGATTTCCTATGTTCCATACTACAAATTAGGAAAATTATTAAGCTTTTATTGTTGTTGAATTTTTTACTTTAATTACAATGTAAAAGAATTGGTTCTTTTTTATAATCTTATTTTGACTGCCACGTCTGGCTTTGAAAATGTATGTGTTGTGGGAGAAAAAAAATTCCCACCCGAATCTGATTTCATTTAATGTAAGACAATTAAGAAAACTTGTAGCTACGACATATAAAAATAACTTCCCACGCCGGGAATCGAACCCGGGCCTCCTGGGTGAGAGCCAGGTATCCTAACCACTAGACCACGTGGGAGCTATAATGCAGTAGGTATTTGTGAATCAGTACAAAAATTATAGAATTTGAAATTGTGCATCTTAAGTATTATTTTTACTCATAAATTTATTATTTTAAACAATAAAACTATACAATTCACAAATATTACTTGTTACAAACATGGCAACAATCTCATCCGCATAACTTCTTTGTAAATTTTTATTTTTTCGCAAATAATAACGCTTTTATTCCAATTTTGACCGCACATGTGGCAGGGACTTGAATAAAACAAATGAACAAACTGAAAGCATCAATCGGCAGATTTTTTTTTTTTTTTTTTTTTTTTGAGACTAGGTAGACTCCTTGTGTCCCGGCAAGTCTAACACAAGGCTTACAAACGTATAAGTCAATATTCAATCAAAAGTGGTAGGGAGTTTCAAGTAGAAGGCACAAATGCGAAACAAAAGGGAAAAGAAACGAAAAGAAATGGATGCAAATTCAATAAATACGAAACAAAACACAAGATTGCTTACATGCAAGAGACATTCAGTAATTATAATTATACATTGGGAAAGAAATTATCAGATTCAGTTTTATCTAGTGACGTCATGATTTCCTGATTACATACAATGGGTGATTGAAAATTTATTACAAGATCTCATAGGGGGGAATTTAAAAGTTGTCAAAATTCTTCAACGCAAATATACGATAATTTATTCTTAATTTATTCTTTAAATTGCTTCAAAAATATGTATTTACCTTGATTTGTTGTTGCTGGTGCTGCTATCTAGTGAAGAACTAAAATACTATATACCATAAAATCTGGCGTATATATATACATATATATACGGTGCGCCACAAAAGTGTTCGTAAACTTCCAGTTTCTTATAAAATTTAATGTTTTCGACTAATAAAAATTAATATATTGTAATAGTAATTTTTTATGATATCTGTAACTTGTTCGTAATTGAATGACATAATTAATTTTTTTAAAAATAGAGAGTGTAAATATTTTTTAAAAAAATTAATAATCAAAAAGCTACTAAAAAATTACGCCACAAAAGTCTTCGCACACTTCACAAAAATCTCAACTTAGCTTTAAATATTGTATTTCTTTCTTAATTTAGTACTTAGTAGGATAGGTTTTAGTGTCTACAACCACTTTTAAGCATCTTGGAATAGATTTAATCAGTTTTTTTTGTAATTTCTGCATCGATTTTCCTCCATTCTTCTGTGATTATTGTTTTTACTTCACATTTTGTGTTTATTTGTCATTTTTTTTTACATCAAAATCTCACCAAATATTTTCTACTGGGTTAAATAAAGTGATTGAGGAGGTGTTTTCATAATTTGGGGGTTCTAGAGACACCAGTGGCGTACATTGAGAGCAGTGCGCTCGGCGTCATTACCCTGTTAAAAAATGAAGTCGTTTCCAACACCCAAATTTCGCGCGGATAATTTAAAATTTTTCTTTAAAATATTTAAATGGAACTCATGATTCACAATATCCACAAAAAATACAAAATTACCTGATTCTGTGGCGGATTAACACCCCCACGCAAAGACACTTCCACCTCCATAGTTCCAACTAGATTCTTGGGATTAAGTTTCAGCAAATTGATTGGGATGGCAGATAATTCAGCATTTTTGGTTCCTATGGGCCTATAATAGCTTGTAAATGAAAAAGTAAGTTTAATCCCATGAATTTATGTGGAACAATAACTCCTCCACCTCCATGCTTCAGCATTGAAGTGAATTGTGTTCTGGCGTGGAGGTGTAAATTGGCCTCAGAATTAGGTAATTTGGTATTTTTTGATGGTGTGAATCATGAGCTCTGTTTAAATATTTTAAAGAGAAACTATTACACTAAAACCTATCCTACTGAGTACCAAGTTGAGATTTTTGTTAAGTGTACGAAGACTTTTGGGGAGTAATTTTTTAGTAGCTTTTCGATTATTAATTTTTTTAAAAAATAGTTACACTCTTCTCAAAAAATTAATTATGCCAATCCATTAAGAACAAGTTGCAGATATCATAAGAAAATTACAATATATTAATTTTTATTATTCGAAAACATTAAATTTTATAAGAAGTTGCAATGTACGAACACTTTTGTGGCCCACTGTAGCGCGCACCCAAGCTTCATTTTTTAATTCTTGAGGCCGCATCACACGCCCCCTTCATAAGAAGAAACCTCAAATGTACATAGGCAATGCTCTTATGTTTTGAAGTCATTATAATAAGCTTTTGAAAAAAAAACTAGTATATTTCTAGAATTAAAATTCTTTAAGTTCATAAGGTATATGCCATTCCTTTTTAGTAAATAGTATTTCGATGCATGTAGAAATCGATTGTTTTTAATGCTCGTATCTTTACTATTCTTAAAGTTATCATTTTTATACTGGGCGTATAACGTGCACCCGTAAATTTCGATCTTATTTTCTGTGTTAAAAGTACACAATATAGGCCGGTAGTTATACGGTAGTTATTTTAAATGTCTTATTTTCAAGTTAAATGATTTCAGCTGAAAACCATACTAACAGCTATACACCTATGTTGTACTTCAACTATGAACCAATTACAAGATGATATAGATTTTTTTTGTTTGTAAATATATAACAACAGTGTTATAGTGTTATTATTCCAAGTAAATTTTCAAAGTTCAACTTATATGAATTATCCATTCTTTAAGAAATTTACAAAATAATTTGTTTAATTATAGAAAAATTAAATGAAGGTGACTTTAATAAAAATATATCAGAAGCAAAAAAATTGCAAATATTTTTGACGGAAAAAAAATGTATGCAGAAGGTTTACATTACGTGCTGCCATCTATTGATTGTCAGAAACCATTTATTTAACCATTCATTTTTAAGTATCTAAAAGGCAAGATTTGCTGTGCATAATCTTTAAAATTAATTTAATAAAAAAAGATTGTTCATAAATTTAGTAAAATATTTTTTCGAGCGCTACATATTTTCAAAAGGGAGGAAACTTATCAAAGTAGGAAAATTATTTTCCACTCAGAAGAAAAATCATTCTACGTACTTATATGAAATTAAATTATCAAAAACTGGAATAGTTACATTGGCGTAGCTAGTCTTGTGGGACCTACATCAAAATTTCTTAAAGTTTTTTTGAAGGTTCCTTAACGTTTTGCTTACACATGATGAGGCCCCTGTAGCTTGGGGCCCCATATCATTGATACGGTTGTAGCCAAGCCGCTGATTAGCACAGAGAATATAAAAACTTTTAACGCCTTCCTGAAAGCATGCTTTTTTTTTCTCTACGCCATTTTATTTGATGTCGGTTGCATTCTGAAACAACACGGACGGACTTTGAGCCATGGTGAAGTGAGGAGGACAACGCCTGAACTCCAAACTTTTTCACTATGCCAACGGGAGATGTTGAGAGATTTAAGCCCTTCTACACCTTGTGTCTTTACTGACCCTTGCGTTCGAACCCACAAGACAACACAGGGTACAAGTCCCCGACCACTCGGTTAGCACGAACCGATTCACCAGATTAAATTTCAATGATAAAAACATTTTCTTTTAAGAAAAAACAGGAATTAAATACATATTCACTTGCTTGAAAAAATATTCACTTGCTCAAAAAAAGTAGATTAAATGAAATTTATTCTTCCTAAACCGCATATTTTGTACAGATGGTATGATAGAGCAATAATTTTTAGAACAAATTGAGCTTTCATCGCGGTTTTCTTTGCCTAAAATAATAATTCGCGAATTAATTTTAATAAAAGTCTTTTCTCCCTCAGCTCAAACTCCACAGACCTACACGAACATGGGAAGTGTCTGTCCGGAGCCTTTCCACCAATATCCTTAGGCGTCTTTTGGGGGATTATAATTTCGCGTATATTTCCAATCAACTCCGAAAAGCGAACGGGATAAGCAAAGTAGATAGGGTATTTAAGTAGCTAGCAAAGATTAAGGCTATTGAGCCAGCAGCAGTAGCCTCAAGTTTGGAGGATTCCATTGGATTACGATATTGAAGAGTTACTGTTAGTAATCTACGCAGGAATCTTTTGAAGATACCAAAGTATTGCTAGGTGATATAATAGTTTATTATCGCTTAAAACAATTTCTAGTTTGATAAAATTAGTTTAAGTTAATGAAAGCTAATAATTCGAGTTACGTGTATTTCTCGGACCTCCCATTTCGGTAGACCTTATTTGATCTTACGCGTAATTATTGATTAATTTCATAATTCGTAATTTAATTTAATATGAAAGGTAAATCCCTTTTGTTTGACGCAACATAGAAATATTATATGTTATTAGAGTTTCTGATATTTGAATCAAGATAATAAATACAAGTTATTATTATACAAATGGCTCTTAGTGATTCTTTGCCTCAAATTAATCTTGGTGTCCAGGGTGGAACCCAGGGGGGTTCCCACAAATACTTCTTAAAAATGAGTAACATATTTATACGCGCATGTTCAACATTCATACAATTTCATTTACGCCGGTTGCCACTCACAAAAATTTTATAATGTTTTTGCTATCTCTTAACTGTTTGCAAACTATTGGAAATGCATAAAATTCAAGCAATGCATTAGTAAATATTTATTGAAATGCTTTATAGAAATTTAAACCTAATTATTGGCTTAGAGAAAATTAAATTGTCGTGCTACTGCATTAATTAATATACATAATTACCTTCTAAAATAGGAATGAGCGTAAAAAAAGTCGGATTTCTTATTGGCAAATTTCTATCTTAAGATAAGATTAATTCCTTTAAAATTCTGCTGACAGATTGCTCAGTTAGGAGAGCTCAACGTTGTTTTTGCGGAATGAATTGGGAACATTTTTTTTTTCAGATATAATAATGTTGAAAAATTAATATCACTGTTCTATAAAGCAGGGGTCGGCAAACCGGAGTTCTTTGTTCACATGGCTCTTCAGGCTTCTAGCAATTATTAAAAGAACAATTATTTGTACTAAAAAATTTTTTCCTTTCTCTTTTTCCTCTAGAATTATCTATTGAAAAGCTTTGCTTTATGTGTATCTAAAATGAAACATTTGACTGGCTTAAAATTTCTATATCAAGTTGTACTTCATTGACAAAATGTAATGCGAATCAATGAAATTAGTGAAATTATTTCTAAATCAGTAAAAGCCTATAGGTAGAAATACCTGCTCCGAGTGATTATGTCTGCTTATTTGAGTGCGGCAGCCCTTCTGAATAGGAGCAATAATAAATGCATCCGCCCCCAGCAGAAACACACTTCGTATTTTGTGACGTATAAGGGTTAATGAATAGAGAGTTGACATCACACTTTTATATAAAGGAACAAAGTCAACGACGCTTTCACGACGCTTTGAATCTTAATTCCAACATTATATTTTGACATAGGTAGTTCTTGCATTGAGTCACAGGAATAAAAATATTTTTGAAAATTTTTAGTTTTGGGAGGAATGGAAAATGTTATTTTGTATAAAGCTTTATTTAAATATTATAATATATTAATTGGAAAAGAGCAACACATCGTAGCTGCTACCGAAGGCTCTCCTGCGCAAGCATATATAGATGCTTCTCTGTGTATAAATGGCTCTTGGATACCTTACAACTTCTCTTTAAATGTCTGCTATAGAGTAAGGGTTCCCAAACCTATACACAACAGTTTTTTCTGATGGGTCCCATACATACGTCAGTTATTTCACTCGGGAAGCAACATGAGGATAAATGGGGGAGAAATGCTTTCAGACCAAGATAACATTGGAAATTTAAAAGGTGCAAAAATTGATCAAAATATTATAACTTCTGTTTTGCTTTTTATAATTATTATTTTTTTTTGTTATTAACACAAAATTAGAAGCATTTAAGAAACACTCCCTCACAATTTCTGCATCAGTAAACACAGAGAGTTTCATATGATTACCAATAATATAACAAACTTGAAAGGAAGTCTTTGTTACCTCTGTGATATTACCACCGACAAAACATTCTGTTGATGTTTCAAAGATTATTCAAGAAAGTCTATTTATCACCTCTTGAAAGAAATTTCCGAGGAAAAGTTCCGTTGAATGATTCCTGTTTATTGGTATTTTTTAAGCACAGAACTTTCGTAACAAATCAAACAATTACTGATCCATGTTTGTTTTTCACTACAAAATAGTCAACCTCCCAATCGTCTTGAAACGATACAATTTCTTCGGATATTTTTCGCTTGCAAGATATGAAAGAGGGTTGAAAAAGAGTTCCACCCATAAAAGGGTCGCTTCTCCACTGTTTGTTATCATTCACCGTAACAAATAGAAAAAGAATTTTAATTCGTACACTTACGACACCGACAACAAAAGGCAAAATAGATATATTGGATTTCTAGACAAAAAAAATTCCCACCCAATTTTTAGTACAATGTTCTTAAACAAGTAAATTGCTCAGAGCCCTGACCGGGCCACTTACAAAGGTTCGGTGGGTCACATCCCAGGTTGAGTATCGGGGCTGAACGCTTAGTGTGTGCCCTCCGCTGAGAGTTCACAATAAAAATGTTATAGTTTTCAATAAAATTCCATGTGTAAGTTCTGATTTTAATGAAATAGAAATTGAATATATCACATATCAGAATAAAGTGAAATGCAACCCATCTCCTTTTTTTCCTCGCGCTTTCACAGCTTAATTTCCCAAACCAAAAATCCAAAAGGAAATGAACTGCTTCATCTCGAGAGCAGGTTGCGACATTAGGCGGAAAAAAATTAGTAATTTAATAGTATTTATACACGCACAGTTAAAATGTCTACAAATGGAATATTATAACAGATAGAAATTTTAGATCTTCAGAAGAACATTTTCCTAAAATCCGTTGAATGAGATGAGAATTTCTGGAGTACAGTTGGCAGAAATCAATTTCTCTTCTTGAAAAAAGAAGCATATTAAAAAATTGTCTTTTAGGTTCATTCTTTCCTATAATGAGTATCATAAAATCAAAGTTCAGATCACGACTCCCAGAAGAGCATTTTGAAGACGAGCAAGACTATCGTCCTATTCGCCTAACTTCGAATCCATAGGCGATGAAATGCAGTGCAGAGAATCGCATGGACTAAAGTTTGTATTTTTTATAAAAAAAATTGTGGAATTAAATATTTTTATACATCCTGTGTGTATTTGCGTATTATTAACTCAATTCAACTATAAATTCAGTTGATTTATAAAGTCAAATATATCCTTATTACATGCTGGCCTATCTTATATAAATAGAATAAAAAATAATATTTTTAAAAATAAAAAAGTATATTTTTTAAAAAATTTTTAAAAATTCAATTTTTGTTGAAATATTTCAAAAAATTAAAAATTTATAATACTATAAATAGCTAGGATTTGAAGATTATGATAGAATTTATAATTCTGTGTGTAAAGTTTTATATATCAAAGTATGATAGTTTTTGAAACGCAATACGCGTAATTGAAAAAAACACAGCCTGAGAAAAAAGGCTTTAAAGTTTTAAAACTGAATTTGAGAAAATAAATCTTAAAACTTACACGCTAAAATGCTCCAGGATCATAAGATATACCTTCCTGTTCCTGAAACAGCTCAATTTATTTACTCTTTTTAATTTTCTTGGCTCTGCGAGCTTCAAAAGATGATGCTAAGCGCATCTGTCTTGACGTAAAGATTCGACGATTGTCACGTTCAGCCAGGGGGACACACAAACATTTCTGTTAATTTTTAAGCCAAATTTCTCTAAAATAGTAATAAGTATTTGATTTCCATCATTAAAAAACACTGGTTGCTAGATTTGCAGCAATCTCTGCAATCTGAAGACTAGAACCAATCGTCTTAAGACAAAACTTCCAAATTAATGAATTTAAACTTTCATTAGGATTCTGTGTCTTACATCCTAAACATTTCTTCAGAAGTGCCGGATGAGATAACTCTGCAAATACAGGCTTAATTACATCTCGAACAGCTTTAGCAACTGAGGGTTTGTGTTTATAATTTTGTAAATTATTATTAATTGCGGCATTATACTTACACCATGTATTTGGATTTGTAGGACAAAACCAGTGCATCGGTTCATCATCAGTGCTGCAAGAATGACCCCAAACAGCCCAAATGACTTTCCGCATTTTCCTTTACACTAGTAGAATTGCATCGAATTGCATTACCATAGTAATGCGCAAGTTTATCAACCTACCTTTACCGCCAATAGTTTTACCATCAGATAATTTATTTTTACTATATACTAATTTAAGCTTCCTAAGTCTTGTACCCATTCTCTTTTGCACATGGCCTACACATTCTATTTTCTGAATAAGATGGTAATCGCCGTATGGCTTGTTTTCAGAAAGGGCATTGAATGTTTTTGTGTCGCCATCTCCTATGTAGTTCGAATATTTCAGGTTGTGAAGCTTTTCTGATCGATTAAAAATCCTCAACATCCCGTCAACCTCCATCTTACCAGCAGAGCCAGAATAATTTTTTCTACATGAAATCTTATGCGCTCTTTGCCATTTATTGTACTTGATACCAAACTTTACCCCTTTATAACTGTCGCGTTCTTTGCAAAATGAGGACAACACTTCCCTATCCGAAACCTTACCTGTTTCGGCCCCTATTACACAGTACATACTCCAATCAACGATGAATGTCCTCTCGTCTTCCAGGTACCATCACCACTTACCGTTAAAAGGTTATCAGGTGACGAAGAATTTTCTTCGACAGCTGCTCTTTTCATGCTTTCTTCAGCGACTTCCTTCATAACACGTGAAAGTTTATTATTAATAACATCATATGATTTTTGTTCAACAGGATTAGGAAGACTCATTACAGTACAAAAGGTTTTTAATGACTCTAAACCTTGGCCTATGCATCTCTCATTGCTAAAATAGATCTGTTAATTTCTGGAGCATTATTTTTATTCCCAGTGTTTTCACAGCTTGAAAAAGTACACACACACACCCACAGTTTTTACTACGTATTTCAAAATTCGAACATAAACCACGAGTGGACTTTTCATTAATTGTTAATGGTTTATGACATTTTAAACAACATGATACTGATAAAATAGAGCTAAAGGTTGAAATAAAATCAAAAATACGATATCCTTTGAAGAGAGAGAGAGAGAGAGAGAGAGTTTTTTTTTTCCCTTACCTTAACAAGATTCGACTTTAATGAAGTCTGAATTCCTGATATTTTATTACTGGAAGCACACTTACTTGCATCTCTCCTTTCTGCAACATATGTATGAGGACATACCTTCATGAATTGGTTCCCTCTAATTCTTCTTTTCTTAGGACGTTTACCTGAAGGTCTACGATGTGTATTTTCCATTTCAATCGAGATAATTTTGTTTTCAATTTTGATAAACGGTTTTAAACAACGATGTTTTGAATTTCGATAAGTTATTTCAAACAACGTGCTAGCATTACCAAAACAGAATCAAAACACATTAAAAAAGTGTGTGTTGAGTTGCAAGCTTCCTTCTCATTTAACCAAGTGTTTAAAATATTTCATGAGGCTTTTTAAAAACAGAAAAATAAAACGTATGCGGAAATCAAGAATAAGTGGGTGCGGCATGTGGCCATTTAAACATTGCTATTACTAAATTGCTGTTTGGAATTTTTCGAATAACTTTCGAAGTTTTTGTAGTACAATCACGTGGTTGGTATCAAAATGTTCAAAAGAAAATGAGGAACAATATATATTGTTTTCGAAAATTCGAAAAAATCCAAGATTAACACCCCTGTGACTTCTTAAGTTGATTAATTAATCCACTTAGTTCCTTCTCAACCATTAACATTGATAGCGATTATGCCCAACTGGTGATGCAATTACCGAGGGTGGCGTTGTTGGCATCAACTCGTGAGTTCGAATCCTGGAGCCACTAAAGCCCCGCTGTGTAGAAGGGCTACTGGGCCTTCAATCTGTCGAGACTCAAAGTACGTTGCTAGCATTAGCGTGCTGTAAAAGTTTGTGAGGTGCGCGTCCAATGATCGCGGGTCAAAATTATGGGGTCATCGCCAACAGCCTTTGCGTAGCTTTAAGGCTGTTTCCGCCATCAGCGTGAACACATTTTCCGACAGAAAAAAAGGCCTCCATTTTAATAAAAATTTGTGACATTTTAACTCGTGCATTTATTTATAACAGAGTGTTTTCAAAATGTTTCGTATAATGATGAGTTTTTCCTTCTAACATGTAAAGGGATAGAGCATTACAGTAAAGGGAAAAAAATGGGAAACACATTTTGTACCAGAAAAAGTGAGTCAACTCGGATAAAAATGAATAGTATGATAAAGTAAGTGATTTTCTACAGGATAGTGAGACCAGAATATAATGTTAATGTTTGAGTACTTTTATATCTGAAAAAATATTCGGATTTCGAGTCCAGTTCTTTAAAATGATGCAACGTTATTTTAACTTATTTGATTTCTAAAATTTTGAATCCAGTTTCCTAATTTCACATCGCATCATGACTATAGTTAAAATTAAACAAGAATCTTCTATTGACAAATTAACTTCACACTAAATTAACAGTCCGATCGCATAGTGGTAAACAATTGTATTTATTATCAAACATACTGAAAACAAATTTAAAAGTACAAAGGCGATACTTATCTCTGAGTGAAAGGGGAGTTGGATGGGGAGTTGACCCCGGGCAGGGGATTCTCTTTCCAGACGGGTTGGTACTTCTGGAAATATATAAAATAAGGGGAAAAAACCACGAGAACAGTGGATGACAGTCTATTTTTGGGTACCTTGACTGATAAACAGTCCTCAATCTCATATCATAATGTCTTTGGTGCAGGACTTGACTTCGTTGTTTTTACACAGTCTGTGGAGTGGCATGCAGGCCATTGGCTGTGGTGATGGAATCCGGGAGGAGGGGCTTAGAGATGACTTCTTGAGGTAAAGGTTTATACAGTACTGAGAACTTAGGAATGCTCTCTCAGTGAGTTGAGGTGGAAGTGAATTTAGACTCCGGCTGGCTGCCCATGGGGGTAAATAAAATTATAGAATATAAGAGGGGGAAAGACGCTTGTCCAGTGGGGTATAAAAATTATTAAAAGTATAAGACTAAAAGAAAATAAGAATTTAAAAATTTACTAGGGTGCAATAATTAAAAAAAATATTGCGAGGATAAAAAGCTAAGGCGGGTTGTAAGAATCCAGAAGGATTCTTCTCGGCCTTTTAGTATTATCGTTACAGTTGTAATAATTTAAATTTAACATATTTACATTATTAGTATTTGGCAAATTATCGAAAAATTTTATAGCTAATTTTTGAATATGTGCTTTAAAACTAGTGAATTTTAAGGGCTTTATTAATGTGATCATTTCGCATATAGCGGCAGGCATTTACAATTATTCTAATATAGGAATATTAGAGTATTTAAAATATTAATATTGGTTTTAGCAGCATAACCCCATACTGGACAGGCGTAAGCAGTGATTAGACGCATAACGGCTGTATAGAGAAGCACTTTGGTATCTCTACTTAAATGTGAGTTCCGGGAAATTAGGGGAAAAGTTTAAACATAATTTTTCGGAACTTATCGCGAACGTGGAAAATGTGTTGTTTCCAAGTTAAGTGTGAGTCAAAAATAACGCCAAGATATTTGGTTTTCTGAGACCAGGGAATTTGCTTATTGTACATTATGAGAGGCGTGGTGCGTTTTTCGGTAAAGATGACTGCACACGATTTTTCTACATTGATACTAATTTTCCGCCTGTCGTAATAATTTTCTAGCAGCTTGAGGTGTTTGTTAATGGCAAAAATAACAGACTTTAAGTTTCTGTACGTGGCATTAATGGCCGTATCATCCGCATAGAGACTAATTTTTGTTGGTGAATAGCTGGGAATGTCATTTATATAGAGATTGAACAACAGGGGCCCGGGCAATGAACCCTGAGGACACCCTGCAGAGATGGAATGAGAGTTAGATAATGATTCATTTACTCTGATCCGAAAGGATCTGTTAGTGAGATACGAGTGGATGAGGTGAATGAGGGGAGAGGGAATATCGTAAGTAATTAGTTTGAAAGTGAGTCCTAAAATCCAAACACGGTCGAAGGCTTTCTGGATACCCAGAAAGACCACTCCCGTGCTCTTCTCTTTTTGGAAACCTTCCGAGATACTTTCTGTTAGTCTGAGAAGAGGATGAAGAGTAGATAGTTTATTAGTAAATCCATATTGATTAGGGTTAATTAGGTTTTCATCATTAGTGAATTTTTTGAGTCTATTAAGAATAATGTACTCAGTTAATTTTTTTACTTAAAGTTGAGAGGAGAGAAATGGGTCTATATGAATCAGGAAGATTTCTATTTTTACCAGGTTTAATTATAGGGAAAATGATAGCTTCTTTTCAGTTACTAGGAAAGTGATGAAATTTAAGAATTTTGTTGACAAGAATAGTTAGTATGAGGATTAGTTTGATAGGAAATTTTTTTTAGCATTTTATTGGTGATAGTATCTTTACCGGGGGCCTTTTTAGAGCTAGTATTTTTAATGAAGTTAATAATTTCATCATGCATGGCAGGTTCAATTTGAGTAAAAGGGGAAGAAGAGAGAAAGTTATTCACAGCTGAGGTGACAACTTCGTCATCTTGATCGTAGTTGTCCTGCATGCGGTTATTTTCAATGAAGTTATTATTAATCGTATTAGCAAGAAGGTTAGCCTTCTGCGGATCAGTGACGGCCATACCAGTAGCACAGTTCAACGTAGGTATTTGAGATCTTTTATTTTTTAAGAATCTCTGCGCCTCCCAGAGGCTATTGTCAGATGTATTTAAAGCTTCTATAGTCTAGCATTCCAAGTATCATTACTATATATTTTAAGTTCCTTTTTGAGGTTGGCTTGAGCTCTATTGTATAATGTTTTATAAAAGGGATTTAAAGTCTGCTGATAACGCTTACGAAGGTTGTTTTTATGCTTTATAAGTTGATTAAGGTGACTTGGAGTGAAGTTACGGCGAGTGTTTTCTATTGGCTGGAAGGCGTGGCTATGGGTGCCGACGACCGCTTTGGTGAACTCTGTAATTTTGGTTTCAAGATCAGTGGTATTATTAATATTATTTGGATAGTAGTTAAATAGAGAGAAATTTTTATTTAAATTATTTTTAAAATCCATCCAGTTGGTGGTAATCGCTCTAGGATTTGAGGATTCCACCTTAAGTTTAAAATCGAAATTTAGGAAAACAGGGTTATGGTCAGAATAGAGGTCATTAATGGATTTAATAGTATAAGGGTAGTAAAAGTTTCTGATTAAAGCAAAATCTATTGTGTTAGCTGAGTTATGGCCAAATCTTGTGGGAGAGTCAGGAAAAGCTATATGTAGATTTAAGATGTTGGCAAAATTAAAAAAATGTTTGCCTCTGTTTGAATTTACATTGCAATTCCGAGCGCTATGAATAGCATTGAAATCGCCGAAGACAACACTAAGACTACTCGTTTGGAGAAAATATTCTTGCAAATAAGTTCTCGTCGGAGGAAGGGGGAATATAAACAGAGACAATAGAAACGGGGATCGTGGGGGGTTCGTCGCTTCGATAGCTTGTAGTGGGATACAGTAATGTTTAAGAGACTTTTTGATAAGAATAAGAGTTCCGCCGGCGGCCGCTGCGTTAGTGATTCTGTCATTTCTGCAGCGAGTGTAGTTAGCTATTGTAAAAGTGTGCGATGGTCTCAGATGAGTTTCCTATATGAGAAAAATATCGGGAGAGTGCTTCTCTATAAATATTCGTAGTTCTACTCTACGTCTAAGCAGACCGTTTAAGTTCCAAGAACACAAATTGAGGCCAATGGGGGACTTAACCATTATTATTGTTACAAGAGGCCTCTAATAAGGCGTACATTTGATTTGGATTATTGTTTGCTTTTTGCACTTGGTTAAAATTATTCAAGAAATTAGAATTTGAAGTAGCTATGGCTTGGGTAAATTGAGATAGTTGACACAAACATTGCATAGTCATTTGTAGGGTGGCTTGTAAGTTAAAAAATTATTATTATTAAAAATATTTCCGTTAAAGTTATATCCGTTAAAAATATTATTAGATTTATTGTTAAATTTTGGAATAGATCTATTATTTGGGGAAAGATTTCTAATGGCCTCAATTTGAGCAGAATTCACAGGTTCTTTTGGCGCCATCTGTTGTTTATTTTGGGAGTTAGAGTTAATTGACATTTTATTTGGATTTGCGGCTTGAGCATAGGATACGTTCGGTCTGATAATGCTATTGTATAAGAATTTCGATTATTCAGGGCTGTGCCCTTAGGAAACAGGGGCATCCTCTCCAGTTTGCCATTTCACAGTTTATGCGATAGGCGGTTTCTAGTCTTTCAGTTATCGGACATTCACGGGTAATGTGTCCCTCACCGCATTTTAAACAGCGGGGGTTTAGATGGCAGTTTTCTGAGTTATGATGGAAGTGGTTACGCGTGTAACACTGAGTAACACCTTTTCAATTATAACCTTCAACACGAATGCTTAGATAGCTTAGGGTTTTTAGGTGAAAGATTTTTAGGTTTTCGATGTTTCTTGGGAGAGTCACAAGAAATACCGGGATGGCTTGTTTGGTTCGGCGGCCTATTAGCTGATTGACTTTTTCGGGGTAAAGCCTAGCTTCCAAGTCGGCTTTAATTTCTTCGACTTTGAAGTTGCGGGGGAGTCCTTTCAAAACAACCTTGATAGGGCGTTCATTTTCGGGATTAATTTCGTAGAATTCGAATTTTACTTTTTCAACAAAGGTCAACAATTCATGATATT
Organism: Trichonephila clavipes; assembly: GCA_019973935.1. NCBI lineage: Eukaryota > Metazoa > Arthropoda > Arachnida > Araneae > Nephilidae > Trichonephila > Trichonephila clavipes. The sequence goes on along the minus strand of BMAU01015278.1, from coordinate 59,241 downwards.
GTTCCAATTCATCGGTATAAAGTTTAATAAATTCTCTGGTTGTGCGTGATCTTATTTTAGGGAACTTTTCATTTATAACTTTCATTTGGCTTCTGATCGTTTCAGTAATTCTAAGCATAACTGTGGGGGGAGCGTTTTAACGGTGTTTTGATTGCCGGAAAGGGTAGAGCCAGTGGGTGATGGGGGTTTGGAAGTAACAACGGGAATAGCGTTTTGAGAACCTGTGACTTCTTCAATATTGCTATCACTAGGTAAGGAAAATTTATTTGGAGAGATGGAAATACTATCGTTTGGTATATTTAAAATTTGCCTTTTAGTTGTTTTCCTTAGAGGAGGATATTCAAAATCGGAATCTTCTTTTCGTTTATTAGAAGTTCTATTATTGTTAAAATTTAAAGTTCTTTTAGTAGGAGTTACATGTGGGGATATTTTAGGCGAATTAGTTTTCGATACTGATTCATGATGTGGGCAGCTAGGGGAAACACAAGGAGGAAATGAGGCTAAATCACTTACCACCAAGTTGATAGTTTCTTCAATTTCCTGAAGCTCCGAGACGGCACGTGTGTAGAAGGGCTCATCCGGGTGATGGTCAGGCATGGCTTGTAATTCTGAGATGGAGGCCAATTTGAACTTCTTGAATGTCTCCATCTTGTTCTGAATGTCTCCATCTTGTCTCCATCTTCCTTCTTGTTCTGAAGAATCTGCTCACAGGCCGAAAGAAGTGGAGGAGTTGGAGTTCGTCTGAGCGAGTCGATTAAGTCCATATCCGTAGGTTCGTTGTTTTGTTGATCCATATCCAGTCGTTTCCAGGTCAAAAAAGATTGGAGAATTAAAGTGTCTGCTCTAGCTGGTTAGTCCTGATAAGGGCTGTAGATAACAGATACACTATCAATATGGGGGGGGAACTTGACGAGATACTGCAGAAGCAATATGCCACGTGGTGGTCGGTCGTAGTAGCAGAGGGAGAGCATTCGCAGTTCAACCTCACTGGTCAGCGTCCGCAGTGATCGAAAAAACAAAAGCCACGAGAAATGGCGTGTCCGTGCTTTTAAAGCTGACCGCACCACTTCGAAAAGAATCCGCTACGGATTCATTACCGTCAAATCTACCCCCCTGATTGGACTCAACAGTCCACGCACGAACACAATCTTGCCGGCCATAAAGTCCGTTGAACCTAGACGCACCCCCATTCTTGTCTAATCCCTATTTCCTGTAAACAGAGCAAATGCAAAAATCTCAAGGACCGGCGGCCTCCCCTCATTAAAAACTGTCTGTCATGTCCCGCTTTCTTCCTGGTGCACATATTTACATGTCAGAGGCAATTGTCTTCCCCCGTTTCAGTGCTGAAGAATTTTCTATAAAAAGATGCTCAATGCACAGGTATTATCCCTTTCTTTCAATTTCCGAGTGGTATAGGCATCGGATCGTGGCTGGCTTTGTCACGAGTTCAAGCCCAGTACCACTAAAGACCCACCGTGTAGGGCAGAGATGCACGCTAAATCTGTCGAGAGCTGAAACGTCCTCCCGTTGGTGTGGTGTGGTAGTTAGGAGAGGGGGGTGCCAGCTCAGGTGTCGTCCACGTCACTTGACCATGGTTCAAAATTACGTGGTCCGTCGCCAAAAGCCCTCGTGTAGCTGAACAGTGCGACGTTAATCTTCACTCACTCACTCATTAAATTTTTACTATTAGCTCACACTCTCTATATATTTATGTGGTGGAATTTTCAATTGTTCATAAAATACATTTTGAAGCGCTACATTCAGCTGAAATTTTACAGATGCAACCACGTTGGCGTCACTTTTGGCGACTTAGCGACCCTTTCGGCGAATTGAGTCAAAACTTGAAAAGGTGTTTTTCTCACATTTTAAAGTGCTCATTTGAGCTGAAATTTTCTATACATTATTGTTTTGGGTAAAAACACGATAATTGAATTATAATTAATTAAAATTAAATTGACTGAAAGTAATTATTTAAAGAATTACAGATACAGCTACGTTGGTTTCATTTTTAGCGACTTGGGTCAAAACTTTTTTTGTCTCACGTTTTAAAGCATTCAGTTGAACTGAAATTTGACAGACACAATTGTTTTGGATGACAATACGGTACTTTAATGATAATGAATAAAAGTTAATTACCACTTAATGTTGTGATTCTGTCCTATGTATATACATACATATTTTAATTGTAACTATTTAATAAAAAATAGCTAAAATAAAATGTTTCTTTGTTGATCTAAGTGGGAAATGACTTTAAAATTTTTTTTTATATTACTTGTTTTTTGAAGATAATAAAAATGGTTCGATAATAATTCAATCTAATTGTTATGTAACAAGCAATTTCCAACCCCCAAAATATTTTTTGTTCTTACTTATTACAAAAATGTTTTACTGGACATATTCCTTGAATTCTTTTTTTACATGTAGCGCAAATTAGGTGTAGGATCATTTTTCATTCCATTACCACTTTTTTTACTGCATACATCACACTGTCGCGAGTTTCGTCCAGGCAATTTTTGAAAACAAAAAATTTTACTTATTGGCAGTCTTCCTGTGCTATTTTTGCTTAACTATTCCTCTTCTATAGCTTCTATTGTGTTCGAAGTAAATTGCTGCCTAGTTAATTTTTTACCCAGGCAATTTTTCGATTATATCACATAAGCGCTTAGCACCATTTTAACAAAAATGTTAAAAAAAACTTTCCGCCGTATTTAAAAGTTCATCTTTCATCGAGATATGTATATAACATTTCGTGGGATGTAAAAATTGTCCTCATAGATCGGATGATTTTTTAAAATCTCTTTTTTATCTATCTTTTTACATTGGTTCTTTTTCCTACCGTACCCTAATCCACAGTTCTACAGAAGACAAAACTACAGTTGATATGAATACAGCGATTTCCATTTAATGCGTAAATTATACTAACCAACAGCAACCTCCGCATTTTCAGTACAAAACGAGAGAAGCGCCGTCGCCGCACTGAAACAAGATAATCTGAAAGTGGCGTGCTGTGGAAGTTTAAAAAGAGAGAGATAAGTTAAACTCGCCTCTTGACTGAGCTTAGGAATTGGCCTTTGTCGAAAGTCCACCAAAGTACTATTATTAAAAATTAAATAAAAAAACAAATCTAATCTGAGTATAATTATTGTAATAGATTAGACTCTATTGCAATAAAGAAAGCAAACTATTATATGGGGAAAACTTAAATTCGAAGCTTACTTTGCAGCATGCTCATAGAGAAATTTTAAAATAATTCTTTAAAAGATGTCTTCGCCTGAGTCGGGATTTAAAAAAAATTAATATTAACTCAAATTTTATAAACCATTTTAGAGTATGATAAAAAATAAACTCCATATAATTTTTTTATAAGAAATTCCTTTTGCATTTTAAAGATGAGATATGCATGCACATAATAGAAGCATATTTTTCACAAAATAGATCTTGATTGACAGAGTTCGCTAAAATGTCAACAGCATTAAGAGTTTTTTTTCTTCTTCTTTTGATGCACCCTCTTCAAAGGGAGCTTTTATGCAGACGATAATAATAATCATAGCAGTGGTTGCTGGAATGTCAATTGTCATTTGTTATGCACAACCTAACTGCCTCTTGGGTATTTCAAAGGAACTGTGCAGACGATATTTAGAGGAGGTACACGGGGTTGCTCTCAGAGGTCAAAATACCTTTTCAGAACACGACAGAATGGGAGAATGTGTACTTTGGAGCACTTTATATTTTCATATTCCTGATTTTTTCTTCAGAGACTATTATTTGTTGTGGTTTCAACCTCTTCCCTTGTTCTGAGGTTAGCTTCAAAGCTATTTTTAACACAAAGGATTTGAAAAATGGGAGAAAAGTGTTTTTTCCTCTCCTGTGTTTTAATTTTGGTCGAAGTGTTTTTCAGCTCTTCGCTCTAAAGCAAAGGTTTCCGAATTTGTTCTACACGTAGATCCACCCCACCCCCCCTCCAAAGGTAAATAACTTTATTTCAATTCATATTAGAAAATTTTCAAATTTGATATTCTATAAATGAAAATGCGAATTAGCAAATAGTATATAACAAGGTACTTCTTCATTAATGAAGTTAAGCAAAAGTATCACTTGGGTTCGTAAATTTTAAGTGCAAGATATGAATTATATTTAATACTTACGTGACGTAATTTAAGAATTAACAATACAAAGAATGGAACTGCTTTCCATTCAAAACAAAGGAAAATGTGTTGCATTCCCTTCGCATCTCGGGATCATGCACGAAACTGAACTGTTGATGAGATGTTTGACGTTGCTATGCTGCCGTATATCAGACAAGTGATTGTATGCAGCGGAGATAGTCGGCTTTCCCATTTATTCCTGCATAGAAAGTCCCAACTGCGAAGGGCGTCATTTCCTCGGTGGGACGCTTATCATTATTTCTACTTTGTACACCAATCTAAAAATTTTTAATTTTTACTCTAAAGTTTTTAAAAGCGTAAAAATCATGAATAAATTATTTTAACTTTCATAATAATGGAAATGGGTCACAAATATTTTTATTTGTGTTAAACCTTTCGATGGCCCCTTGCCGTTGTCCAGGCACCCTCAAATTAATTTAAATTTTCCAAGAACCCTCAGGGATCCATAGAAACTGCTGTGGGAACCTATGCTGTAAAAGGTACAGGCTTTCTTTTCATTTTAGTCAAATAATTTGAGGAAGAAGTTATTTGAATTGTAGTAATCCCTTATTTACAAGATGGTCCCCAATCTCGCTACGTTTCTTTTACACGGAAGGTTTACTCTAAAGCGACTGAAACTCGCTGATGGTTCGGAGAAAGAAAGAGAACTTTGCTACTTGAATTTCTGAACGCCTTCTATTGGATGCAAGCTTGAAAAATCATTTTTTAAACTTGGATTCAAAGGGTGAACACACCCCTAAAATTCCAACAAAATCTTCAGAACTCTTTTAACCGGAACCTTGGATTTTAAAAAGAATTAACAAAAGCCAAAAATTTTAAAATGTTAAATAACATTTTCAAATTCAAAAATAGCCGATATCCCTCCCTCCCTTCAAAAAAAATTTTTGAAAAACAATCTCCGAAAAAGGTTTTACTGGATGAAAAGGTGAAGTGACTGACTGATTGGATGGCTGGTTGGTTGGGGGGAAGAAGAGATGCACGGGGTATTTTCCAAAGATGTAGTAGACTTGTTTTAAAACATGAGGGCTATAAACTCAAAATTTTGAACCTCGGTCAATTGACGAGAACGACACCTGAGCTTCAAACTATTACACCACGTCAACGGGGACTTTGATTTAACGTGCCTCAACCCATCTACACCGTGGGGCTCGAACTCACGAGCTCCGACATAGACCACTCGCTTACAAGCAATGAGGACAGCGCTTTCGATTCATTTTTCTCTCCATAAACAAATGCTCTTAATATCAACAAATAGTGACGATTAATTAATAATGTTCATACTATTTTTCAGTTCCTACTATTAGCTCACACTATATTTCTCGGTGGAATTTTCAATCGTTCATAAAATATATTTTAAAGCACTCCATTGAGCTGAAATTTTACACACATGATTATTTTGGATGACAATACAGTAATTTAATTATAATTCATAAAAAATTATAACTAATTATTGAAAGAATTACAAATGCAGCCACATTGTCCTTATTTTTCGCGACTTAACTACCATTTTGGCGACTTGTGTGTCAAAACTGGAAAGGGTTTTTTTCTCACATTTTAAAGCGTTCGTTTGAGCTGAAATTTTCTATGCACTATTGTTTTGGGTAAAATACGACAATTGAATTATAATTAATTAAAATTAATTGACTGAAACTAATTATTTAAATAATTACAGATACAGCCACGTTGGCTTCATTTTTAGCAACTTGGGTCAAAACTTGAAAAGATTCTTTTTTCTCTCTTTTTAAAGCATTCAGTTGAACTGAAATTTTATAGACGCGATTGTTTTGGATGACAATACGATACTTTAATGGTAATGAATAAAAAGGAATTACCACTTAATGTTGGGATTCTGTCCTACATATACATATTTATATTAATTGTAACTATTTAAAAAAAGTAGGTAGAATATAATTTTTCTTTGTTGATCTAAGTAGGAATTGGCTTAAAAATTTTTTGTTTATTACTTATTAGCTTACATTTGTTATATTTTATCTGTTGGATGCAATATGTATGGGTTCCTAATTTCCGCAGTAGTTTTTTGATCATGGGGACGATCTCTTGGACAGCGTTGTGGGTTCGAGTCTTGATGTCAATGTAAAATAGCTGATGCACATTAGATCTGATGGGGTTCAAAGTCCTCACGTTGGAAGGATATGAAAGTTGAAAGAATTCCACCCCTTCGGTGTACGGTGATAATAGATTGCTCTTGAATTGCAATGCATTTGTCGAATCGTGTATTCGAGTATTTTTTTTCCGATAAACACCTTATTTTAGGGATTGATACATGTCAAATATATCAAGGATGAAAATCTCTTGGTGTGGCAATTTAGAGAGTTGTGTGCCAGTTCAGGTGTCGTCCTCGTTACTTTACCTTTGTTAAAAATGACAAGAGCTGTCATCATTAACATTTTTGTTGTTTCCGAGTAAAATGTTTGTTTGCAAACAATCGCTAAAACAAAATTTTATTTTCTCATTTTCTTTACTTATTTTAAAATCATAAGTTGGGATACTTCTCATTTTCTTTTGAGTACTGGAAATCTGTTCACCACGTGCTCACAATTGCATTGATTCAAAACACAAAACAGTGAGGAAGACACCTGAGTTGGCAATCCACTCTCCAAATTTCCATACCTCACCAATGTGTCTTTGAGCCTCAGCAGATTCATCACCGCCTCTCCGTGGTGGATCTTTTGTTGTGTTAGGTCCCCAACACTCGTCTCAACAGAAGCACCCGTCACAAGCTCGTGTTCGAAACTGGGATTTTGTGAGAACTTTCGAACGAACTTATTATTAATAAAATCTGGTTTCGAGTCTAAAACCTTTTAACCTCGCGGCTCTCGGCAACGGCGGTCTTAAATGGGTCTCCAATCGAAAAAATTGAAAACGATACCAACTCCACCCTTCCTCTCTCTGCAATGCGGCATTCGATTTCGTAATTAATTCGTCAGTCCTTGATTTCTCACCCCCGTTCCTTTGGCACATTCGCGTGAGTTTCGGAAGCTCACCTCGCATGAACGAGTGGAGTGGAGAGGTAACCGGAAGCGACGTCCCAGCAGCTGTAGGAGAGAAAGAAAGTGAAATCTACTGATTTGGATGGCCTGCACCGTTTCCGAAATCGGCACGTGCCTCAAACAATGAGACGCTCCCCCAATTTCCGGCCATCACCGGAAGTTAGGGGTTTCCCAAAGTCCATGCGATCAAATGATGGCTTTGTGGGGGTCATCGTTTGGCCATCACCGCGAATGATTCTACAAATGACTCGAAGTTAAACTATTGTAATGCTGATGTTTTTCAATCGTTGCATATGAAAATTAAAAGGAAAAGATAATTGATTCGGAAATATATGCGCATTTCATTTGGTCGTTTGACCATTTCCCATCTCTGTGTATTCTGTTCCTCTGAATTTTCCTGTTATAATGATGAAAAAATTTAATTTATTATAAAACACAATTATAATGTTATGTATTTCAAAAATGCTAATGAAATACAAAAATCCGAGACTAAATTTGAAAAACAAGAAGCAAAAATAAATAAAAAAAATAATATTGGAATCTGTTAAATAACAACAGTGTGTGTGTGTTCTATGACCTGTTTAATCGAATTAATAATGCAAAGCATTTTCTAAGTAATTAGTTCATCCCCTTGATTTAAAATAAGGTTAAAATCTCAACATCAGAAAGTTACATTGGATCTGGCAACCACAGGAGCACAGCTCTTAAGCACTTCTTTTGACTTGATTTGTATTTCTCTCACAGGGCTATTAAGGATGGACCTCTTCATTTTCAAGCACCATTCTCCACTTTCACATCCCACCAACTTGAAAACTTTGAGCCCCATATATTAAACCCGCATCGACCCTTTACAAGGCGAGTCTTCAGTGGTTCCAGGATTCGAACCTACGACTCGACTACGCTGACCACGAGTTCACATACATGACCACTAGACAAGGTAGGAGCGTTGCTTTTCTAAAAGAAACAAAAAGAAAAAAATCTGGCGGAAAGCTTAAGAAAAGAATTTGACAACCAATTGTACCACATAAATATTTCTATTCGGATCTTGTATCTATTTTTACTGCAATTTAAAAGACTCTTCGTAACAGTTCTTTATATATTTTCTCAGGTCGATCTCACAAAGTAAAAAAAAAAATCCCATTATCGTAGCACAGAGTTCGGCAACCTTGTAGCTGCAGCGTGCCAAACTTTCGTTTTTTGTTGTTTAAAATGAAGGAAATGTTCGAGGTAAAATGTCTTACCTCGTCAATGGAGGGCTGATGCGCCTTGATTAAGCCAAGGAATAAAAGCACTTTTGTGAACTTTTATAAATTTTTAATTAATACAGCACACATAATACTTCGCACACATTACACAATTATTATGGCACAAATTACACTACACAAATAACATCTCTATCCATTTCTAGATATGACGCGTAGCTTCTGTTTCTTCTGCGCATCCAATTTAATTCTGATGTTAAATTAATTCTTTTCAAACGGGGGAGCTGCTGTCCTTTTTAATGAAGATGGCAGTTTGAGACACTACCAATAGGATTCAGGGAACTGTAGAGAAGGAAATATTTGAAGCAATTCTATTTCCGCGACAATACGTACGGAGTAAAGAAATAGAGGTCAGCTATTTATAGTTTTATTATAAGGTAATTCGGGGGAAGACGCCAGTATGTGAATAATACTTTTATGCGTCGGTAGATGACAATTTTGAGCCACTTGAGTGAAGAGTCTGGTCCGACATCGAGTGCGGCTTGCGCATTTATCTGAATAAATCGCCTTTAATCGGCTTGTGAGCATTTAAAGTGGTAAGTACAACTTGTATAATATTCCGTTCCTCCTATTTAAAGTTTATAAACGTTATTTTAAATAAGATATTAGTGAGTTGCACATAATGGTACACAAAGGATGCGTGTCAAAACGGCCAAAACACTGCAGCAATAAGGAAGTAAGCGTGTGTGGCATCTGCCCCCGATACTTGGGGGAAGATGCCCCATGGATCAGAAATAAATGAAATGAACTTTAAAAATATTTTTCATTTTATAACATCGTATAAAATATAGCTACAATTAATAATTATGCTGTGAGGATGGCACAAGGCGGAAATCGACTCCAACTTCAGCCTGCTGTGGACCGTTTTGAACAAATCAAAGGGAGACTCTTCAGATGAAGAATAAAGCCGGGGAAGCTATTCCGAAGAAAGGATCGCCACAAGGGGAGAAGGGATAGACCATAAGTGTAGTGGCCTGCTGCAATGCCGAAGGTAACTTATTTCCTCCAACAGGGGCGGCTCTAGCGCCGGACAAACCAGACCCCTGATACATTTATAAGTGTATTTTATCAGTGTTAATATTAATTTCCTTTTTTATTCTTTTTCTCCCACCCCCTCCCTAATACTTCCCTTCCGTGCTCCTAAGTGGAGAACAGAGACATTGGGGAGTGAATCGGCAGTTATTTATAAACCGTACAAATGATCAAGACAAGTGTTAATTTTTGTACATAATGTTATATATGACAAGCCCATGGGGTCACTGGGGATTATTCAACATTCTTAACTTAGTATTGTCAAATTAATTATCAAATGCATTGCGTGCAGTACTGATACATTTATAAGTGTATTATATCAGTGTTAATATTAATTTCATTTTTTATTATGCCAGAATGTGTGTATTTTGTTTACTTTAAGTAAATTAATAATTTTTTTAAATAATCTTTAAATTTCGACTTTTTAATATCCTCGCGGCCCCCTCGTAGAGTTATCACTTGAGAAACACTGCTGTAGGTGTTGGTCCAATAAGCTCTATCTTCAAACTATCATTTTCCCTCCACTCAAAAAGTGATATTTTTGTAAAATAGTGCAGTCCCACTGAGAATTCAACTGTGTACCCTGGAGGGCCGATCCCGGTTGTAGCATATTAATGCTGCATACATTATTATATAAATTGTATTTAAGATTGTGATTCCGTAATTAATATGAAAATAAAAAAGCCACTTTTTGAATCAATTTTTCGAATAAAATACATTCAAAAAAGAATATTGTACTCCTCCATATGTTTCTGTGTTTAGAAATCGTAATAAAGATAGACGACGGTTATAACACTATTTAAATGGTACATTTCCCACTATAAATGGTATATTTCCGAGTTCTATTTTTTCTTCAACAATTTTTTCCAACCCGAAACCCTTGTGTAAAAAAAATTTTTTTTTTTAAAAAAATTCTGTAATTTTCAAACATGTCACCATGAGAGCGAAAATATTTTCCAAACCCATTTCTATGAAGTAAAATGCCAACAAAGATAGTTTTCGTTCTGGCGACTCATTCCCCCTCTTCTCGTTCTTTCTTCCAATATGTCTTACTCTTTCTGAGTCATTTCTTTTGAGACTCACTGATTCATTTAATATTTCGGGGGGGGTACGTAATATTGGACCACGATGAAGTGACGAGGGTGGCACCTTCTAACTTCCATATCACACCAACGTGAAGACTTTGAGCCTCAACAGAAGAGATGTAACGTACCTGTCTGCAGTGGTACCGGGATTCAAATCCACTACCAAATGACACCTGCCACGAGTTCGTGACCATGATCACTCAAGTACTGTGGTCAGCAGTCTAAAATACATTCTACTACAGAATCAGAATATCTGACGTGACGACACCTGAAATGACTTGCCACTCTCCAAACTTCCACACAGTGCCGTCGAGCCACGACAGATTTAATACGTTGCTCAACAACAACGGTTGCGAGTTCATTACTGAACAGTGGCTGAGGTTGTGCTGGGGTGTCGTACTGTTGAATAAAATTGGGAGAGAACGAAAACCTTTCCATTCATATTTGTAATGATGTGCTAGTACCAGTGGCGCACACTAGGTGAGGGGGCGGATCCGAACCTTCCCCCATAGCTCTTGAATTTTTTTTTGATTAATTATAATCCTATGTATATAGTATGTAAAATTTAACTAAGTATTTGTTATTAATAACTAATTTTATTAATTATTTCTAATTATTTATTCAATAAGTAATTTTTTTACTGTTTTTTATTCCCGAAAATTGACAAAATCAAAAGAATATATTTCGTAGCGTTTTGCAACTTGATAAGAGAATGGTGGACTTTCGACCCTGGATCCCCCACCCCCTTGAAAAATTCCTGTGTTCGCCACTGGTTAGTACATAACGAAATTTGGGAGAAATCGTTTGCCAAAAAATAACGAACTCGTTATCTACGGGGTAGCAAAATCGAGGTTCAAAGTTTCCGTCTCGAGACCTTTCATTATTATTGGTGAGTCGGTAAGATCAAAGAAGTCACAATTCCTCAAAGATTTTCAAGTTCCGATTTGGTTTAGAATGCCTAAGTTTGGCCGGTTCTGCTTTGCTTAGCTGCTTTGAAAAAACGGAGAGAACCAAGTTACAAATCTTGTCCCTCCATCTGTAGCGAGGACACTTCCACCAGTGATACTGACCAACTCTTTTGTCCGGCAGCCGTAGAAAAGGGGAGGGATATCGCTTGAGGGCTGTCTTCACCGTCCCTTCAGTTTGAATATTCATCCATCGTGCAGTTGGTATTAGAAAGTTGCGTTCCTTTCCTTCGTGTGCATTGCAGGTAAAAGTCAGATTTATTTCTAGATTAAATGTGAAGAAACCTTCGAGAGCACTGGAGGCAGAGGTTGTTCTGAAGCAGGATATTGATACGCCCTCGAATTCAGTTGTGTCACTTTTTACAAAACTCTATTTATGTGAGTTGATGAAAAGCATTTAGAGTTGACTCAGCTGTAGATAGAAGTCTTCACAACAAAGGCTCGTAGGTAAAACAATTCAAGTTACTTTATGCAAACTCTTTCGTAAAAGTGTCTCATATATTAGATACATAGCATTGTATGTATGGATACAGGTGGATTAGTCTGACCCAGTCATGCACACAAGAGCTCTTGATTTTTTTCCATTGATTATAATTATATATATGTATGTAGTACATAAAATTTAATTAAGTACTTATTAATAATCAATTTTATTAATTATTTATTCAATAAGTAATTTTACTGTTCCCGAAACTCGATCAAATGAAAAGAATATGCTGGGCGGCGTATTGGAGCATGATACGAGAAGGGTGGACTTTCGATCCTTGATCCCCTCTTGGAAAATTCTTATGGGTGCCACTGGTCTAACTAAATTTTAAAACTTAATTATTTACTGCAAATTTTAATCACTTTACTAGCTATATGGCCCGGCGTTGCACGGGCTTTCTGTACTTATATAAGTAAACGCTTCGGTAAAATAGACTTTTTCGAAATTTCTTTGCTTTGCAGTTTTAAGAAATAGTGTGTATTTTTCGGAATAAAAAATAAACGTAAAACATGACAGATGAAATTGATAAAAGTGTCGTATTTTATTTTTCTTAACATTTAAAACAACCTTTTTTTAAAAAAATTAAAGATAATCAATTTTATTATATTTTTCAAAAATAATATATGATTCATTATGTTATGCGTCATTATTTTACATGTGTGTGTAAAATAAATTTAACATTCAAGAAATATTTTAATAAATGAAAATCATAACTTTTTTTTAAAAAAAACCGTAATTTTTAGGTCATTTTTTCAATCTTTGTACAGATTACGGAGATTGATAAAATATCTTAAAAATTACGGTTTTTTAAAAAAAATATTATGTTTTTCGTTTTCTTCCCTCTTTGCGAAAAATATTTAAGAATTATTTTTGTTCATTTTTGTTTAAAAAAATTACCGTTGTTTGCAATCGATATATGAAGTTTCAAGGCATTAAAAAATCATTTTCAAATAAACGCATCGATATTGATTCATTTTAGAAAAAATCTTAAATTATGTAAAGTATCGTTGTTTTGTTAAAAACTGTATCGTAACGAAATAAATTACCTTTCCAATTACAAACTTGCTGGCGAAGTTTTTAAATCCTTGAATAAAATTTGCAGTATTTTTTATAAAATCATAAAATTTAAACGTCAGTTCCGAACCCGGGTACTATGGTCTATGAAGAAGCGCCTTTACCGATTGCGCCGTGACTCCTTGGGGGAGTGAATGAGTGAATATTAATGTCGCACTGTTCAGCTACACGAGGGCTTTTGGCGACGGATCACGTAATTTTGAACCATGCTCAAGTGATGTGGACGGCACCCCCTCTCCTAACCACCACACACCACCAACGGGAGGACATTTCAGCTCTTGACAGATTTAGCGTGCATCGCTGCCCTACACGGTGGGTCTTTAGTGGTACTGGGCTCGAACTCGTGACAAAGCCAGCCACGATCCGATATGTATACCACTCGGCTACCGTGGCCACGACTCCTTGGGGAAAAGCAGAAAAAAGACCTACAAAATACACTCAGGAACATTGAAAAGAGCGACCCAAGAAGAAAGCATCGGATTGAAATGAAATTTAATACACATAATGACACAGATGAGAGATTCCCTTGATCTCAAAAACAAGACAATTAAACGAATTCGGGGTGTGCAACGACACAAATACTGGGCAACTTCAATAGCGCGTTGGACCACCTCCAGCTGCAATACATGCCGTCACACGGTCCGGCATTGAGTTGATTAGACACCTTATGTTGTCCTGAGGCAGATGGGCCCACAAATCTTGAACAGCCAACTCTAAATCATGTACAGAGTTACAGAGTGACACGATGGCATCTGCCGTTTTAGCTGATCCCACACGTGATCTACAGGGGACAAATCGGGGGAGCGGGCCGGCCATCGAATAGTTTGTAAATGACGTACGAAGTCTTGAGCAACTCTTGCTGTATGCGGACGAGCATTATCTTGTTGGAAAATCGCCCCAGGGAGACCATTTAGGAAAGGCCCTACATGGGGTCGAAAAAAATATCATCAACGTAACATTGGCCCGTTAAGGTTCCACGCATCACAATTAAAGTGGACCGGCTATCATAGGCTATGGCCCCCCGGACCATTACACCAGCTGTGTGGGCAGTGTGACGTAGAAAAGTGTGGGGGAACTGTACCGCTCACCAGGGCGCCTCCACACCCGTACACGGTTATCATCTGTCCCCAAAACAAACCGGGATTCATCACTAAACACAACCTTTTGCCAATCTGAGACACTCCACATTGATCTGGCTTGGCACCACTGTAGACGCTGTTGCCGATGTTCCGGTGTTAAAGGGAGTGCATGGAAAGGGCGCTTGGATTTAAGATTTGCTTCTGCAAGGTGTCTGGAAATTGTTTGTGGAACAATTGCTACGCCTACGTCTGCTCGTATCGTTGAATGAGTTACTGTGGGGTCCACAAGTGATTGCCGCACGATTCTTCGATCCTCTCTCCTTGTGGTCTTCCTGGTTGCTCCAGACCCGGTTTTCCGCGCATGGGTACCTTCTCGTGTCCACTGCTCCCAACAATTTCTAACGGCACACTCCGAACGATCCACCTGGCCAGCAACACGGTGCGTCGACCAGCCTGCAGTTTTCATCCCGATGATCAGGCCTCTCTCAAATTCACTTAACTGTGAGAAATGTCTTCTAGCACGTTTACCTGGCATGTTTCGCTTACCGAAGTCTTCCTACAATCGGTCACGTTTATGAATCTTCGAATTTGCGCTTGCTTATATAGCACCCTCTTCCTGATTGTAGTGCCACCTCGGCGTGTATGAGCATGCGTATTGGCACAAAACTTGGATCATTTGCATATCACATTGCACTGCACTTATTTGCAAAGTTTCGCGATTGTATTTCGCTTCCTTCTTGGGTCGCTATTTTCAATGTTCCTGAGTGTAAAAGAAAGAAATGTTCAATTTCGCATTGCGTTAATTGATAAAGTTAAAAAATTTTTTCGGGATTCATTTTTAAATTAATGCTTTCAAACTTCATATATCGATTGCAAACAAAGGTTATTTTTAAACAAAAAAAATTTAGAAAAAGTAATGCTTACATATTTCTCGCAAAAGGAAAAAATACCCGTAATTTTTTAAAGATATTTTATCAATTTTTGTACAGATTACGTATAATATCGTTCTACACATGGAAAAAAGTTTCGTGAGATTTTTATAAAAAAAGAAGTTATTAAGTATTTAAATAAAATTTTGAGTATTTTTTGAAAAATCGTTAAAAAAACGGGTTTTGAGACTTAATTTTTTAAATGACTAATTCTAAAAGAGAAAAGCATGAACTTTTATAGTGTAAAATATTTTTTTCATTAGCGCGAAAGAAAATGCAAGCGGACCGATTTAGAATTCATACTCATAAAACGTATCGATTTCGACTCATTTAAAAAAAATCGTACAAAAAAATATAATTATTTTGTAAAATAAATTATACCATATCGTGGCGAGGTAAATGATCTTTCCGAATATGTAATAATTTTTTGTCTGAGTTTCATGAAAAAAATTAGATCACGTTTTAAAAACGTCTGAAAAAAAAAGAAATTCCGAATTTTTGAAGTTTTCATGTGATGAAAAATGATACTAACTATGCGTTTTAAGGTTTTTAATTAAAATCTTTTTAACTAATTGAAATATTGGAGTATAAATGATCGAAACGGATTCCTCGGATCGTTCCCAAACTTTTGGTACCTTTGCCGAGTTTCTACGTCGGGCGGTTCGTGAGAAGATAGGGACGCATTGATAGATACGTTTGTTTACCTACGAATTTTAATAGTGTAGATGACCAGTTTCTTAAAAAAAATTAATCGTTTAAGTTACCTATCAAACTATTATTTTTAGAGGGATTAATTAGGGCTCCAAAATTAAGTCCTCAAACCCGAAGCGAAATTATAAAGCTTTTGAAGGATGGTTGCTCAAATTCTGTTGTAAATAAAATTCTTAAAAATCAGGAAAAAAAAATTTTCTAATGGATTATTATCTGAACTTCAAAAAGAAATAAAATTTGGCTCCCCAACGATAGCAGCAGGGGAAAAATGTGGATGAAAGGAAGTCCTGGATGAAAAAGAAGCTAAAAAGACTGTAGAAAGTCCTCTGCGCCAAATAACTTTAGCAAAGAAACTACAGTTATCGCAATCGACAATTTGGCGTCAGACAAATCTTTCAAAGGGCAAAAAAATGTTTTTCTCCGTATTCCAAAAGATCGCAAATTACATGCTCCTGCTCCAGAAATTTCTAGAGCTTTCTGTGCTCACACATGATTTCCTAACCTTTGCAAGCTGATAGGCGAAATTCGAGGGCGGACGCAATATTGCTTCATCTCAGAACTAAAGTTACAGTTAAAATTGTATTTCCACTTACGCAGACTAATAAAAACGATTAAAGTATTACGCACAATTCCTTAGAGGATTCAGGAAAGGAAATAGATTATCATATAGATATTTATAGTTTCAAAATTAAGTGTTTTGGGAAGAAGAAAGCATAATCTTTATCTAGGATAATTTTTGTTTCATTAAAATTTGTGACGTTTTCATAGCAACTCTAATGTTTATTTCACTAACACCAGTTTTGCATGATTCCCTTTTTCTTGTTTGAATAAATATAAAATGATTTCTTTTGAATTTTTTGTATTTACCACAATAAAGAAAACTAAAATTAAGAGTGTTTAACAAAGCTCTCAAAAGCAACTCATGTACTATAGATCAGTGCTCCGCAACCTTCTTATCGCTGCGGACCTGTCAATGTTTGATAATTTTACCGCGACCCGCAGAGGGTAGGACATGTTGATTGTTTATATTTTAGATTGTTTTGATTTAACAATTTTAATTTAGTTACATTTAAATATGCCTTCAGAATAAAATAGTTATATCAAAAATGAATAAAAGTGGTTTAACGTGGATTATAAAGTGAGATTTCCGTGGAAAGTTGCGTAAATCCGAGAGAAATGCATCACTTTAAATAAAATGGCAATAGTTTAATCTTCTTTAGGCGGCCCGGCACTGGATCACTGCTGTAGATGACTAACCTCATCATTTTGACCTTCAGTCAAGTGACCACACCATACCAACACGAGGACTTGAAGCGAAGATACATTGAATGCGCTCCGGTCTCTCTATCTCGTGGGACGCCAGAAATCCTGAAGCAAGATAAAACATTGTTCGGAAATAGAAGCTGAAGAGAGAGAGAGTTTCCATCTAAGATGACTCAAAATACATCATTTTGTTTATTAAATAGAAACGGAGACACGCTCTCCAATATAAATAATTATAATATAAGGAAACAAAAAAAAAATACCTATTTTGTAGTATTAAAATCTTGGGAACAATCATTTTTATTTCATTTACGATCCTACATGCTTTGTGAGTTTCCTATTTTTCAGCGAATAGTTTTCGTGAAGTTAACTATTCCATACTAAAATTTTAAGTGGAAAACTTTCTAGATTCAAAAATATCCCAAGAAAAATGAATGAAAACGGAACAGAGCTTTCGTATTCAACGGGGTTTTCTTAAGACTGTAGAAAAATTGTTCGTAATTGGATTCTATTCCCTATTTTTTTTTAAATTCCTGATTGCGTGTAAATTACTCTTAATTACATTGCCGCACATATTACAATGCATGACAATGCAAAGAGGAAACGTAGCAAGATTTTTTAAGTTGCAAATGTGGTATGCGCAACCTTTTTGTTGCACTGCACACATCCATCTAGTTCCTTCCATCCATTTCATAGAATCCCTCGCTTGTAACGATGCACAAAGGCTTACTTGTCGTTCTCTTCTATTTTTCATTTTCTGCTATGAGTTCACACTCTCCCTGTATATGTATATTTATTTATATATCTTTTTCAAATTTTCAATCCTTAATAAAATACTTTCTATTCATCCACTTAAGTTCAAATACATTTTTTAAAACTTGTACTGAATGATTCTTGGTGTTAATACAGTTTTTTGAAACATTAATTCATTATTTAAATTTAATTAATTAAATGTAATTAATTATAGTTTTCATGGGAGAAAAAGATTAAATTTGTTCCGAATGGCGACAGTACATTTATTATCCAACTACCAGATATGGAAAATTGCATAGAAATTCGCTTCCTATTTTGCCACTTAATATTGAGATTCTGTCATATATATATATGTGTGTATATATATATATATATATATATATATATATATATATATACATATATATACATATATATACATATATATACATGTATATATATATATTATATATTCATATTTATATTAATTGTAATTATTTAATAAAAAGTAACTAAAATAAAAATTTTCTTCATTGACCCCTAAGTAGGGATTGATTTTTAAAAAAAATTATATTTTTTGTATCATTTGCAAATGATATAGCTTGAAATTTAATTGTTTTTGTAAAATTTTCCATATCTTTTTGGGGGGCATTTCAAGTTCGCAGGCAAAAACTCTCAGTCATTGTCCCCATGTTTGAATTTTAAATCCCAGCAACACCTTGAATGGGCTGCAACCTGTGGATCATTTGAGGGGAGAAACTTGTTCGGTTTCTGTGTATCACTTATTGCACTGCGTAGAGTAGTTTCAATTATTTCTTAAAACTGGTTCCATCTTCTGCGCTCCTCCCGCAATTTCCTTTGAAAAAAAAATCTAATCTTATAATTGAAAAGATCTTCTAAAAAAACTAATATTGTTTTACTTTTTAAGGAGAATTGCGAAACGTATGCAAGCACGTGGTAACATTTAACACTTGCGCATTTTCAGACGGTATACATTTTGCGAAAATTCTCACTTATGGAATTCTATTTAAAAGCATTTTCTTCGCTTGCCTTGCAAGAGGGGAAAAGAGCCTAAAAGCTTCTCCTATTTCTATTTAGAAAGAGCGTGAGACTGAAAGCTTGCAGTCCGTGGAAAAGCTTCATTCTGACGACATGTTACACTCTTCAATCTTTTGATCTTCACCGCAAAGCTGGTATTATATCTTTCTCAGGCTGGGAACTTAAAAGATTAACTTTTCCTAGAATTTCACTCAGCTCAACTCTGATTTTGTGTGGCATTTTAAAGAGAGGTAAAATAAATACTCTACGGCACTACATAAAAAGGTAATCTCTAAGAAAAAGGGACAATGTGTGGGGATTGGAATCCTACCTAATCCCTAAATCTAAGCGAGGAGACAGATAGTGGGCTTAGCTACACCTTTTAAAGGAAACGTTGTCATGATTAACGTTCTTTTTTACCCCTTTAATTGTGTCGGATAACCTCCCCCTCCATCTTTGAAGTTAGTACGATCCAATGGGTTGGTTGATTAGCTTTAGTTAGTTATGGTACTAGCATATCGATTACGATTATATAATTAGTAATTTTATATTATTTTCATCGATATAATTTACTTCTTTAATTTATCTTTGTCTTCTTGAAGAATGATAATCGAAAGTTTTACGTCACATTAAAATTCCTTTACGTAATTAGTTCATGTAATTTATTTTTTATATTATAAATAAATAAAATTTGAAATCCACCGAGAAAATAGTGTTGTTAAAGGGGAAAAATACATTAAAAAAATCACACTTTTGTATATTAAAGTATTTTTACATTCTATACATTTTTCTTACATGCATTTATCAGTATATCCACAAATATTCAATACGCTTGCCTTGTTTTTATCCGAAATCATTTTCCTTTTATATAAATAATCGTAGTTCGTAACACCGCCAAAGTAAAATTCTATCGGACAGCGCACCAAATTGAAAATGTCAAAAATTCCAATTGCGTTCGGAAACGATGTAATAATTTGGGTGAAATTAAAACACTATGCAAAATAAAAAGTTTGTTACATAGATAGGAGAGACGATAAGAGACGAGGTTTTAAATATACGATTCAGATTTACATTGCAGTATGTATTTAAGGATTAACTGTTTTTAAAAAACTATTTCGAAAAAGTAACCTGAAAGCTAAATAGAGTTTACTGATATACGCAAATGAATGGTTCCCAACAAATTGTTTTCCCTTATAAGTAAGTATTACTTTGATTCATAATAATTTTTACTCGGAAAAAAATATAGCTTAAAAAGGACACAAGAATTTTTGTACATTCAATATTTTCCGATCAACGATTACTTTAGTAACGCATATAAGTTCTGCTTAACGACGCAATGTCGTTACTAGTTCAAAAAATGGATTTATTTAATTTTTTAAAAAAATGTTTTTTATAATATCCAAATGTAACTCTTTTAATATATTCAAAACTGGAAATTATTCGACTAAATCTCGACCTATTTCTGGAATTCGCAACTTTATGCTTAACTGAAAAAGTGAACTAAATTTATAATTTTATTTCCGCCATTCACCAACCCTAATTCGTGCACTAACTCTAGTAAACATGCTCAAGTAAATATAGGATCATAAATATTTGATTGATTAAAACAAATCGATTTAAATGGGTCAAATATTAAAATTGTAAAAGAAAAACGCTATAGTAAGCTAGTACTCTTTAAGTTTCCTTTCATGTCGCTTTAATTGTCGGTGTATACATATGAGCAGTGGCGCACACAAGGGGGTCCTGGGGTCCGGACCCCCCAAAGCCCTTGATTCTTTCCGATTGATTATAATTCTAAGTATACAGTACGTAAAATTTAATTAAGTATTTGTTATTAATGATTAATTTTATTAATTAATGCTAATTATTTATTCAATAATTAGTTTTTTACTGTGTTTTGTTCCCGAAAACCGACAAATCCAAATGGAGCATGATACAAGAATGGTGAACTTTCGAACCCGGACCCCCCCCTTGTGTGCGCCACTGCATATGAGTGAGCTTCACAATAAAGCTCTGCAAAATATTAAAAGGAGATAAAAAATACAAAATATTATTTAATACAAAAAAGCATAATTTTAATCCTGTTGGAAGATACCATTTTAATTATTCGTGTTTCTTGGATTCATTTAATTTAAATAAATAAAATACTTTATTCTCTAATCACGGTTCTACTTTCCTGTTATATTCTTGTCCTGTTTTTTTAAGGAAAAAAAAAATGAAAAAGCAGCCATTAGGTGGCGCTAGTACGAACGACTTAGTTGGAAATATGCTTATGAGACAGGGGGATTATAAATACTGATGCTCGTTATCCAGATCCGTTGGATGCCAACTAAGTGAACAAGGACGGAAAAATAAAAATTTGTTGTGGAAGCTGTTTCACATGAACGAGGAACCAGCGCTGCGTAAATTCCGACTTCAGAAAAATGTAAATACTTTTAACAGTGTCAGGCCTCATAAAGCTTGTTCAGTGATTTGAGGAAACTGGATTGCTTGAGGATCGTGTAAGATCTGGATGACCTTGTCTAAGGCAGATACGTTCGGCGCAGCCGAAATGGAAAGATTAGCGTTAGAATCCAGACTAGCAGTGCTTCGGAAGGCGGCAGACGCTTGGAGCCTTCATGGAGTCTTAATCAGTATCTTTACAAATTACAGTTTTGCCATCAACTTTTACGGTGGAGAGAAGCATTAATGAGGTGAGCTCTATCCAAAATTAAAAAAGATTACCCCTCGGGTCTTTAACAACTTGTGGACAGATGAAGCTCACTTTTCACACCATTGCGACCCATCACTGTCACATCTGGGGGGACGCCAAATTACGAGTGTACACAGAGAAACCACTGCATTCTCCCAATCACAGTGTGGTGTGCGTTTATAGGTTCTTTCATCATAGGACCCCTCTTCTTTGAAACAGTGTCTAGTAAATGGGTGGAAAAGGGTGGCAGTAAATGTGCAACGTTATTTAACGCTTTTGCACGAAAAGATTATTCCATGTTTGCATGAAAAAGATGCACTTTCTACTGTTACGTTTTTTCAAGATGGAGCAACAAGACACACTACTAATCCAGTCAATGAATTCTTGATACAGACGTTTGGGGAAGAAAGAATCATTAGCAAAGTTTCCATGTCTTCCTCGGTTTCCAGATCTGACACCAGCAGACTTTTGGCTGTGAGGATAGTTGTGGTGATGGACATGTGGAACATATACTGCAAAAATAAATTATTTGATAACATGTTTGTTATGTCTTTACTTTCACTTACATACGAAACGCCACCTATCGGCCATTTTTTAATTATTATATTTTTTTATCTTAAAAACAATCCCGTGACTTATTGATGCTAAACCCTTTTTATTTTGTTTAATTTTCCGAGTTTTTTAAATTCTTAAGTTCTTACGGACATTTTGCACACCCGCAGTATCTCAGTTTATTTATTTACTCCATATATTAATTGACATAATAGCCTTTTTCTGGATTATGGTCTGCTTTAAAGGTATTTGTATTAAGTACAGTTGTTAACCTGATTCACACGTTTTGAACTCCGATATTCAGGAATATTGTGGTTAAAATATATAATTCAACTATTTCATAGAATATCTCATGAAATTATGGTCGGTTAAAGCGTGTAAGGGATTAACAATTTCTCACTCGATCAAGTTATTTTAAAAAAATAATAAAGTATTCCGTAAATTAACGACTGATAGACCATTAATGTGAAAAAATAAGCAATTTGACATTAAAACAAATCTGTTATTTTAAAAATGAAATGTTAAATATTTTAAGTTTCTCGTAAATACATTTCGTATTCTAGTTGGATTAATTGACAAATAGTTTAAAACAAAGTATGTAATATATTATTCATAGAATAATTAAATTGTCATAAGAAATAATAGAATAGAGTGCAACAATTACCATATTCAAACTTTTACATCATACAATTATTTGAATTATTAGTATACTTAGTCCAAAAAAAAACTTGGAGGAAATTGATTTTGTGTTATTAGCTATAACTCTCTCTTACGTATCGTTTTTAATGCTTTAACGGTGATTCGCAATTGTTATTCTATAAAAACTAGTTCAATCGTAGAATCCAATCATTCTTTTTTTTCTTCTATATTTTAACTGTCTTGTTTAGGTAGCTCATAAAATATCGTTTTATTTTAAAAATAATGGATTCCACGCCTTAACATATATATATGACATATATATGTTACCGTCAAAGTGTATAATTCAGTTATTTCTTGTAATAACCAGGTATTTCATGAAATAACTAGACAAGTCGGTTAAAGTATATAATTGATGAAATATTTCATACTTTGCCTAGTTATTCTATGAAACAACTAGGTATTCTATGAAATAACTAAGGAGTGAAAAGTGAAAAATAGACAATTTCGAAGATAGTTTACAAATTAATTGATCATAAATTGGTAAAATTACTCGAAAAAATATATTTTATCTCATTTGCGGATGAATAATTCATAAATAATAAGGGAAAGCAGATTACATAATTTATTATTGCCCATATTGCTAACATTAGTTAAACAGAAAGGGGAAAAAAGAATACGTTGCAAAAATATATTTAAATATTATCAACAAAAATACATGCTGGAAAGGAAACCTGTTGCTTCATAAAAACATTGTGTAAACATTTTAATACGAAAATGTAAGATAATTTATAAATTTCATGATACCTTTATGTTACTTTTCATTATTTATAAGAGCAAAGATTGCTGTGATGACACTTTGGATTGCACTGTTTATTACTTTCAAAACAAGCACACTTTTTACTATTACACACTTTTTTTTACCCGAGTACTTTTTAAATTCTTGTCCAGTACCACACCTTTGAGCTGTTACAACAGATGGAAGTATTGAGTCGATATTTGCGACTTCTTCAATGAAAATGGATACGTACTGAATAGATACCCAGAGTACAATTGTTTCGTTCGACCCTCTCTAGTTTCTAATCGGAAAAATCCTTCCTAAAGCAGCTAGAACTAGTTCAAAGAACTTTCGAGTGTAGTATTTCATACTTCAAGTAATCGTTATTCTATAGAATACCTAATTAAATCGCATAACTCAAAAATTTTATATTCTTTAACGGGCTTGTCTAGTTACTTCATGAAATACCTAGTCATTCTATGAAATAACGGATTTCACACTTTAACGGTAACATACATACAAAGCTCACCTCCCCGATTAAAAAAATTCTTCATAAACTCTTAATTATACTTCTCAATTTGTGAACATTATGGCTTTTGATAAATCCATTGCTTTTAAAACTCAGTCCTTTTTTAAAACTTCAAACAATTGTAATTTAATCGTTATTTCCATCGGGTTTTTTTATTATTATTATTTCGTTACACTATTAACTATTTTTCTCATTTACACACAAGGTAATATCTATTTAAATTCAGAAACTTTTTTGTCATTCTTTGTTTTGATTCCCCTAGAACTATTCAACACACTTTCATGATGAAGGGAAATATTTTCCCCTCTTCAATGCTGGTGATGAACGCATTTACTTAAAACCTTATCTGCATTTTTTTTTTATTCAGAACGTCAAAAAGCAATGCGTGCGGAATGCAATGAATGAAACAGGAACGTTTAGAAGAAAAAGAACTGCCAAATCAATTAGCGCCAATGATAAAACATTGGTAGGCTGTATTCTTATTTTAGTGCATTGTGTGTCAGAATTATTTATTACTGTCTTCTCACATGTTTTGAGTTGTTCGGTAAGTATAATTTTGTGCAATAATAAAGTATATTTGAACAAATGTCCAATAGAACTACACAGGGATCCAAATTGAATTGTTCCAAAAAACTTATTAATCTTATGATTTGTCTAAACCACTCACTTTTGTGTGCCGCCAAATTCTTGTGAAGTGTTTTTTTTTAAATTATTCATTGTACAGTTGAGGAAAGAAGTAAAATGTGAATCTCTTGGCCGTTTTATGGGAAAAAAACTGAGGGCCTTTGTTGTAAGTTTTAAGGATGCAAGAAAATTAGTTTGGGTTCGTAATCCATTGGCGACAAATACATCTGTGTATGAATTAGCTATGAATGAAGAGGAGAAAACGCGCTCTGTATTAATGGAGAAATTAATTCATTTTGGATTAAAATTCGAAGTGATTGTCTCATAATAATCACAAAAAAAAAGCTTTAAAAATATTGTTGGGATTTTCTACATCTTATTTGCGAATTCGGATTTTCAGCATTAACAAACATAAAAAATGAAAAAAAAATCGAGACTCTTAAGGGGACTTGGTACTCTAAAAATCACAAACCTACCGTTTTTTTTTATTTTCATTTAATCTTATTCTTTGCATTATTATCTTTCGATTGATATATCACTTGTGCATGTCGGAAAGTTAGAAGTTGAATAAAACTTCATTTGAAAACAAATTAGGGAATTCAGCCACACCCCCTTTTTAGAAAAAAAAGCTAAAAATTGCGTTATGATAAAAAAAATCTATTTTATAAATAGAAATAATAACTATAAAAAAGAATGTGTAGTATTAAAAGCAGAATATTTCCGAGGGAATACAATAATGTAATTTTTCTTCCTTGTGAAATGTGTGCATGTAAAATTTTTAAATTAAGGCATTTTATGTTAATAATTTTATAATTTCAGTTTTCATTCCTGATATATTTTTCATACAAATGTAATACTTTAATATTATAAGAAGAAAAACAGCTAAAATTTCCGTCGTGACAGAAAAAAAATTTTTTTTTAAGTTTTTCTTGAGTTTTCTTGTGCAATTAGTACTCTCTAAAAGTTGATCATTTATAAAAATGTGTGGGTTGAAAACATATGAAAATGCAATTATTTTAAAGAAAAACGTATAAGTAATATCTTAAAGTGGTATTTTAAGTTTAATTAATCTTATAATAATTATTTTTTTAGAATTATAAACTTTAAAGTGGTTTTTCTCAGTTTGTGTTTTTCGAAACCTTAGTGCATTCAAAATGCTACTCCTTCGACAATTATTTACCAATCACTTCAATTTTTTCCCTGCGTGTTAAAAATAAAGCATGTAATAAAATTAGGGATCCGTTTTGCAATAAACTGAATATTTTTTTTTAAAAAATAAAATGTAAGACATGTTGGCTTTTTCGTTGATTTTTAGCCTGTATATCAACATTTTATTTTTTTTCTCGAAAACGAATGAAGTTATTCTAAAATCGATCCCTAAAGTTGTTAAGAACATCCATAAGAATATTATAAAAACTGTCAGGTCAAAAATTAATTTTTACAAAAGGAGTAGGATTTTTAAAATTTTCAATTTTCTTCAAAAAATTAAAATTTTTAAAATTGTGTGAATAATATATGAAAATTTTCATCTGGTAACATTTTCTTGAATAGAAACATTGTATAAAATGTTAAAATATAATTTTTAAATACGTAAATAAAGAAGTTTGCTCAAAGGGTGCCAAGTCCCCTTAAGCGAAGAGGACGAAATGAGAGAGGCATTATCATTTTTAAGACCAGTTATTAATGAAATCAAAAATCATCCAGCTTACATTTAGTATTAAATGTATTCTTATAATTAATTTATAATTACTCGATAAACATTTTGCTTCATTGTCGTGCATATTTTATTTGACAAGGAAAATTATCACAAACTATTTTACATAGTCTTACAGATAAGTAAAATTTTTTGGACCTATTTTATTGCTAGTGTGCCGCCAAATTTTGAACGTGAAAATCACTAGTCTAAACAAACCAAAATAGCTACCATACTAATATTTACTCTTAGAAATCGTATGGTTTTGCGAGAGTTAGAACTCTAAAGGAAGGTCGAGTTAAGAAAATCACACACACACACAGTCACACAAAATTGAATTTTTCATAATTCTAATGAAAAAAAAGCAAACTATTCATCTTTCTGCTTCCAATGCAGTTTAAATTTTCCCCGAGTTAAATATTCAAACACTTTGGAGTTGGTATTTATCAGTTAATGGAAAGATTTTACTTTTGGAAAGGGTGAATTTCAAGGCACTCGAATTTTGGCAAAAACCTCATCTGGGAGCTTTGAAACTTTGCTCGCATATTGATGCTCTACAAATAAATATTTTAACAAGATTTTGTCAACAAGTTTATGTAAAAAAAAATGGATGGCTTAAAAGGTTTATCGATTTTTGAACGTCCTGAAACTTTCCATATGTTATTATCGTATGAATTTTAAGAAAATAGTTAAATATTTAAAAAGTATTTATTGAAATAATAACTATATAATTAACATAAAATAGAGTAATATAGACAACAAAATTAAGACTGAACGATCAGTTCATTTCTTTTATATAAAAGTTGGTTAAACTTAGTCATGTTTAGGAAAATGGAACAAAAAGTTTACTTATTCTTGTCTTTGTTAATTTGATTTGATTTGATTTAATATTAACGTCGCACTGTTCAGCTACACGAGGGCTTTCTTATCTTTGTTAAGGCGCTCCAGTTTGGATCGTTTTCATCAAACGGTTGATACAGGAATAATTTTAAAAACTTAAATAGCCGACTTGGTATCCTACGTTGCAGAATAAGCTTTGTGAGAGTAGCGTAGGATTATTTCTACACAGTTACTAACTTTCAGCACATACATCGCTCAGAATTCAGTTCAAACAATCATTTCCTTCACTATTCAACAAGACATCATCACCACAAAGGAGAATGAATATTAACGTCGCACTGTTCAGCTACTCGAAGGTTTTTGGCGATGGACCTCGCCATTTTGAACCATGGTCAAGTGACGAGAGCGACACCTGAGCTGGCACCCCTCTACTAACTACCACACCAATGGGAGAACGTTTTATCCTCGACCTATTTACTGCGCATCGGCCCCTCTCTGCACGGCGAGTCTTCAACGGTACTAGGCTCGAACTCTTGACACACTCCGTGACTGGAGTGTCGAGTTTTGTTGCCACTGAATACCGCCCTGTAGAGGGGGCCGCTGCTTGTTAAATCTGTCGATGTTCAATGTCCTCCTCTTGGTGTGATGTGGAAGTTAGGAGAGTAGGGTGTCAGCTCAAGCGTCGTCCTCGTCACTTGACTGAGGCTCAAAATGACGAGGTCCGTCTCCAAAACCTTTTTGTTAATATAACTCTCACTCTCTGAAGAAAGAGAAAGCAGTGTTGATCTGTGCTTTGTTTGAAAGCTTCCTGTTGGATGCTTTTCCTGCCGAACGAAATAGAGGGGGGCGATCTTCCGGCGGAAGGAAGAGTGATTTCTTGATCAGTGGGATTTCGAACGCCCCCGCTACCCCGAAATTGATTCCGGGGGATGGGTCGAGCACCATCGAGGTCACCTGGCGTGTGCGCGCAACTGTTGCGTGACTACCTCGAAGAGGATGCTTTGTTTTTAATTGAAGTGGGATCTGCGCTTCAACAAGTATTGAAAACATCCCCCGGGGGCTATGCAAACGATATTCTCAACGGCACTTTCACTAGCAATCGGGAGAGTTCGTCGGTTTCAGTTGCGATGGCAATGTACTGAAAGTGAAAGGAAATATTAACACTTTGAGGGGTACATTTCGGAATAACAATTGAGGACAGTTTTCGAGAGATTTCATTCTGAGGAGCTTCTATTTTATTAGATTTGAATTAACATTTCAGAGAGAAGTTCTCTCGTTAGGCTTATCCCCCCCTTCTTTAATTCTAACGTTCAAGGATCGTTCAATTAAGCAAGTTGCCCCTAATAAATAAAAACATCAAACTTTGTCCACACTTTTTATCAATAGTGAATTTTTTTAAAAGTCAAACTTTTATTATTATTATTCAGCCAATTTTTCTTTTATACTACTGTACCTATCTCTGAAATTCACTTTAGAGAGCTGTTAGCTAAATAAACAAAACAAAACTTGAAAATACTTTAACAGTGAAATAATTAAAACATAATAAATCTGTAACAAAATTCGGACCGAGAGAGTGATAAATACCAGAAACAAATTTTCTCCAAACAATCTATCTTATCATTCTCAGAAACATTGATGGATGGACTTTCGGTAGCACCATGAATTAAATTATTAATTTCTATTCCTTAATATAAAGTATCCCCCGTCCTATTTTAAACTATTACAAAATGGATCCAACACATCATACAGAATTTTTTATATTAAACATTCCACATAAAATGTGGGGTTGCCTAGCGGTTACAGTTATAAACTCGTGACCGGCGTTGTCGAGTCTTGATACAACCGAAGATGAACCAAGTAAAGAGGCTCAGATTAAACTGACGTAGCTCAAAGTCCTCCCACTGGAGTGGTGTGAAAATTAGGAGAGTAGAGTACCCGCTCAGGTGTCGTCCTCTTCACTTGATTACGGCTTAAAATTACAAAAACGGTTAGTTATAATTACGGCCAATAGACACCTCGTGGCTTTAGAGCAGAGGTTACCAAACTTCTTGTCCCTTGCTATGGTTTTTGGTTTGGAGTAGACCCCTGTAAAACTAATATTGAATTTTTGCACATTTATTGACTTAAAAGTATTTTTGACAACTGGTATAGAGCTACTTACTTTAAATAATTTAAATTTCTAATTGTAGAGAAGCATAACGTTTAAACTTAAGAAATTAAAATTTAATTCCCACATAAAATAACTGATCAACAAACAAATGCTTATTATGGAAGGGATAAATCGGGTGCTACAATAATTAATTTTCAACATTTGACATCAATCTTGTTAGATTTAGTCCTAAATCTCCTCGGTTAATATATAGTGCCCTTCTTTTCTTTTCTTTTTCTTTTTTATTTATTTATTTGAGACTGGCAAACAGCTGAAACTCCTTCGCTCTCGGAAAAACAATTAAATATCTTATAATTCGGGATAAATAACAGGCATGTCTTTTTAAAGTCACAGTTACTGTCCTCCATTCCTAAACTTTAAGATCGTCGTTACTCCCCATTCCAATCAGTTCCTCTTCTAAAATAAGATTTTTTTATCACTGTGACCATAATAATTCATTACCCACTGGGGCAGTCAAACCTAGCCTGAATAAAGGGCATTTAAATGTTGAAGGTAGGTTAAAACTTGATTTTCCTGACAGATTGTCTGTGAGAAACTGGGAAAATGCTATACTCCTTTGGCTTAATTCTGACAAGAAACGCCGAAAGAATGGCTCTTGTTTTAATAAAATGTACCTTGTAAGTGCAAATTAATTTCATTCAATATATTAAACAATGTCAAATGCGTAAAATCTGGTGGACCCCCCCCCCCCATTTAATTAAATTTTCTTTTAAAATGAAAGTCGCGATCTGGTTTAATGAGAGCCACCCCACAATTTTGTATCACCCTTGTATGTTGCCATAAGCCCCTGGGGCTCGATATTTGGGTGTCACTGAGACTGATTTAGAGTAAGACGTTAGTGATCATATAATGTATATACGATCTCGCATAACAGATCCTATTTTATACACAATTTACCAAGATTCTGCATAGGTTTATTTTGAGGAACTTTTTCTCTAAAATATATTTGCTCCAAATAATGCGCGAATATTTTTTAAATTATATCAAAATATACTTATCAAAGATTATAAATTTTTAGACTTTTGAAATAAACAAGTGTGATATATAAAAAAAAAATTTAAAGTCAATTCCTACTTAGATCAACAAAGAAAAATTTTATCTTAGCTAATTTTATTAAATATAGTTACAATTACTATTCACATATGTATATACATATTTATATTAATCACAACATTAAGCGGTGATTAATTTTATTCATTATCATTAAAGTATCGTATTGTCATCCAAAACAATCAAGATAATAAAATTTCTGTTCAACTGAATGCTTTCCGTGTGACACTTTGTTGTGCACGGGGATTTTATAATTATTTTCAATAAAAAAAAACTGAATGCTTTAAAACGTGAGAAAAAAAATCGTTTAAAGTTTTGACCCAGGGGGCTGAATCTGTAATTCTTTAAATAATTAGTTTCAGTCAATTCATTTTAATTAATTAAAATTAAATTATCATATTTTTACCCAAAACAATAGTGTATAGAAGATTACAGTTCAAACGAGTGCTTTTTAAAATGTGAGAAAAAAAACTTTTCATGTTTTGGCACAAATCGCCAAAAATGATGCCAAAGTGACTGTATTTGTAATTCTTTAAATAATTAGTTTTAATCCACATTAATTTTTATTAATTATAATTAAATTACTGTATTGTCATTAAAAATAATCCTGTATATAAAATTTCAGCTCAATGGAGCGTTTTAAAATGTATTTTATTAAAAATTGAAAATTCCACCAAGATAAATAAATAAATATAGAGTGTAAGCTAAAATTGAAAAAGTGGGACTAATTACATGCAGCTAAACTTACTAATAGCAATTGTATTGCGGAAGTATGTTTCCTCCTCCCACTTATAGCTTACATATGTAAAAAAAAAGAATAAAAATATTTTGAAAAGTAAGTTAATTCACAAAACGCGATATCCTACTTGATTTTTTTGGAGAGGGATTTGGATTTGATTTTTTTGATATAAAAGTTGATTTTAGAAATTCAAAAATAACGACATCCAAACTCAACTAGAACAAAGTCAACGGTTCAAGTAGTTGGAAAGGTATCGCGACAATTTGAATTCTATTTCCACACACACACATCCACAGTCCTTCCTTCACTTTAAATACTTAGTTGTTGGAATGGTTTCTTTAAACTTGTCTGATTCTCCATTTGTTCACACTCTCGATCCTGGAAATTCTATTAACAAAACGCGTTGCTCTTCTGCCAAAAGCAACTTTTTACAAAACATAGATAATAATCAAGTATACAGACAATCAAATTTTAAACAGTGTAAAAATAACGAAGTAATATAAAAAAATTAAGACAATTCCTACTTGGGTCAATGAAGAAAAATTTTATTTTAGTTACATTTTATTAAATAATTACAATTAATGTAAATAGGTATATATATTAATTAATCAATTTCTTAAGAATTTAATATTTTCTAAAAATTATTTAATCAATTATTTAAGAATTTAATTTTTTCTAAAAATTATTTAATCAATTTTTTAAGAGATTTTTGTGTTCTAAAATGAAAGGGTAAAATAGTAATGGTACACACACACTACTGCTTACAAAGAGCTCTCGTGACAATGTGAGAAACGCGTTCCAATCCTGAAGGGCTTTAGAAAAAGGGATTTTCCAAATTTCTGCCGAATCTTTATGAAGCTCAAGATGCTAGGGTAATTTTATTTCAGTTAAACTTAAAGGGATTAATTTTTTTTAGAGAGAAGAAAAAAAATTGCGCAAAAAAACCTAGTGTGTGCAGTTCCGAAGTGATTTCCCGTTGGTGTGGTGTGGTAGTTAGGAGTGGGGGGTGCCAGCTCAGGTGTCGTCCACGTCACTTGACCATGGTTCAAAATTACGTGGTCCGTCGCCAAAAGCCCTCGTGTAGTTGAACAGTGCGACGTTAATATTAACTCACTCACTCCGAAGTGATTTATATTTGAAATAGATGGAGTTATAAAAAAATCCATTTTAAGGCCGTTAAAAAACTGAATTTAAAACATGTAATTCGTTTTGTAGAGTTATTGTTTTTTCTGTTTTGCAATAATCTTAAAGTTTTAATTTTTATTAAAAGTCATGAACACAATACAGTCTAAAGAAATACGGATTCTTTAAAGAAACGTATATAAATATTCCGTAATGAATGACCCATTTATCTTCCAAATAATTGCTATATTTATATCGCTGAAATCAATAAGAATTTTTTTTAAAGTGGAAAAGGACAAATAGAAGATTTTCAAAATTCCTATACATTTGTTTTTAATTCTTTCATTTTAGAATTAGGATAACAATTAAACGAACGAGACTGTTTAGCATAATTATGTTTTAGAAAAGAATGCCCCTTTTTTAACGCAGTGTTTAATTATTTAACTCATTTGGCCGAACTAAGAAGCATGTATTCTTCGCGACAGTTTTGTGTAAATCAGTTTCATGATTAGCTAGGATATTTCGAAAATATATTATTATTTTCATTCTGTTCTCTATCAGTTTTCATTGTCAGTGTTTTTTTTCAAACACTGTTTATGCCAACTCATAAAATGAAAAGCCACGCTAATATCAAGCTGATTTCAATTAAACGAGAGATCATTCAATATGTTTGCAATTCGAAGTAAAACAGCAGTTTTTATTTAAAAGGGAAGAAAAAGTATATATATTTTATATCCCCTCCCTTTATAAAGAAATATATTTAATAATAATCCCCGTAACAAAATTATCAAATTGTGTAATCCAGCTCATACTCATTTGTGCAGGTTTCGAGAGAATGAGTAAATATTGACGTCACACTATTTAGCTCCTCGAGGAGCAACTCGGTAAAGGGACCCGGATGAGCCCTGATCTGGGCCCCCTTCTTCAAGCACTACAAATGGGTTGAATTTGAGCCTCGATATGTATAACGTGAATCAGCACAGTGGATCTTCAGCGGTACTAGGCTTGAATTCATGGCCCCCTGGCCACGAGTCCGTTGCCTTGTCCACCAGGCTACCGCGGCCTCTTTACAGGTTTTGAGTAAGTGACTGAATATTAACGTCCCGCTGTTCAGCTACACGAGGCTTTTTTGGCGATGGAACTCGTCATTTTGAACCATGCTCAAGTGACGTGGACGACACCTGAGCTGGCACCTCCCTCTCCTAACTACCACACCTCACCGACGGGAGGACATTTAAGCTCTCGACAGATTTAACGTGCATCGCTGCCTTACACGGCGGGTCTTTAGTGGTACTGGGCTCGAACTCGTGACGATGCCAGCCACGATCCGATACCTATACCACTC
Source organism: Trichonephila clavipes (assembly GCA_019973935.1). Taxonomy (NCBI): domain Eukaryota; kingdom Metazoa; phylum Arthropoda; class Arachnida; order Araneae; family Nephilidae; genus Trichonephila; species Trichonephila clavipes. Next base: position 25,637 of record BMAU01015278.1, on the reverse strand, counting down.
GGCTACCGCGGCCACTTTACAGGTTTTGAAATCACATACTTAAGGAAAATGTCCATTTTTATTTTACATGGCTGGCTTCTTCTAGCACGATGCATGATCACTGAATATTCCACAAAAGGATGAATTCGTCCTTTAGTTTCTAGTTTAACTCCTGGGGCAATTTAGATCAGAATGTCTGGAAAATCATTTATTAAGAATTGATCAAGGGAAGAATTCCAACGAAATTCAAACATTTGCTTACCAGGGTACCAATAATAATACAGTTGGATCCCAATTTAAGGCTCCTATTTAACGAATTTTATCTTTCTCTGATTAAAATGAACGCAAAAATCCCTATTTAACGAACGATAAACCCTGAATTAACAAAATATTTCAACAACTGAAAAAAAAAAATTTTACTAGTTTTTTGTTAAAAAAAAATTGATTTTTTTCAAAAAGATATCCTTTTTGTCTGCAGCAGAAAAAAATTTGCCTTGTCTGTAGCAAGTTTCAACGGGAAGGGTGAAGAACTTTATTAGACTTGGCAGGTGTAGATGAATCAAGAGTGCAATTCTTATCCAAACTGTTACGTTTTCTAATGCTTTATATTGTTGTTTTTCCAAAAGGTAAGAGCAAAAAGTCTGTATTTTGTTTGAACTCCGATATAACGAATAACCCCAATTTAATGAACAAAATGTTCGGCCTCAAAGAATTCGTTAAATCGGGGTTTGATTGTATTAAGAGTTCCGAAATTATGAAACATAAGCAACAGAACTTTTCTGAAAACAATGAAACAGTTGACGACGTTAAATATTTGGGAAAGCAGTTTGTCCCTCAAAAGTCATTACCGGAAGAAAGTTGAATTGAAGTAGGAACAGCGAGGATGAGTGAGTGAATATTAACGTCGCACTGTTCAGCTACACGAGGGCTTTTGGCGACGGACCACGTAGTTTTGAACCATGGTCAAGTGACGTGGACGACACCTGAGCTGGCATCCCCCTCTCCTACCACACCCACGGAGGACGTTTCAGCTCTCGACAGATTTAATGTGCATCGCTGCCCTGGCTGAGCTATAGCATTCTGTCTCGTACTAACCGTTACTGATCTCATGAGGAATCCACAGAAATGAAAATCTTTCCGAAGTATATGTGAGCCATAATTACACCCCTAGAACGCTATTGGGTACGAGGAAATCATATATTCTACTCCCTTTTGTCATTCAGCCTATTGTAGTGTCCTTATAATAACAGTCTATAGGTGTCGCCTATTCCATAGGGTTCGCTTTCACATACAAACATCGCTCCTGCCCCCCCCAGTTCCAAGAGGCTTCGTGGCATTGCGATGATTATCGGCTTTGCATAAACTCTCTATCCCCGTAATTATTTACTGAAACTCAATTTTCATAGGTCTGTATTGTCCCCCTGGCGTTAAGAACATAATGATACGTTAGTGTCAAATAGAAACGTAGAAAGATATATATTTATGCAAATGAAACATTGAATACAATAGCTCCTTTTTTAGATGTAGAGAGGTGTGATGTATTTTTTAATCCGATGCAGGATATATTGAAGAGGTAAAATGCAAATTTATGGATGGAAAGTGTCAGCTATACAGAGGAGGCACAACGGATTTCACATTTGTTACCTATTTTCGAGGATAATATTTGCTCGTCGAAATACGTTACGAGTTTGTTACTTTTGGAGATTTAAAAGCCTAATACTAAAATTGCTTCCAGTTGCAGAACTCTGAACTCATGCGTAGACGCACATATGGTATTAGTTATTTTTTGTGGATTCCTCGCCTTGAAATGATGGCAGATTGTGACATCATTCAATCTGAGTTTTTGTTTCAAGTCGGGTTTTTTTTCCACTAATATGAATAATAAAAATTATCATTATATATTTCTATCTAAATTTCAAAAATCTCTATTCTAGATCAGAAAAATAGTTTGCCAATTCACATAAAATCCAAGTCTTACGGTAATAAATATGTATTTATCTAATATGATCGACTACAATATATTTTAATAATTATTATTGTATTTATTGTTGTCCTTTTGTGTTAGAGGTCGAAAACAAACAGCATTGGAACTTAAAATAATGAAATAAGTTTATATGCGTTTATATTTATCAAGAAATAAGTTTATATATTATGTTTGGGCATTCAAAAATTTTATTCTAAAAATCAATTTTTTTATTTATTATTGATATTAATAAAAATGTATGCATTAGAAATGAAAATGACTTTTGAAAATATTTCTGATTAATATTTATTATTAAAAAATATATTATAGAATATATTATAATACACATTTTCAAAAGTATTATTTATTTATATTACTGAAAATATATTTAAAATATTATTCATGGTGTTATTGACAATATTTTTCTTTAATAAAAATAGAATTGAAAAAATTAATTATTTAAAAATTTATTATATTATGTTATGAAGAAAAATTCAAAATGTAGGTAATATTGTGTTCACACACAATGTCAGATTAAATGTAGCATCTAAAAAGTAAAAGTTCCATGTCCATATATAAATGACACAAAATTGCACTAACACAGCAGATACGTTTAGTGTTCATGAATCCGTGTTGTGCGAGTCACTTCCATTTAAAAAAATAACACAGTTTTATTGATAGTAATTATGTACCAGAGATAATAAATATGCACACTATCTACCTTTAATTATTTGCACACCCATGCAAATGAGATGTACGTCATGCCACGCCTTCTGTACTTAAATACCGGGTGTTTCGAAAAGAATATTGGAGTCTTAACGCTTCATAGTATTCGTTACAAATAACATGTTAGTATGACTCATGCATCGAATGAAAGAGCAGCTGAAACAGTTTTGTTGGCCGGCATGTGTGTGTGTGTGCACGAAATGTAAGCTAATTTTCTTGCCCATCAACGCGCTAGTAGAAAATGGCGACTAGTAAACAGAAAGCGTTTTGTGTTCTCCAGTTTGCAAAGACAGAATCTGCAATTACTATACAACGAGTGCTCAGTATTAAGCTCGTTGTCAACCTCCACAAATGATAACATTCTTAGGTGGTATCATCAGTTTGAAACAAGTGACTCTCTTTGTTAAGGGAAAAGTACGGGACGACCAAGGCTTAACTGGTTCTGTGTATCTTGATGCTCTACAACTGTGGCTATTTCCTCAATTGGAAGAAATTGAACCAAATAACTTCATTTGGCAGCACGCGATTGGTTAAATATCACTGTACCCAACCAGTAGAGTGGCTGCAAAGAGCCTCCCTGTAAAGCTTATATCGCATGGCCTCCACGTTCACCTGATCTGACGCCATGTGACTTAAATCTGTGGGGGTTAATAAGGGATTGTGTGTACATTCCTTCTCTACCAGCTGACCTTTCAGACTTAAGACACAGGATGGAAGCAGATGTTGCAAGAATTTCCTCAGACACACTAAAAAATGTTTTGGATGGACTCGCCTATCGACTTAATGTGTGCCGTGTGACGAATGGGGCTACATTGAACATTTGTAAACTTGTAGGTAAAACTGTTTCAGTTACTCTTTCATTCAATGAATGAAATGTAACGTATATGTGATCAATACTATAAAGCGTTAAAACTCCAATATTCTTTTAGAAACACCCGCCATAATGGAAACAACATTTGTTTTAGTCACATGCAAGATGCCGTGAATTTCAGGGCTGTCTGATGTCGAGAAGGACGTAATTGTTGGTTATCATAGAAATGGCCGATTCTTAGGCATTACGTTAAGTTAAACGTGCGTTAAACATTTTTTTTTTCCAAAATTGACAATGGCTGTTATGATTAATAAGTGGAAGGTGAGTGGGAATTGCCGGAATGTGTTTCCACATGCAAGACCCACGAAACCAATAAATAGAGACTGTCAAGGGCTGTCCAAGGAAATTCAGAAATACCGCCCCAAATCGATGGCCCACATACTCCAGGAGTTCAAACAAGCATCTAGGACTGTTGTTTGATAAATGCCGTCCGCAAGGAAGCACATTTGCTTGGTCGTGCTGCCACCCACAAGCCTTCGATTACAAAATACAAGCACGCTGCTCGGTTGAGATGGTGCAAGGCCCTTCAAAAAAATTGATCATAGATAAGTGAAAGCAGGTTCTCTGGAGTGATGAATCAATGTTCAATATCTACCAATTGGATGGAAGAGAGAGTCAAAGTTTGGTGTATACCCGAAGTAATATTTTTGTCAGAATGCATTGTGTCTACTGCAAAGTTTGGCGAACATCTGGGACGCTCTTGAATTGCTGAATTAAGGGATGTAGCAACCATCCAAAATCAGTTAAAAAACTTACTTGTCTTTTCAAAGCCAAGAGGAAGAAAATATTACTGTCCCTCATCCAAGAACTGGTGGAAAGCGCGCCCCGAAGTGTTAAATCTGGGGTGGAGGATCTTCTCTGTATAGAATTTAAATAAATTTTGTTTATCTCTTTTATCACTGAAGTCCAATTACTTTATTGTGGTTGACAGTGTACTTACTCTACATGAAATCAAGTTTAATTTCGCTAAGATTTATTTTGCTAAAAAAATAACTATACGTTACGAAAGTTTTTAGATTCGTTGAATGTGCATCACAATTAGAAACAAGCTGGAACAATAACCTCTAAAAATAGGGGGTTCCTCGAATTCGAGGTGCTAGTTTGATATCATGAGGCATCACGCCAAGCGCTGCGTGGCGCGATAAAGGAATCACGCCAAGAGGCGTTTGTTGCCGTTGGAATGGAATTCAAGATGGCGGCCTAGGCCAATTGGTCAGGAAGATAATTTTAAAAAATTGTTTTGAAATACATTGAAATATATTTCAAAAGAAGAATATAGGAAGAGATTGAAAATAACCCAAATCAATCAAAAATTAATAACCATATAATATAATAAAAAGTTACATGCACTAATAATATTATGCAATATATAATATAATAATCTTATAATTATATATAATATTCATATAGTATGATTTAATAATAATTATTATATATAATAATAATCATATAATACAATTTAATAGTAATCATAAAAAGAATAAAATCATCGTATTGTAATATGAAAATTATTCATAAGAATACTCATGTAATGCAATAATTATAAATAAATAACATAACAAAAATTATAAAGGAATAAAAAATAATAGTTATAAATAAAGAACACAATAATATTCATAAATGAATAACAAAATAATAATTATACATAAATATCATAATAATAATTATAAATAAATAACATAATAATAATTATAAATAAATAACATAATATATATTAATATTTATAAATAAATATAATAATAAAAATAATGAATATTATATGATTATTACATTTAATAATATATAATTGTAATTCTTTTTATATTATTAAGATGCCTGACTAGTGCAAAAACGTCAATTTTGATGAAAATGACGTGTGTTTTTTTTTACTCTAAATTTTATATAGTTGAATTTTCTGCTTTCTAAAAATACCTTACATTTGTTTGTACTTCAATTATTTATGAAGTTATAACAGTTTTTATGTCAAGAGAGAGAGCAACAAAAACGAACCGGAAGTTAGATATCGAAACCGGAAATGTTTGCATTTTAATACTTTTTTTACATTCTTTTGGTGTTTATCGAATTTATTTTAAAAAAATATTAACTTAGGTAAGGTAATGACGGGACAAGGTGATATTTTTTTTAAAATAATTCATTAGTTTTAAATGAAATTTGGCAAATAAATTCGTAAAGTTTTTTTTCTTTTTTCGATTTTCTTGTGCCCTTGCTTCTCTATATTTTGTTTCATATTTAACTTTTTTATATATATTTGATAGAAAACTCTGCTCTTAAAGACAAAATATTAATTAATTATGCCCAAAGCATGGCCTGGGAGGTCTAAAGAATTTGTTTCATTATTGGTGGTAGCAGTAATGTGAATGTTGACACAGAGCTTGTCCCTATAATACTTAGTCAGCTGGTGACAAAAAGTTGAAATCTATTCATAAATGTTTCGAAATTTACTCCTTTTCAGAAAGCCTTTTTCAGTAACATTTTATGGAGTATTTTACTTAGACACAATTATTAAACTAGAAACATTTCGCTTAAGTGCATTAACGTTAATTTCTTTTAATTTGTGATATACAGGTTTATTATCATTATATATAAATATAATTAGAAATGCAAATACTTCCCATCCTAAGATCTTGTACATGGATTTGTAAAATTTGATTTGGAACGCTTTTTAGCTTCTGTGGGACACCCCTTAGAATATAGAAAATTTTCGCAGGAAAAAAAATACGTAGAAAACAAAATTACTAAGGATGAAAAAAAGTCAAAATGTATTCATATGGAGGTTTTAAAAACTGTTCTTTATATGCTTTTCATTAAAAAATTTTATAACCTTTGTGTTAAGCAATATTTTTAAAAGAAATTTTCGGGAATATTTACTGACAAAATAACACACGTTAAAGTATTTTATATTGCATATTTCTTAAGCTCTAAGATACTTAGTAGAAATATATATGTATATATATATATATATATACACCTGTTTTTCCATATAAAAATATTATTTTTTAACGTAATAAAGTTTTTCTAGTGTGCTTTTTATTTCTCTAATTTGTATTTAAAAAAAATATGCATTTAGAAGTTAAGAAAAGCTTTTTTGACTCTATAAAAATGGTGTGACAAAATTTAAAAAAATAATTTGTGTGTGAAGCAAATATATAATACTGATATGGGCTTATAAAAGGTTTATTCTTTTGATATAAAGAGGTTTTAGGTTGTTTTGCTGTATAATTTTTTAAGATTTAGATTTTAAATCTTTAAATGCGTTTTTCTCCGAAACAGATTTTTCCATGTTTTATCGCATGGCAAACATGTTATCTCAAAAAGTCCTTGAGATAATTGCATGAAATTTGGCATCATTTTTTATTATTATAGTATGCATGTTGTGCACTAGAGAATAAGAAAAAACTAAATATTTACCTTTTTTATGATGATTTTTCTTTGTGATAAATGCAAAATTTTTGAAAAATTTTCCTTTTGTGCACTTTTTGAACCCTAATTTTGGATTAAATTGAAATTATTCAAAGATGATAGAGCAAAACATAGGTAAATGCTTTCTGAATGAAATTCAAAGATTTTTTATCTTATGCATTAGAATTTATTTTACAGTGTTTGCCGCGATGTGCACAAACGGCCTAATTCTAACCTAAAATTGTCCATTCTCTTACAAAAATATGTTTAAATTTTTTCCTTTGTTATTTTTATAAGTTTTCTGTTATAATAAAACAAAAAATGAGTTTAAAAATGAACTTTCAGCATTATTTCAAAAAAATGTTCTCGCAACTCTAGTTAGGCACCTTAATAAAATAATTACATAATATATCTTAACATTAATCATGAATATCAATTAAAAAGTACTAAAAACTTGCAAAACTGGAAAAATATCAAAGTAACCATATTGTAATGTTATCTCCCATCTTGGCGAACACAAACAACAACTTGGCGCGTGCCCCGTGAAATCAAACTAGTTCCAGCTTAAGGTCATATTAAACAAAACATAATGAAATAGCAATGTCTGCTTCATTCTTATACCGTGTTATATGAACTTATTCGCAATTTATTCACCGTATTTTGTGAGTTCGTCTTACATGAACCCGTGTTATTGAGGGGTGGGTGGTCTACAGTATTCTTAAGCATATAATTATATTTGGTTTTGGTATGAATTTAATTTGCTTTATTTTTTAGTCTATTTAAGTTCATCATTTACAGCAAGACAAAAGTTATCGCACTTATAATTTTGGACAACTCAGCTACAAAGGAAGAAGAAAAAGATATGAAATTATCATGAACATATTTAAAAAAACTTTCGTCTGAAGAAAATGTTTAGGAAGATATTAAATTGTTTTATTGGACGTCAAATAAAGCCTTTATTTATGTAGAAGCATAACTATGACGGCAACCCAGTTTGTGGTGGTAAATTCAAATATTCCTTAGATTCTCTAATCCAGAAATCTTCATCCTGGTTCACTATAATTTTGGGCCAGGGATTCTCTCTCTACAAGTGATCGCCCAAACGTCAAATCAACGCTTAATCAAAACGCCAAAATTTGAGTAAAATTTTGATTTTTAAAAATGATTAAACTGTTATATGTCATCCCATTGCTCTTGTAAAAGTAAATATAAATAAGTATTTTATGGATAAATCCTAAAATCCACGTGCTTCAATCATGAATGGATAAATGTAAAGGCTTGCTGACGAAGAAGGAACTTAACTCAACCGATTGGAGGTTTAAGCTCCTCCCTTTTAGGTTGAAAAATGGGTCGAATGCACAAAAGTTTCTAACACAAAGTTTGGATCTCCTTCTGAGCAAAATATTCTTCGACGTACGTGGCAACAAAAACAAAATACAGAAACATATCAACACAGAAAAGGAAACGAAACTGCAGATAGCTTCGAAAGTTAGGATTAGAAAATACAAACACATCTCCCGGTTATAAAATGTAAGGCAATGAACACCTGAAGCACGAATGAATGAGTCAATTACTTTTATATTCTGCAAAAAATAAAAAAATATAGTATAGTTCTTTAATTGTACTTACTTACTGTAACCAATTGATCTACTTTAAATATTATTTTAAGATAGATTATTCTAAGGGGCTCCTCAGAAACATCTCACAGTTTCAAGCGTTCTAGGAATTTAAAATGTTTCAAGCCCACTGTTATAAGAGCGACGATTGCAATCTGAATGAAGTTTAATTTTATTAACTCCTATGGCGTATAAGTCATCGTAACTGCTTCGATTATGAAACACATTCAAGATAATAAAGTTAACTTGATTATTATTTTTTTGCACGTTCCATTTTTGGTAAGTAATCTCCGTTAGAATATCTGTTGAAATTTTAATTTTTAAGATAATTTAACCATTGATGATAAAAGTTTCCAACAAACAACGCGGCTTATATTTTGTAGACTTTTTCAAATCTTTCCATTTGAGAATCCATGCGTGCTCTGTTCAGATCTGAAATCTGAGCTCCACGAATAACACACATACAATAAATAACTACGATAACACTAATATGAAATCTATTCATTTTTCTGTCAAAATATGCAGAAATATAATACAAAGTTATCATTGCTTGATAAATAGGATTGCCATTTTGGTAATTCAATGAATTCTGTGTATACTAAGAAAACACAGTTGTCATTGCTCCCATCTCAGAAAAGTTGGATTCCAATCCGAAAACTGTGTATCAAATTTCACCAAAAAGCGTCATCAATTTTCATGAGAAATGTCATTTGAATGTAATACGAAGTGTATAATTTACGGACGATTTTTCAACGTATGTTAGGCAAGATGCATTTCAGAGCAGATGTCACGCATTGTTAACTAAACAAAGGTAATCTGAAAACTGTTATTTTTATATTTAAATTCTGGAAACGTTGGTGTGTTAGATTGTACAACTGCTTAGAGATTTTAGACATTTTCAAAGTCACCAATGAGTTTTAGCTCATCCACTAAATGGTCACAATCGACCACTTTTTAAACTAACTTTATGCGTATTAACGCACGTATAAAGTTTTATTTTGCTACCTGCTATTCAGTCTATGCAATGTATATAATTTCAGTATTATCTTATTATTAATGCATATAAAATTATAAAAATAATTCTAAATATTGTAAATAAAAATTTTTAATTATCCTTAATATTAACTTATTAATATTTTAATAATCTCTTATAATTAACAAATGTGCTACAAATGGGCCCTTTTCATTTAAGCTTTGAATTTAGATCACTAAATATGGCAGTAACCGATTTATTGTTTGGTGGGTCGAGCAGTAATCTAAGTATTTTAGATTGCTTTTCTTGATCGTAACCTTATTTTTGTAAAAATGGATTCAGATATTTATATTATATTCTTTAACATTTCGCGCAATATTATTAGCAAAGGGAGAAATTTAATTATTTATAAAACTGGTTTTAAATTCACATAATAATCCTCAGTCTACTAAGTTTATAGATATTTCGTAGCATCCGCACATATTCAATATACATAATTTATTTACCTTTACATTTAGTTCATAAAGTTTTTATCTTACAGGTTATTTTTATAACTTAAGAAAAGGAAAAACAAGGGAGAGTCACATTAGGAAATAAATCAGATTCATCACTATTTTATTTTTAAAAAATGTACTTTTTTAAAAAATTTATTGCGTTTCATAATAAATAATACTGGCCTCAATCAAACATTTTCTCTGCTTTCCGGCCAACTAATAAAAAGATTTGTCCACCGCCATTCCAAAGAGATTAATCCAAACAAAATCGAAAAGGGGGCTAATGTGCCTTGTACGAAATATCATAGCTTTAGTATAATAACTTTGCAGGTAAGTAATCCATACTTATTTTTAAATGTCTTCTATATAGTAGAGCATCCCCTTTAAAAACAGTCTAAGTGGAATGCAATGAACAATAGATCCAACAGGGCCAAGAAATGAATTCTGAAGGAAAGGTCTAAACTTACCCTTTTTATTCAGGTCTTTTTTTGCAATGTTAATGCTACTGCAAATCGAGGACGACTTAGAACCGAAGGCTGAACAATTCGTTGGATACGGGAAATGGAACATGATGCTGACGGTTAGAGAAATTACAGGTTCATCTATTTATTTAAAATTAATTTATTCAGTTCCTAATAATCCTCATTTAAAATTTGTTTTTAATTTCGTGAATATCGGATATCAATAAAAGAATTTGCCCAATTTTTTTTGTTATTATTTTTTTTCTTTAAAAAATTGTTGAGAATTTCAGATGCGGCTTAGATTTGAAAAAATACAGTAGTTTATTTACGAAAACGGAGTGAATAGTCAATCTGTAATGCACGTAAGAAGGTGTTCATTTAAATCCATATCCTTCAATTCCCAAACATTCCTTCTAAGTTGAATTCTTTTTAGTACCCATCTAGTACCTATTAGTCACGCTTTCAGATTCAAAAAATTTAGATCTTTTGGACTACATCTTTGAAATGCACGAGTTCCAAGAAAATTTGAGTAAAAGGTTGAGGAAAAGGTCGTGGGAAAAACCTACTTAGCCAAGAAAGAGAATAAATTCTGGAAATCATTCCCTGATCCATCAATTTTTGGCATAATCTCTGGCCTTTCTTATTTTTTAACCGATCGCCCCATGAAAAGGAATTTCATCAACATAAGGAGTTTCAAAGAGTTAATTTACTTTTGTAAATAAAGTTGAGTTTGTTGAATTTAGCATTTTTACATGTGTAGAAATAAAAATTTAATAGCAAGAAGGTATTGACGTCGTTACGGTTACCGTTCTACTTAGATTTATATCCAAATGCCGAAAAAAAACCCGGAGGAGTTAAAATTGCTTATAAACGAGCCATGCGTTGATTGCCAAATACGTAGCGTATTCATTTTTAATACCTGTGTTTGCTTTAGAAGCGATGATAGTATAAGCGATTGGAAAAAAATTCCTTTATATTAGTCTTTCGCAGTGGCGCACACAAGGGGGTGTCCTAGGGGTGCGGACACCCCCTCCATAGCCCTTGGGTTTTTTTTTTTTATTCCTATGCATATATTACGTAAAATTTAATTATATATTTGTTACTACCCTTGAAAAATTTTTGTGTGCGCTAGTGTTCTTTCGAGAAGCCTTTTTGCTGTAATTTAATTTTACCCACGCCTTACTTTGAGTAGAAAAACAAAGACGGATTTTAAATCAAAACAATTGTATGCAAATCAAATTAAATATCTTAAGTAAAAATAAATGTTCTCAAAATTAAAAATAAAATTTTTATTTTTCCCATCTTTTTGTTTCAAATGTAGTATTTGTATAGTTCTTTTGATTCATTTTAAACGTACAACGCAGTTATAAATTTTGAAATTTTGGAAGAATGAAACTAACGTAACTTTTCAAATGTACAAAAGAAGTTATTTTATTCTTTAAAAACTGTTTTTGATATGCTTTCAAACGAGTTGTAAGGTAAATTTTTTTAAAAAATATGTGGCCTGTCAAATTTTGCTTTAAATAGAACAGAAATAGGAGGAAAAAAGGATACATAATCACTCACAATCAAGAGGATAACAACAAAAAAAATTATCTCATTTAGAATACTCAGACACTTCTCTAATACTCAGGGTGCATTAAACAATATGATACTTTCTTTCCTTTTTTGAATTTTTGTCAGGAGGACTCTATTCAAATTTTGGATATTAAAATTTTCTTTAATTTTAAGAACATGATCTGATAAACAAGTGTACGAGTTAAAATTTGCACAAATTTATACTAATACAGTTGAAAATCTATTTAACAAAGTCGCTAAATCTCGAAAAAAAATTCGATATAGGGAAAACTCTTTGAATAAAGATTCATCTTTTAATGTACTTTAGAGACAATATGAAATAAATTTTAAATTCATAATCCTTATATATTATTTAAAAAAGTAATTATTCACACTTTTTTTGAAAATTAATGTCTATCCGTTTTAAATATTTAACCCATCAAAAGAAATCTTCCAGGAGGACGTTGTCCAGAAATTCACAGCATTTTCAACTTTAAAACAGTATTTTATATTAAAATTAATGAATTTTTCTAACGACATTTTCTAACCTACAAATAATTTGAAGAAACATTTTATAACCAGTTATTTAAAGCATTAACTACCACGTGCGTCCTTAAATTTAATTATTGATGAAATCTATTCATTTTGAGTTTCTTTTGATGAAAAAATATGGCAACTTTATTGCTCCAAATGAGTTAGGCCCCTGATAAATCCAATTCAAAGCCTATCACTATAAAATGTGTTAACAATGAGAATAATTTGAAAAATGTCCTGAAATATTTTTAAAAAAGAGAGAAAAAAATTCGAATTACAAGAGAAAAAGTTGGTTAAATAGGAAATGCACTTCGCTATTTGGAGGTTATTTCACAAAGAAAATAGTAAAATGACTTAGTTCTAGGAAAAAGTGCGAAAAAATAGAGGTTTATTATATGGAGGCTAGACCTTTCCAAGAAACAGCATGGGTAGAATCCCTATTAAATTAGAATAATTAACAAGAAAAAATTTAATCGATTTGTGTCGAGTTATTAATCCCAGACCTGGTGCTGATCAATGAACCACAGAGTAAAGGGACATCTGGAGGACTAGCGGTAGGATCCGAATCGCAAGAGAAAAAATAAGTCAAATAAAAATGCTCTTCGCTATTGGGAGATTATTTTTTACGAAGAAAACAATAAAAAACATTTTGTACCAGGAAAAATTCGCAAAAGAGAGGTTCGTTATATGGACTGTATTTCGTCGTTGTCAAACCAATATCTACTACCTGCACTAATGGGACATTTTGACTCATTTACCAACCAAATGCTCGTACAAAACAGACTGGCTTGTGATTCTAAGCCTAATACAGAGAATTGGGATCGTTAAAAAAATATGAGTAGTTAAAATATACCGGTTCTGGGCCAGAGGAGCTATGAGGAGTCACGAGAAAGGGGGTGGAAAATTTAACCCCCTACCACGGCGGAGCGGAAGACCCCTGGGAGGGAAGAACAGAAAGAGTGAGAAAGGGCGTCCTTATCTAAAAAACGTTTTGCGCATGCGTCTTGAAATGCTGTGGATTTATTGAATATAATAATTGGCTTACTATTGATTTTTCAATTAATACATTTTAAAAGCAAAAATAAGAGTACAATAACATTTTCTAATTTACTTGAGGGCAAACAATAATTGCAAAAAAATAAATATTTTTTTAGAAGATGAATCATTCCAATCCTTTCTCGTATTGGCAAGGAGTCTTCTCTATCAACATAATTTGAGGGACTTTGAGAACACGCGTATGTTTTTAATGATTGGCGTTTCGTATTTTTACTTAATTAAATGAATTACTTAGTTAAAATTAATATACTGTTCGACTTGATTGTAGGATCGGATGCAAATTTTAGTCTTGATGAAGGGGGACAGACTTTTTTGGAAAAATGGAACTTAATGTTAGTCAGAGTTATTTTCGTTTCAATAAATGTTTTTCATTTTTTTCAAACTAATTTTTAAAAAAGTATATTTACTAGTGGTGCCATCTGTTAATGATTTTAATTTCTAAGTGTGGATTTAGACTTATTCTTAAGTTGAGTTTTGAGCCGCAAAAGTCTTCATTCCTGAATGTTAGAAAGCGCGGTCCTAACCTTTCACCCACGAAAACATGTTATCATATATTTAGTTTACTCATATATTATCAAACCTCAAGTGAAAATATTTAGTATCAAGTTGAATTGTAAGATTCCTATAACTAAAAACTTGATATCATTCCATAATATTTAAAGCTATTATTTTCTTCATTTTGTACGTCATGTAATGATTTCGAAGATATATATATACATATAATACATGCGTATGCTTGTAAAAGTCATGATAGATTTATCCAGAAGTGATATATCTTATCTTAGAGGGAAAGGAATGCGTAAACATTCTTTGAACATGTTGTTACATGAATATAGATAGCATGACCAGACTACAGCTAACGTAACATTCCGCACGCGTAAGAATACATTATTCTATTCCACCAATCAGCTTCTTTAAGTTTTGTGATAATATACTTACAAACCAATCACAGTTCAACATGGGAGTAAAGTTCTAATCATGGACTTGGAATATATTTGGTTTAAAAAGACATTTCTAGTTCCTTCTCTCTCCCAGTTAGTTCAAATTTTATTATTGTTGTAAGCAGAATTATGCTCGTGTAGAATTAGAAACATGAAGCGAATGTTTAATTCCAATAATGGTTCAAATAAGAGAGTATATTTTAGTGAAGATATCAAATCAGATTTCTCTTTCCCTGACGATGCTGTTCCTCCACATCATTTCCACTTAGGACAAGATGTTTATGCTGCAGTGACATATTTAGCTACCTCCGTGCAACTACGTCACTACAAAAGAGATGGGAATAATCGAATGTTTCCAACTAAAAGAGGTGTATGTTTATCGCCTATGCTGTGGCAGTCCTTTGTTAATCAAATCGAGCAAATCAACACATCTTCTTCTGTTGAAGAAACAATCGTTATAAAAGATGTCTACCGTTGATATTGATGATGTCTACCGTTTTTATTGAAAATATTCCGACTATCATCTTCCAGCGCTATTTCAAGAAAAAAGGCTATTCAAAGAAATTTGTTCCAGGAACATGTGTTCTGGGCGAAAATAACTGGTTGGAATTGCAACGAATCCACAAGAACCTTACAGAAAGTGCCATGTGGTTAGCATTTGACGGTATGTTTCGCAATTTGTTATTGAGTTAAGCCTCGAAAATTACACCAAGTGCTGAATACAGACGCTTCAGAAGTTGAATTGATGTTGTTGACAACTTCATTGATTGAACTTTTGTGTGACTACTTGGGAAACTCCATCACAGATGTGTTCAAATGCTACGGGTGTGCCCAGCAATATGGTAATCAACTTGGACATGCATGTATAACAATGGATTATGAAACCCTTATACGACCTTACGGTGACTTAGCTGTTTTCACTATTGACTTTGAGCAACTTTTATCAAGGATTTTATCCAACGAAATATTCAAATGTTAAATTATCTAAATCCAGTGTTTGTAAATAAGTGGGATATGCTTTCTATTTTTGATGATGCTAAGAAAATGTATATTGCCTCTGATCCTAATCGTTTGTATTAAATTAAAAAATATTTATTTGTATATGTGTCTGAGTCATTATTTACTCCTTACTTTGTATTTGTATGTATGTGTGTTTCCTCTTTATTATATTTTATTTAAATTCTTTTTAGAAGAGTTGCTGTTCTTATAAATTTAATGGTATAAATATTTTGTTGAGTCTGCTGTTACTTTATTCATGCTTGTGATATTATTCAATAAGCACGTCATTCCTTAGCTATGAATGAATTTTGAAAGGATTTATCGAGAGCCCGAACAGCCGGGTAGTTTCGGTGGTGTCGAAGCTTTATTTAAAGCTACGGATGGAAAATATCCTAAGAAAGATATTAAAAAGTGGTTAAGTGGGAAAGATTCATATACTTTACATAAACCTATTAAAAAGAAATTTAGGAAAAATAGAGCATTTGTAAATAGAATGAATCAGCAATTTCAGGCTGATTTAGTAGATATGCAGTGTCTTACTAAGTTTAATGATGGGTATAGATTTTTACTTACTTGTATTTGTGTTTTATCTAAATATGCTTGGGCTATTCCAGTGCTTCTCAAACTTTCAATACTGGCGCCCCCCTTTTCGATCACAATTTTTATCGCGCCCCCCTTATACATTAATAATGTACTGAATGCAATAATAATGCACTTTGACGCTAAAGTTACAATAGGCGATCTTAATTATAAACCATACAAATGAGTAACATAAGTATTAAAATTTTGTATACTACTTTTAAGCAATAAATAAATAAATAAAATAATAGGATAATTATTGTTATTTTTCCTTTCTCTAATTTTTAAATTGAACATATTGCAAAATGCGGTGGCTGCTTAGAAGACAAAATATAGATATCTGCTAAATATAGAAAAAATAACTCAGAGGGTCAATTTCTAATCATAAGCATTCCTTATAAAAACTCTGCTTTGCAAGACAAGCACATGGAAGTCGTTAACACTTATTAAATTTGTTCTTAATTTAGTACTAATTAATTAGTTATAAAATACTCTGTGCAGCACTGATACATTAAAAGTATACCGGCTGAAGTGCCCGCTGTTTGCCCGAGTTCATTTATAAGAAAATAAAACGTTATTGATATAATAGCTGAATTGTAAGGAGTGCTAAGCCAAAGGCTCTACAATGTTTACAAAAATGTAAAATGATTTTTTAAAATGGTTGCTCAAATTATAATTAGTTTTAAGCGAATGGTAATTTTAAGCCTCATAGAATTAGCATTTATATTTGATGTTAAATAATGAACAATAATATAAAATTCCGATGAAAAATAACTGTATTATACTTAATATTTAAAGCGAAAAGACTTCAACATGTTTTAACCCGGGAGCAGGCGCGCACTCGATACGGTCGAGCGGGGTTATTGAGTCACCCTAATCCTTTTTTTATAATTATTTTATTGTACATGATACAAATCGTGATTCCAGTGAATAATTTTATTAAGAGAAAGTTTACTTACCTACTTTCAAGGACTTTTCAATTTTTCTTTGGTAACAATTAAATAGTTTTGCCAGAATTAACGATTTCGTAATCTATGCGTCCCGCGCGACCACTTTCGGGTAAAAAGTGTATTCATTATGATTATACGAAATTGTGTAAAACGTTTTTCGCGTTATGCTTTATGTGTATAGAATACTCGTAAAAATAAGTCTTGGACAAGTAATTCTTCAAGGTGTGTGCTCTCCGTGGTTTTCCAAATATAAAACTCTTTTGCATGGAAAAAAGCGTAACAGAGAAATACGTTACTTACAACTTCCCTAAATGAGAAACAAACACATAAGAGAGGGGCCATAACTAACTGTACCAATAACTTAGAAGGTTAAACAGAATATAGCTGTAATATGCAGTATTTCAAAATTAATGACAGTGATGAATTTTTTATGTTCTTAAATTTTTTGGATTCTGCGTCTGGGATCTGTTTTTTTCTCTGAAAGAGTTGCATGTTAGGTTTAAACGGAAAGCGTAGTAAAAAAATCTCTCATCATGGGATTACAGCAAATCAAATAAAAGTTTTTTTATTTGGTTATAGGATCAAAGATAAATAATTAGGTATTGAAGAAGTTTTTATTTTTGTTGACTTAATATCGCGCGCGCGTGCCTATAAATTATATCAGAGTAAAAGTGCATTTTTTATTATGTCTGAAAGTATTTTGTTTTAATTCATTCCAGTAAGTTAATTATTTTTAAATCTTTTATTTTCGATACGCTCGCGCCCCCCTCGTAAGGTTATCGCCCCCCAGGAGGCGCGCCCCACAGTTTGAGAAACACTGGGCTATTCCATTACATGATAAGAAGGCGAAAACAATAGTATCGACCTTTGAACGAATATTTTCTTAACGCGTATTCCTCTTTAACTTCAAACTCATGCTGGTAAAGAATTTACAAACAAATTTTTGCAGAATTATCTCAAAAAGAAGGAAATAGCATTTTTTTATGACGAATAATAATACGAAAGCCTCTGTTGTAGAACGATTTAATAGAACGTTAAAGACAAAAATGTGGAAGTATTTTACGGAAATGAATACAAAGCGTTATATTGATGTTATTGACAAATTAGTCCATAGTCATAATAATACTTGGCACAGAAGTCTTCAGATGCTTCTGTAACCGAGGACAATGAAAAGGAGGCAAGGAAACATTGATATGGAAATCAAAATAAAACATCATCTAAACCTAGATTTCAAATTTGGGATACGGTTCGAATTAGCAGAGAGAAATTAATATTCGAAAAAGGATACGAACAAAATTGGACGCGAGAAATTTTTACCATTTATCACATTCTTCGTAGGGAGCCCACTCTTTATAAAGTAAAAGACTTAACAGGAGAAGTAATTCGGGGTACATTTTATGAACAAGAACTTCAAAAAGTAACAGATTCAGGCTATTACCCTATCGAAAAAATTTTGAAAACACGAAAAAAGAATGGCAAGATTGAATATTTTGTACAATTTTGGGGGTATCTAGAAAAATTTAACACGTGGGTACATGACGTGAAACATCTATAAAGAACGATCAATATCTACTTAGTCATTAGTCGTAAAAATGTCTTTCTACGTAACACTTGTGAGTGACAGCTCCAATGATTTTTTTCCAGAAAATAAAATTTCACATTTTATTACACAACTTCCGACTTCTATTACTCTAAAGGGAGAGTGGGAAATGGGATTAGTTGACTTTATTTATCCTCTCATACATGGTACAATATAAGAGAAGGTAATAATTTATTCGGTTTTGATCTGGGCGATGGGAAGTTGATAGCTAGAAAAATTCCTCAAGGATGTTACGAGTCCATCCCTGACATTTTAGAGGGAATGTACTTAGAAGATTTTAAGAACAAAATAGAATTTCATTATTATCCTGTTGTCAAAAGAGTAAATATCAAGACAAAAGGACATGCTAAAATCTTTTTAGCTGAAGGTGTTCCTGAACTCCTTGGATTCGAACCTGGTGAAATTAAAGGGAAAGTAGAAAGTCCTTATATCGCTGATCCTAATGCTTCGTTTCCCCTTATATATGTTTATTGTGATTTGGTAGAACCTCAAATTGGGGGTGATATTCAATCTCCCCTTTTGAAAATTGTAAAAGTCGAAGGAAAAAGATGGAGAAGTGGTGAATTCACACTACACAAGACCTCATTATGTTCCAGTAATACGTCAGCATTTTCAAACCATTGAATTGAATCTTAGATTACATTCAGGTGATTTAGTACCCTTTGAAAGGGGTAGAGTTATAGCGGTGATCCATTTTCGCATGAGACAAATAGTATAAAAGAAAATTAAGGGATGTATAAAGTTCATTCAAGAATCAAACTTTGTGGAATAAAGATGCTCGTTCCGTATACTTGTTGTTTCAAACAATATGAAGACCATTTCATCGACCCAGCTGGCAATGGACTTTCTTATTATCAAAGTCAATCTTTTCAAGAGGGATGTGGCATGGGAGGAGGGTTTAAAAAACGTTCTGCTCTATCCTTTTTATCCCGAGGAGCCCAATCTGTTGGAAAAGAAGTTTTAAGAACGGGGGCTCAAATAGCGAATGATTTATTAGAAGGACGAAATTCGCAAAAATCAGCTGAAGAGAGAGCAAAGGAAACGGGAAGAATATTAGCAAAGAAGGCAATTAAAAAAGCAGATATGCTCGATAGAGGGAAAGCCTATAAAAGGAAAAAGAAACTTCCAAAGTATATATCTCATTCAATCGAAAGTAAGGAAGAAGAAAAGACGTGATGTTTTTGGTACGCAATAAAAATGGCAATTCTTTTGAAGGATTCTCCAGAATGTGCAAAATCCGAACTTAATTTATTTGCACTTCCGCCTACCCAAACGGTAATTGAAAGAGGTCATTGGGTTCAGACGTATTTTGGTTCAAACTTATCTCACGGAGGACCTATTGAATTTGTCATTTCAGGAAGCGGTGAAGAGAGTACCTTGATTTATCTCCAACTCAACTTTATGTTAGAGCAAAAATTTTAAAAAGTGATGGAAAACTAATAACAGAAGAAAGTAAAGTCGGCCCCGTTAATTTTTTCTTTCACTCTTTATTTTCTCAAGTGGATATTAGTTTAAATGAAAGAATCATCTCATCCAGTAGTAATACTTACGCTTATAGAGCTATCATAGAAACTCTTTTAAACCATGGGTATGACAGCAAGATTTCACAGCTTACTTCTGAAGTTTATTATAAGGATACATCGGGTCGAATGAGTATATATGACGAAGATGATAAGGACCCAAATGAAGGATTCAACAAAGAGTTTCATTATTTAAAAACAGCGCGACTGTTGATATGATGGGGCGACTTCATGTAGATTTGTTTAATCAAGGTAGACTTTTGCTTAACCTAGTGCATTTAAAGATTAAACTCATTAGAAGTAAAACAGAATTTTCTTGATGGGAGATGGGGATTCTTAAGTGGTTTTTGATCACATCTCTCTCTTTGTAAGAAAAGTACAAGTAAATCCAGGAGTTCTCATAGGACATGCGAAAGCTTTAGAAAAAGCAACAGCTAAATACCCCATCGATAGAGTTGTATGTTAAGTATTTTCTATACCTCAATCCAGCTATTCTTTCATTCAGGATAACGTTTTTTCGGGGCAGATGCCCAAACGATTGGTGCTGGCTTGCGTGGATAATGATGCATTTAACGGAAACTACAAGAAGTCTCCCTTCGAATTCAACCATTATTATATGAACTTTTTAGGAGTTTATGTAGATGGTCAACCTATGCTTCATCAACCATTAGAACTAGATTTCGAAAAAGATAACTACATTAAAGCATACCAGAATCTATTCTTACTGTCTGAAGGTCTTTATTTATCGAGAACTGAGTTTCCTAAAGGATATGCTTTATATCTGTTTGATGTATCACCTGATTTATGTGATGGGGAACATTTCAATTTGATCCAGCACAAAAACTTAAGAATATAATTAAAATTTAATAAAGCTCTAAAACAGACAGTTTCATTAATCGTTTTTGCCGAATTTGAGTCCCTGATTGAAATCAACAAAACAAGAAACGTGCTTTTCGATTTTGGAAGCTAATGTATGCCTCACAGTTTCATCGAATTTTGTCTAGCGATAGAGATACATCAAGATATTTCATTGGAGTTTTCCCATCAGACGAAATACCTTTTCCAAAAGAATTTGCTACCATAGTTGTAAATACAGATACACGTGACCAAGAAGGATCACACTGGTTGGCGATGCATATTAAAGGCAAGAACACTTTAGAATTTTTTGGTTCTTATGGATTCCCCCCAGAAATGTACGAGGATCATATTTCTAAGTACGCTGAACAGTTTACGAATGAGAAATGGAATAAAAAATCCATCCAAAGTCTCACATCAAATGTTTGTGGACTTTATTGCATGTATTTTATTTTTAAAATAAGCCAAGGTTTTTCTTTGGAATATGTGTTATATGAATTCTCTTGTAGTAAACTCAATGAGATTTTCGACTGTATCAATATTTTAAGAAAAGATATAATGTAAGATTAAATTTTAGATGGTGAATAAAATATATATATTTCTTATATTTTGTGTTTGTGGTATTATTTTTGTAAGACAACTATCATTTAATTTTTTATTACAAATGTATAATATTGTTTGATGTTTAATGATTAGTATGAATAAAAAATACTATATTATTTTACTTTCTGAAATAAATAAGAACTAAACAAAGTATACATTGAAAAGAAAAAGCAATTTATTTAGGAACAAAAAATTACACTTAATATTCTATCCATGATGGTTTTCCATACAATATTTTTGTTTTCAGATATTTATTCTTAATATAGCTTGATGGAAAAATTTTTCTCTTTAAAACTTCATTAAAAAATTCAAATCCAAAAGGAGTTTTTTTCCTTGTCTCTTACTAAATGAGTAATCAAATTTGTAATATTTGTATTGCGTATAATTTTTCCATCCACTATTAGCTCTTTATCGGGTGTCCAGTATATTTCTCCTTGATTTTGCTGAATAAAGTTTAAAATTTTCTTTGGGATATTTTTGCATTTTACTGAGGCTATACTTCCTATCTCCTCTTCAATTGTATCAGCGCTTGTTTCCTCTTTGGGACGGGTTTTAACATGCTTTTTCGGTGATAAGCTTGTATTTATCTTATCTTCAACCCTGTCTGCAGACTGATTTTGATAATTTTCTTGTTTTGTGTCCACTGTCTCAATGATATCAGGATTTTTACTAGGATAGGGAAAGTTTACAAACTTCTGAAGAATTTGAAGATAAAGAGTTGTTTTTTCTTCGTCGGTGATATTTTTCCTTTGAAGAATGGTATGCATCTGTTTATCTAGTGTAGACAATTGGACCTGATCAAATGTTCGAAGTCTCTCTTCCGGAACAAGCATAAGTTTCTTAGTATGCCCCATTAAATAGAGAAGATAAAACCGAAAGAGCAGCGGGGATTAAGAAACTAAGGAATCCTTTCCCCTTTTGAATTAACAAATGCCTTTTCTTATATAAAAGAATAGATCTATCTCCCAACTTCCGTACGACCGTTTTAAAGGTGGTCAGATTTGACTTCTGGCGTTTGGTCAATGGAACATTACCTTTTAAAGTGTTCATAGCACATTCACATATGGCAGTGTTTCTCAAACTGTGGGGCGCGTCCCCTGGGGGGGCACGATACACCTACAAGGGGGGCATGAGCATATCGAAAATAAAAGTTTAAAAAAAATTTATTTACTAGAATGAAGTAAAACAAAAAAATTTCTGACATAATAAAAAATATACACATTTACACGGAAATAATATATATATATTATCTGCGATTTTGCATCATCAAAAATAAAAGCTTTTACTTCAAAACCTCATTTTTTAGCTATTTTTGACACTTTAACCAAATAAAAAACGTTTTATTCGATTTGCTATAACCCCATATAATGAGAGATTTTTTTTTTTATTACTTTTTCTGTTCAAAGCAAAAATGCTACTCTTTTAGAGGAAAGACAAAATCCAGAGCCATAATCAAAAAACATTTTATTAAGATAAAAAAGTTCATCACTGTTTATATTATTGCCATCAGCTGTAGGCAGCAGAATGTATTTGCTGCGGTTTGACCTTCGAGCTTACTTGTACGGTTAGCTACGTCCCTGTTCTTATGTATTTGTTTTTTCATTTAGAGAAGTTTGAAGGATTACTAAGCCAAGCATAATGAAAAACGTTTTACATATTTTTTTAGAACATCCATATTGTAATAATTACACTTTTAATTCGGGAGCGGTCACGCCGAGCACACAGTGCACGAAATCGGTAATTCTGGCAAAATTGTTTAATTGTTACCAATGACCCTGACACTACCCTCCTGTTTGACAATCTTAACGCGAAATAAAACATATTTGTCACATATCTCCCTCTTTTTTGGGAGTGACAGACGTTTTTTTTACGATCTTAAGGTACTTGTTTTGCCTGAGTTCCCGGTGTGATAACTTTTTTTCCGAAATGTTTTCTGTGTCCTTGAAAGTAAGTGAGTATATTTTCTCTTAATTTAATTATTCACTGGAATTACGATATTTATTGTGTACTATAAAAATAATTATAAAAAAAGGATTGGGGTGACTCAAATAACGCCGCTCGACCATTAGTATCGAGTGCGCGCCTGCTCCAGGGTTAAAACATGTTGAAGTCTTTTCACTTTAAATATTAAAAATAATACAAATATTCTTCATCAGAATTTTTTTTATTGTTCATTATTCAACATCAATTCTAAATGCTAATTCTTTGAGACTTAAAATTACAGTTCGCTTAAAACTAATTATAATTTGAGCAATCATTTTAAAAAAATCATTTTACATTTTTGTAAACATTGTCGCGCACACACTTGGCTTTACTCTCCTTACAATTAAGCGATTATTTCAATAATGTTTTATTTTCTTATAAATGAACTTGTGCAAAGAGCGGGTACTTCGGCCGGTATACTTTTAATGTATCAGTGCTGCACAGAGTATTTTATAACTAATTAATTAATACTAAATTAAGAACAAGTTTAATAAGTATTAGCGACTTCCATGGGCTTTTCTTACAGAGCAAAGTTTTTCAAAGGAATGCTTATGATTAGAAATTGACCCTCTGAGCTCTTTTTCTACATTTAACTGATATCTATATTTTGTTTTCTAAGCAACCACCGCATTTTGCAATATGTTCCAATTAAAAAATTAGAGAAAGGAAAAATAACATAATATAATTATCCTATCATTTAATTTTTTTTTGCTCAAAAGTAACATGTACGAAATTTAATACTAATGTCATAAATTTGTACTATTTATAATAAAGATTGTTGCTTTAACGTCAAAGTGCATTATTATTGCATTCAGTACATTATTAATGTATAAGGGGGGCGCGATAAGAATTGTGATTGAAAAGGGGGGCCCCAGTATTGAAAGTTTGAGAAGCACTGACATATGGCCTTTATCAGAGAGAATTTGGACATTTTCGCAAAATCCTTTTCTTACTTTTACTTTTAGTTAAAAGTTTTAAATGCTTAATATGTTGCTTAGTCGACATGTTTAAAGCGAATGTCGTATACCATACGTTTCAATCCTTTAAATACTATATTTTAACACACAGAATAAATATTACGGTAAAATATATTATTTATGCGAGCAATTATGATCGAGGGACATAAACAATGTTTTTATCCCCAGGAAAAATATTCGTACGTACGCGTAATTGTTCATCAGTTTCAGGTTTCAAATCGATAAATAAATATCCATATGAACGAATTGTTGCATCGTTGTAGCTTTCAAGAAATTTTTGATTTTGAAGGATACATTTGTCTAGCTAAACAAGAAATCTGTTGTTTGTCTCTAACGCTTTTGAAACAGCATAAATAAGAAGCATTTAAAGAAACATTTCTCATTTCTCGAACCTTATAAAAATGTTTTGAACAATAAAGATAACAGATATATTTTTATGATGACTTCCCTTTGTAAATAAACTTGATAATTTTTATCTCTCTCTCTCTCTCTCTCTCATCACCCAATTCACTCATTAAATCATCTATTATTATAAGAACATCTCTCATATTTTCTATATCATGGGGTATACCTTTATGAAATTCAACATCAAGTATTTCATTAAAAAGTTCTTGATAAGCACCATAACACCAAAGGATTTTTGAAGGAATGGTTTAATTAACTTCGTATCTAATAAACGTTTTACAAAGTAAGTTTTACCAGAATTAGAAGGACCACATATTAGCATAGAGAAGGGATGTTTAATGTAAGGAAACTTCATTGCAAATGAAAAAAATATCTCTAAAACTTTTTTTTTATATGTATATACCTTTAAAAAATTATCTTAGAAGTAAATTATAAAAAATACAAATAAAAAACCAATGAAATAAAAAAAAATATTTTATTTATGCACAAAATATATCAAATTTGAGAAATGAGGTAAACAATTCGTAATAAATCCCACCCGAATAATACAATTTTTAGAAATAGAAGTAAGATAGAAGTATTTAAAGTAATATTTC
>BMAU01015277.1:0-173230 GCA_019973935.1 Trichonephila clavipes | reverse complement strand
TTTTAATATATATTATATTAAAATTTAATCAATTGGGGGGAATCAGATTTTACTTATTTAACAGATTTTTTTACTCTGTTTAATAACGTTAATTTACAGTTATAAAGTGACAGCATAAATTTTACTATAACAAGGAATATTTCAGCGTTTATTTCCAGAATTAAGCTAAAGCAGTATAACATTAAAGATCTCGAATTTTCTAAATTAGTCTCAGACAATCCGTCAGGTCGTTTTAATCTGCGCTCAACATTGAAACGTACCCTATTCAGATTTTGAAACTAGGTTTAAGAATACTTTGACTATAGTTTTTATTATCATAGTCCCAATCGATTCATATGGTCACATTGAAAAACTGATCGAACTGATCAAATAGTCATTAACGAGGATCTTAAAGACAAACCTGTCGTGGGAAACCTTTTGATGGGCTCAATTAATGTGACGTCATAGTCACATGATAGAAAGCCACTTGATTCTAGCCAATCAATTTAAAAATTAATGCGACGTCATAGTCACATGATAGTGAAAGCCACTTTATTATAGCCAATCAATTTAAAAATTAATGCGACGTCATAGTCACACGATTAAAACTATCCAGTGTTTCCAGTTCACGCGCTCCGGTGTTGCCAAGTTTTACTCTTTGTAGAAATTTCTCTTAAAAAGTACATATGTTTTCAAAATACATTTTATTTAAAAGTATAAACATAAAATATTATTTTTTTTAATTTAAAAAAATCTTTTTGAAGAATTTTTTTTCTAACATTTAAGCATTTTTACCCAAATATGAAATTTGAAATTTCATCTGAATTTTATAAATAGAACAACAAGTACAATTAGTTTAAAGTTTGTTTTGAATTCAATGGAAAACACGTGTTTGTTTTTATCATTCATAAGACTTCATGAGCCTATTGCTTTTCCTAGTGAGGAGTTTCAGCGCGGTTGCCAATCTCCAAAACAAACAAAAAGGTAAGAAGAAAGGGGGGAGGGACTTGTCATTACTAACAGAGAAAATTTAGCGTTAAACCATAAAGATTGATACCAAATTTTGAAAATTTGTTATTGAAGCACCAGATCCCACTAAAAGCATTTGTTTGTTGTTCAATTACTTTTTGTATTAATTAAATTTTAATCTAATTAATTAACACGTGCTTCTTAAGTTTTAAACACTAAACTTCAATACAGCGAGAAATTTAATTCTTTTAAGGTAAGTAGCTCTATACTCGCTGTCAAAAAGACATTTAAGTTGATAAGTTTGTAAAAATTCAATGTTAGGTAATCAAGGTGCTACCCCAAACCAAAAGCATGGGAAGAGGTCTATGAGGCAGAAATGTTTAGGAGCCTCTGATATAAACCAAGGAGAAAAATAAATATATTTATTGTAATTTTTGAATAAAGGATGTATTTTAACTTGGTATAACAAATAAGCAATATAATAATTAATAATGAAAAAGAATGATTTATATATTTTTTTTATTTCGATTACTACAAACAATGCAATATTTTCATCTATTTATAGGATTCTTAGTAATATTTAATGGTAAAATAAGATGAAATTTTTAAATATTTTGGGACATATTCACTAGAATCTTTCTTAGTGAAAAGAACAGCAAGTTAATACAATACATATAGATTTTAAGAACAATCTTGTTTTTTAGTGTACTAACTGAAAATAAATGTTTCACTATAACACATTTTCTGATATTTCATCAATCCTAAAAATTTTATAAGTGTCGGATTATGCGCACTCGGCATTTTTTATCGCATGATTTAGAAATGTTTCTGATATGCAACAAAATCATATAATTGCTGTTTCGTTACTCCTAACTGATTAAAATTCACTTAAATATAATTCTTGATTAATTATTTTAAAGAAAATTACCGTACACGTCACTTTAAATAAATAAAAACAAAAATATAAATAATTTGTTATGATAATGCTTTGTATGCTTTGGGTGTTAAAATCATTGAATTAATTCAAAACATTTAACAGTATTAATTTACTTTTTGTAAATTAATAACTTATATAATTTTCCGTATATGATTCTAATAAATATTAATACTATTAACAAATTTCTGTAATTTTTTCTGTTAACATTTAGCAAAACACCTCAATGACAGAAATTATATCTTGCTCAGACGCCAGCGCATGCATGCTTGTGCCCAGCCATGCAGTCTGTTGCATTTTTGTAAGGTAAGAATTATTCCCAATATATTTTTAATATTATATAAAATAATAAATCCTTAAAAAAATTTTTTTCTGATAAAATTACTACGCATAACAAATATTTTATTTACTCATTAAACAACTTAATTTACCAGAATAAATAATTATTGTTGTTAAAAACTATGTGAACGAATTATCTATATATTAAGGCGAAAAAGATATGGTCTTTTAAAGTTTGTAATCAATTTATTATTTTGTTTCAAATTATAAGGGAAATAGCCCTCACATTTTATACTTACAAGTCATTTGCTATTTGTTTGCATCATAATATAAATTTTTTTCATAGCTTGGCATTATTTTTTCTCTCTCTCGACTTCTATTCGATTCTCAGAAAACAGTTGTCCATCAAAGAAAAATCTTTTGGTTTACTTTTTAAAATAAAATAATTTAAAAATTTAGTGCATAAATTTTATTAAATATTTTATGCTAGATATCGAAGTAATTGTGAAGAAAGACTTTTATTTCTCATTTCAATTTTACGGGCTACATTAATGTGAAGCTTAACTATAACTTTTTATTACCTTTAATATATTAAAATAATAGGGTAAAAACTTATATATTATTTACGAAACCTATGTAATGTAAAACTGAATAATGTATTTGGATGCAGAAATGCTTCACATTTGTCCAGCTCATACTACTTTGTGGTGTATTTACTAGAGTAAAAAATTACCATAAGAAAAATTCTTTTTTTCCAACGAAGACAAAAACATTGCGCTTATCATTGTTATGAATGAGGTGCTATCTTTAGAGTTGCAGGGTTATTTTCAACCAAAACTACAAGGGCTGGGGCATAAGTCATGGCAACTATTTTTTTCTTGTAGATATACAACGAATCACGAACGTATATGTGTCGTGTGGAAGTTCTGCAGGTATAGTGTGTATGCAGAACATCAGATAGCTCTATGATAGCTGGTAGTAGCTCAGTGAGGGTTGTGAAGTCAGTCAGTTGGTGAGTGCTGTGCAAGATGGAAGTAACCCGTGTTGAGCAGTGCGCTTACATCAAAATAGTCGTTCTCCAAGAGAGAAATGCGATGGAATGTCACAGTGAATTAGTGGAAGCCCTTGGGAATAATGCCCTACCATACCGTACAGTAACACGGTGGATAGGAAAGTTTCAGCAAGGACGTGTATCAACTAGTAATAAGCAGCGTTCGGGACGATCGGTCAGTGTGCGGACTGACTTGGCACGTGCCGTCATCGAGCAGCTCATGGATTACATTAAGGCCATGGACTACATTAAGATTCTTTAGGCCCAGGTTTGTCATGTCATTTTTATGTGTACTGTGTTGTCATTCTTTTGCACCGTGAAGGCCGTATTGCCCTGTATACTATCGCAATAAATTAGTGTGTTACGATATTTCAGTACTATCCATTGTCCAGACATGTAGTTAACAACTTGAACTTTCATCTGTATATGTCACATTTTCCAACCGGACTGGTATCTTAAAGGAAAAAAAAATAGTTGCCATGACTTTTGCCCCAACCCTCGTTTTAAAAAGATATTTGTGTGGAAAGCCCATAACTAAATTGAATTTTTCTATAGTACCATTCGAAAACAGTAACCAAAAGCATTAGCAAGCAAACAGCAAGTAATATTGGTGTAAATTAGAGGTCTTCAACAAATAGTCCGTTGAAGGCATTTTAGTGGCCCTTCATTTGAATCTGAGGCAATTTCAGGAAAAATTGCCCTGTCTGCTTTTTATCGTAAAAAGACATTTTTTTTCTGTTATTCTAGATTTTTAATGCAATTTTATGTGTTTGAAATCCATTTGAAATAAAAAATTTCTTAAATTTAATAGTATCTTAAATAATTTCAAATATAAGAAATCTGACTTTGAGTAAAATCTCAGAAGTTTTCAGAAGAAAAGGTGGACTTTTATCTTTAATATGCAAAGTATTTTAATTTAACTTCCATTAAGGTATCCTACTACGTACGGAACCATGATTTTAAAAAGGCGCATAAATGGATAATTTTCATGATATTTAGTGTCACTTAGATTATAATACATGTATAAAATTGTTTTAAGGACATTTTGACAAAAAGATTTATTTAAATACAATATTTCGGCAAAAAATTAACCTAGAATAATCTTTTTTCAAAATGTTCTCCTTTTGTGAAAAATTCTTCTATTACAATAATATTTTGCCTGTTTATAGCCTCACAGATATCTGACCATCAAAATATACAGAGGCTTTTTCAAAGGTTAAAGACCCCTAGAGTAAATGACGGAACAGAGGTATTTAATAATAAGAGCTGATTTCCTAGGTATTATGAAAGATATGGGTTTTTAATTAACGAATTTTTCTATTATCTTTTCTTTTCAGGCTGATATTACATAAATGAAAAAAAAAAATTATTGTAGAAATTCAGTCTAGATTTGCCCACATTAAAAGAGGTGCGTAAGGCCCTGAGAAAAAAAAGTCATGCATAAGCCCTTTATTGAAATGGAACGTCCAATATAAGAAAGTGATACATTTTAAGTGTAAAAAAATTTGTAACACCATGTAATTTTTCTTATTTAAATTTCCTGATATATTTTTTGATATGTATATGTGGCCCGGATATATTTATTAATATGGCCCTCGATATATATATATATATATATATATTATAAAGATAATGCAAAATTGAAAATTTATACTCTAAAACTCGACTTTCTCAGTTACTAATTTTTTGTACTTTCCTACAAGATCAAAAAAAGTTTCGGTTACAAAGCTGTGATAGTTTATATGTATGTAGTAGATCTGTATTCTGTATGCCTTAATTTTTGTGAATGGAATCAGCATATTTTAATTTATAACATGATGAATAAAAAAAATTGCCAATTTAAAATGTTTACATTTTTTTAAATTTAAAAACTACTTAAATAAGAGATAAATTTAAAATTTGAGGTAGAGTCATTTAGACGCCGATTTAACGAATTCATCTGGACCAAAAAATTTATTCTTTATCATATATTAAGCGGTTGATAAGAATAAATTTACTAGAGCAAGTACTATTTCGTAGTTATTTATCATATTAATGAAGAAAAATGTCTAATTTTCGGTGTCGTTCATTGTTTCCTTACAATATTTTGGTTATATTGAAATAAAGACTTCAGAGCTAGATCCCATGTAATAAAAGACCCTTCCAATGGTATACGGAAAGAAAAGATAATTTGCCTCAAAAATGAATTTATTAAACTAGTCAATGATTAACCTCATCCATTTGCCCCAGTTTTCTTTATATGTTTATATATTGTAATTGAAAAAAAAAAACTAACTTAATTTTATAAAAATGTATCTTTATTAGAAGTATACGAACATCATAAATTAAAAATTAATATATCTTTATTTACAGAAATACATTTTCAAAAATTAAAAAATGTTGCATAATGTAATTTGTTGGGTGTCCACAGTGGCGCACACAAGGGGGATCCTGAGGGTCCGAACCTCTCCCCCCAAAGCCCTTGATTTTTTCCCGATTGATTATAATTCTAAGTATGTAGTACAAAAAATTTCAGTATTTGTTATTAATGATTAATTTTATTAATTAATGCTAATTATTTATTCAATAGTTAGATTTTTATTGTATTTTGTTCCCGAAAATCGACAAAATCAAAAGGAGCATGATACAAGAATGGTGAACTTTCGGCCCCGGACCCCCCTTGAAAAATTCCTTTGTGCGGTACTGGTTGTCCATATCTATAAGTAACAAAATATTACTTTCTACCCATTATGTTCCTTTCATTTTTTAATATTAGTGATCAAAAAATAAATCAATCATTTTCACTTTAATGTTACCCTAAAGTTTTCTTTTCTTTATTTATTTCTAACGGGCTGCGGATTGGTGTTTTATCATTGCAGACCTAGTACTTTCGCCGGAACATGTAATCTGTTTTTAGTGAGGCACCATACAGGCGGATACCACTCGCCGCAGTTAATTTTGACACCCAGTTTCCACCCTAAAGAGAGGTACCTGAGCTCTGACTATGCGAACCTACTCTAGGATTTAATTTTGCTGAGAGCATCCAAGCCAAACAGACACTCTAGGGATCTTTTACATGCCGTATAATCATACGCCATGGTCGCTATCGATTTTCTGCATCATGAAAATCCACCGACTTGGGCCGAAGTCGAACCTTGGGTGCAATAGACCAGCGACAAACCAACCACGCACCCTAGACGCCATGTTATCTTAAAGTAAATGATGTTAGATGTTATTCTAATTTTTAAAATATTGTAATTTTTTCCACGATTTTCTAAAAGATAAAGGCTTTGTAACCTCATCAAATCATATTTACCAATACTTATAGAGAAATAATTCTCAGATATGAACCTTTTCGCAAACTTATTAAAAACACATATGTCAGTAAACGAACAAAAATCCTGTATTATTATATAATTCTAGATTTTTAATAAAATTTGAGGCTTTTATTCATCAGTAATCATATGTGAATTTTAATTAACGTATTAAAATCAGAGAAAAGTTTAGCGGCCTTAATAGTTAGGATTTCATATGTCTTCTAAATGTGATGGGAAATTAATGTATTTCTTCTCCATTTCCATTTTGAATACAATTTTGAGTTTAATTATAGACAAAATTATTTTTTAAGAATGGTTATTATAAGGTATTCATTCTGAATTTTAGACATTTGTGGAAAGTGCTAATATAATCATGGCTTTTGTAAAATATCCTATAGCAGCAAAAAATATTTTAAATATTTTATTTAAAAAAAAAGCCCTTGAGAGATATTCCATAAATCTCGATAGCCACTTTGTATCTTTTCACTTATGTTTTTATTAATTACCCTAGAACTCTATTATTAAGCCTTATTATACAGAAGTCATTAATTTCATTACATTCCCAGCATATGGTAGATTTACATAGCGCACGTCATAACGTACCCCGCTTCTCTAATTACCATAAAAAGATTTTTCTTCGCAACTAGAGCATAAAACCTTTTAACTCTCCATCGAATAATAGTATAAATCTTAAACTAGCCAATTCAAAAACCTACCGCTCAAGGCCTTTGCAAATTAAATCTCAACAATAAATCTCCGCATTCTCTCTACATCGGGTGTAATACAAAAGCTATCCAGGTGTTAAAAATTTAACTCTGCCTTTTTCAAACCTGTCAACTATCAAATGATGAATGGTGCGAATATGTATAATCCGCACTGTGGCCGGAGTCTGATACAGAATAGCGTCCACTAACAACATAATGGACGCACGGACATGGCATGGTTTCATTAGCGTAATTGGTTACGTAGGCGGAATATCGGGGGCAAAATACTGTAACACGATTTACGTGTTTTGCATTCGAATGAGGCCACCCAATCTCTGAAAGCGGTATCATCCTCTATTTGTATTGGCTGACGGAGCCATGATTGAGATTTGGCCACGCCCGCTGGCGGTCGCTTTGGCTGCTGTATTTGTTAAAGTAAATAGGTGCATTATGTTCTGGAGAAAGAGAAAAATTGTCTCCCATTACCTTCCTATTCAAAAGGTTAAAAGTCAGCTTTGGACGGGATTGAGGATTTAAATGTAAATAGGACACTGGCGAACAAGTAATGTGCCTATTTAAAAAATTGTTATTTAATGTGAAAATGAACAGTTTTTATTCCCTAGTCAAATTATTTAATTAAGGTCCACGGATTCATATAGCCTTCTAATTTACCGCTTTTTGTCATTTCGAAACAGAATTTATAACACAAAGACTGGAATGGGCTAAACTCATGGAGGTCACATGACAAAGGCAGCTACGTGTTTGTTTTCCATTGAATTCCAAAACTGACATTAAACTTGTACTTGTTGTTCTATTTGTAAAATTTACATACAGATTCAAATCTGGTAATTCGGTAAAGATGTTAAAGTGTTATAAAAATCATCAAAAAGTTTTTAAAAATTAAAAAAAAAATATTCTTAAATTATACGTGTTGACAGAGGTGCCAGAGGGCCTGAGTTCGAGTCCCGGAGAAGGCATGGATGTTTCTAAATGTAAAGTGCCTTCGCGGCATGGGGTTACTCTAAATAGCCGTCGAGCCGCAAGTCCTCTTGTGAGGTTGGTGGAAGGGGAAGAGAGGTGGGAGGCCCCTGACCACCCCCAATGTGTTCTCCCTCAAAATTGGGGTGGAACCGAGCAAAATCGTTCTATCACTGGCATGGTGCTCAAAGCTAAGGCTGACAGGCGTAAAAATCTAGCCCTGAGTCACGAAGAATTTTGTGGACCTAGATCTGATGTTACTGTCGATCAGGTGGCATAAGCAACAGCAATATTTTGCTTACTTATGTGCGTTATTATTGTTGACAAATATGCATTTTATAATGGAAAGTTTCTGCAAGAAGCATAAGTTGGTAACAGCGAAGTCCTTGAACCGATAGGATGAAAACACAAGATTATATTCATCATGTGAGTATGACATCACATGAATTTATCAACCGATTGACAGGAAACACGTGATTGTAATTATCATGTAACTATGACATCACATTACATTTAGCCAGTTGCAAGTATTTTATACAACGTTGACATTGATTAAAAAGATTCCGCGTTTAAAATTTTTAAAAAAGTAGTAAAATTTTAAGTTGAACAGAATTAAAAAAAAATTTCCTTTAACTAAATTAATTTTCATGGAAAGATGCTTTGTTTCTTACTCTGTTTGAAAAGTTTAATGCTGTAGTAAAAAATATATGGTTAATTTTAGGACGTCCACTATAAAATCTCTTAAACTTCCTTTTACTCATTAAAGTTGTAGAAATTATTAAGCATTATTTTTAAACTAAGATATGATGTTAGAATAAAACCAAAATTATCTGTTTGGGAGATAACGAGGCTCGATGACAAAATTCGATGTACATTTTTTTAACCCTTAAGCGGTTAGTTTTTTTGGCCCAAAATGTTTCAAATAAAAGGCGCATTCTTTTATTGCATATAACAAAGCATAATTCTTAACAGAATATGAAAATGGAAGAATTTTATTTTAATGTTCAATTTTAAAGTTTTCACACTCTATTTTTTTTATTTTATAATTTTGGAACATAAAACTCCTAAATGTTTGTTTTTTATAAGTACATTCTGTATGCTATGAAGAATGTTTCATATATGTTACAAAAATTATCTCATAATTACAAAAAAATTTCACTTCATATCTCTTTTTCAAATGGTTGAGGATTCTGTGTGTGCATATATAAGTATGCACACAGCATATGCATATATATGCACACACAATTCGAAGCAAGATGTAACACTAAGTTTTATATTTCGATGGGGACAGAGACAATCTCACTTTTTTTATTATCTTTCCAGTTTCATTTCTTACCCAGCAACAAATTACACATTGCATTGCCAATCCCTGTTCCTCATCGAATCTTTTGAAGAATCTAAATTCCTGCCTTCAATGAAAAAAAAATTCCCGCTTTCACCACAAAGAAAATCCTGGATGAGAAGTATTTCAGTAACACGGACAAGCTGCATCTCCTAAAAACATTAGCACTAATACTCTCACTATGAGAATTAAAAATATGTGCAAATCAAACAGATTGAAAGAAAAAAATACCAGTCCCCGTACGGGCAAATCGGTTGTGACAAACTTTCGGTAACCCGTACGGTGTACGGGCAAACCAGTTAAGGGGTTAAAAAAGAAGTCTTTTTTTATTAGCTATTTCTTCCTTACAATGCCAATTCGAGTTCGAATACATAACATATACAAGAGATACAGAAGAGAGAAAAAACTGAGTTTGGTAATACTTACATATTTGTGTAAATTTATAAAATGAGGTTGAGAGAAAGATATTTCACAATAATGTAATTGATGAAGAATATCGTATCCTTATATTGATAATGATTCAATTGTCTATATAATAATGGTAGTACCCTCTCCAAAACTGATTTTTAATATGATTCAAACATCAATATCTAAAACAACCCCTTAATTGAAATACAAAACATTGTTTTAAGAAAGTGATCCATTTAAATTCATCATTCAAGTGTCTTACTCAGTACGCTGTTGATTTTTTTAATGTAAAAGATGTATGCAATATATTAATATATATTTTACTAAAGAAATGTGAGGAAATATATATATTCAGAATTAAATGTATTCAAAAAGGTTTTTTACATAAAATTTTAGGAGCATACAGTATACGACTTCAGATACCTGAAAATGTAGTAAAAGTTATCTTTTTCTAGAAATATAATTACATCTTCCTCTTAATTTTCTTGAAATATTTTTTTTCTTTTTTTCAAAAATGGAAGGAATCGGAAGAAAGGAGCAAAAATAATCAAATTTGATACTATTTTTTAGCATAATGAGAATATTTAATATTCAATAAATGTAATAAAAATGATCTAGTATCCTACCTCCCATGTTGCTATAAAATTTTATTTAATTACTAAAATTATTTCCTATTTTTAAAAGTTCGTGCTTTTTCATAAAGTTAATATTTACTCATTTAATACATAATTCTTGTACATATCAAATATATCTTCAAAAAGCCTACTAAAAGTACATTACATTTTCTGCAGCTATCATGTATATTTAGTAAAGAGTTGTGGTTGAATAGAAAAGTTCGAAATATAGTGAGTGACAAGTAAAATTGTAAATAAAAATTACCGATGTCTCTTTTTTTCTGTTTCAGTGGTCGAAATAATCAATGCGGAATAAACAAACTTTTTATAATTAAAACTAGAACGTAACTAACAAAAACACTTACTTACACGTAAGAACATTGAAAAAGTTTTTGCAGTAAATCAATCAGCAAAAGCGACAACGTTTCTTTTTCGTGTACACAACAAAATCGAATTCTAAAAGTCAAATGAAAATTCTCACATCGAGATTCATTGCAAAAAGGATGCCAACTTTAGCAACAAAGTTTATAATATCAAACGATTAAATATCAGTAAACAAAATAAAGAGTAAGAAAAATTAGAGCTACATAAATTATTAAACCTAAGCAGACGATTATAGTACGGAAAAGAGATTAATTTTCAACGTTAATACATAGATTAAAAACAATTTCAAAGAGTATATTTCATATTAACATATTACATATTTTGAATTTAATTCAAATCTAAATCAACTGCGTAGTTTTTTTTATATATAGCATACCCTCGAGTTCAGGTAGCGGGTAAAGAGCTATAGTAGGCTGTCAAAAAGTGTGAGTTATCGATATTTTCAATTACTTCTTCCACAAGAAACTGTGCTAACTTAAATTGTAATATAATAATTAAATGCTCCTGTTTCATTCTAAAACTAATAATGTAACATTTTTAATTTAATCTGAATAAAAGGATTTCAATAAATTACAGAAATGTCACGTGAAACTTAAGCCTGTCTTGTGGGGGGATGTTCTTATAAGACGAAAAAATAAACAAAATTATTTTAAAAGCATTTTATTAACACACGAATTGTACAAATTTCACATGCAAATAGTAAAGAATGGATATTGCTCGGTGTAAATAAATGTATATTTCAAAACAGATACAATAAGTATATGAAACATCTGATTGGCTAATAGATTCTCAAATTACAAGTCATACAAATCTTCTAATTTTAGCGCTTCAAATAGTTTAAAATCAGAGAAAATTAGGATATTCTAATGAACATCATGCACAAATAATAACAGACAACGGTTTTATGTTCACAAAATATCGAAATACACATATAGACAAAAATTAGTTCACTAGGAATAATGTTATTTCCCAATTGACATACAGAACTGTACCTAAGAGTCAAAAATATGTATTTGAAGTAATTTCATGAAAATATTTCTTCTTTGAATTATTGCGTTTTATAGCTTTAAATTTGCACAAAAAATCATAAGACTGTGCAGATTAAATTTAATAACTTTGATCATAACATCACACATATTTTTATAAGAGTGTAAATACAATTCTCTGTATCACAAAATAAAGTTTTAAAAACTCGATTGAAAATGCCTTTCGAATAGTCATCCGCATTTTATTATAATGAGACATATACACACATTAAAAAAATGTAATTTTAATGGAACAGAGAAGCTGGAGACGCCTTATTTTAAAAATAATTGATATAAAAAAGAAATATTATTTAATGAGTATCAATTAAATTTCTTTCGAAATTAATTTTGTTTTTTTAATTCTTTATGCACTTATTAAATTTTTCCAAGCTAGGAATGTTTTTTGCGAAAAGTAATTGATTAAATTATTACAAATGCGAAATACCAATGTATTTTTATTCAAAAAAATTGAATTAGAAAATAATAAAAATGAATTCTTATTAATCTCAATTATAAAAATTTATTTCAGAAGGTGTTTTAAATAACGTGATTTAAAAATATAATTCAATGCATTTATTAAGTGTGGAAATTTGAGATATATTACATATATGTGGATGCAAG
This sequence comes from Trichonephila clavipes, assembly GCA_019973935.1. Taxonomy (NCBI): domain Eukaryota; kingdom Metazoa; phylum Arthropoda; class Arachnida; order Araneae; family Nephilidae; genus Trichonephila; species Trichonephila clavipes. Next base: position 160,646 of record BMAU01015277.1, on the reverse strand, counting down.
AGCGATTTATCGGAAATATATATTTTTGAGTGAGTTTTTACCCTTCTATCACAAAAGCATGGAATAAGTATTTTATATGGCTATTATTATTTATATGAGAAACGTCTGACCTTTAGAAGTATCATTTAAATAAAGGTGAATTGCTGAAGATTTCTCTCAATCTGTGTTAAATATTTCTTTACATTAGATACGGAAAACTACTGTTGCACTGAATTTTCTCGGAAAAAAAACTGAATAAAAATATATGATTCATTTAAGAAATTGGAATGAATGAAAATAATGAAAATAGGTATTTGTGATTTATTTTAGAGCTCTGATAAAAGTTTAAGAGTTGTTTTGGTGAATTTTATACCTTATGTATAAGAAAATAAAAATACGAGAAGGCAAACATTTAAAAGAAAGTTATACTTGACATGCCAGTTAGTAGCACATTATAATTTGATCTTAGTAAGTTCTTGCAGTTGGAGAATAAGTATAAAAACATAGAAAAAGGAGTATCAGTCAATGGTGTTTTCTGCTGAATATAACGTTAAGGCGCACAACCTGCACCGCGCCAGCTGTCCATTTTTTTGGACTAAATGTTTTGAATTGCCCAAAAACTCCCCGTAAAGTGGAAAGTCCTATTTATGGTAAGTATGCAATATTGCGGACCGTAATGGTCAAGAAACGCAAAGAATTAAAAATGGACCACACCTATACCTAATGACGATTATCACCCACCTTTGCAGAAACCACTGCCGTTGTCTAGCAACGAAAAATCCAATATCATACGCATTTCATATGAAAGTATACTCAGTTATGTTTGAACACCTGCAATATAGAAAGCTCAGTTCTCGAGATGGTTGCCACGACTTATGATGATGGTTGAACACTAAGAAAAAGTTGTCAACCCTGTTTCAATCCTTTGTACTGATATGCTGCAGAAGGCAATCAATGTCTAGGTCACATAATCTCAAAAGATGAAACATTGTTTAACTACGACCCAAACGCTTTACAATGGATTTGCTACACAAGACCTCTCCTCCGAGCAAAATCGTACTGTCACGTGCATGGTGCTCAAAGCTAAGACTAACGACAGGCGTTAAAATCTAGCTCTTCGCCACGATGAATTTCGTGGAGTTGATCTGATGTTACTGTCGATCAGAGGACATAAGTTACAATAACAACAAGAACAGACATCCCCTACGAGACAAAAATCCGAGTCCAACCATCAGCTGGAATAATCACGGCTACAGTGTGTTTTTATAGTGAAGTGGATTACACCGAATTCATGCTCAACTGTCTCATAACGCAAAACATTGCAGAATTTGACGAAGACGATCAAAGATCATTGATGTGGTAAATTAAGCAATGGTATCATATTGCTGTGTTTAGTAAGGTCAGACCCTTTGTAGCAAACAAAACACCATTATTGCTACAAAAATTAAAATGGGAGGTTTAGTCCCAATCACCCATGTAAGTGCTATGCGATTTCCACTTTTTAAAGCAAATAAAGAGTTTTCAGCCGACATTTTTAAACCGATGACAAACTTAAACTGGCTGTACCAAATTGGTTGGAAAATTCTGGAAGATATTTCTATTTTATTGTAATAGAAGAGGCCTTATCATACTGTAGGGTAAATGTCGTACGGAGAATATATATTGGAGAATTTATGTTTATGTCATTTAATAAATAATCTTTTTTTTCCATTTGTGTTTTTTAAGCCGTTTTGCTCAAGTATAACTTCCTTTTTGATACGCTCTATCACATAATTAACATAAAATGTAATTGTTTTATGAGAACTCGTAATTAAATCTTATAAAAAGTTTTTTACAAGAGGTCATATGATTTTGTAATTAGCTTTTCATAGCAATACAGTTTAAAATTCTCATTGCATATACATTTATTTAATTTCTTTTTTAGAAGCCTAATAAATGTGTATATTTACAGTATTTTATGGTACTTTTATCAGTATATTATAAGAAAGAGAAAATTTATTTTTATATTTCTTTTAGTTTTGCTTCTTTACAGTCTGATATTAAAAGCAATAGAATTTTTGTTAGATTTGAAAGCTTTACAGAACTAAATTAGAATCGTCCCATCAATATGTGAGAAAAAAGCTGAGTTATATTACACTGCAATCCATTAGTAAGAATAAAAGCATTTATGTTACACATAATCATTACTTTTCAAGAATAATAATGTTAGGTTTGTAATAATATTAGACAACGTATATGTGATTAAGATTTTCAGTTATTCTACTTTTAATACAAAGATGTACATTATAGACAAAAACCTTTCACAATCTTTTTACAGAGAAAATGAATTAAGTTACATTCCTCTACAAGACAGCAATTAAAAATTTAAACATCGTTTTTTTTTACAAATTGATTTTTTTATAAAGTTTAGAGAACTAGCCTAATTAATGATATATTAAGAATAATTATGCTTTAAAGATGAGACAAACACTTCATGATATTAATATAGCAATGAAATATATAAATAAATTTTAAAAAAATGTAAAATTTTCTCATTCGAAAACATTTTTTCCCGTAGTACAATGTGCAATCCATGACTGAATAAGTCACAACTCGTAGCTTAACTCTACAGCATGCCCTTTATCCACATCGATATCTTAGCTGATCTCAAATGTCTGAAAGACTTCTTTCCCATTGGCTAGAAAATATCCCACACGAATGACTGCCTCACAGTCATTCATAAGCAAAGACTTGAACTTTTAAAGACACATGATAAAGGCGAAAAACAGTCAGAAGTAATAATAGATCTCTGAAAATTCCATGATTTCAGAAGCATTGTTGGCTTGACCTCTGTTGAATTGATGAAAATGGAAGGTGATACCATCCACGGTGTCTTCTTTTTTGCGATTTCTCATATTTGGAATGACCACATCTTCAGCAAGCATTGAATTGACATGCAATTCCAGTTCGCATTCGATGCCTTTCCTCACATAATAAGTTTTTCGAAGCCTCAGCCTGACGTCTTTGTCTCTGGCAAGACTGAAGCTGACGGCCATGTCTTCCCTCTCAATTTTGTCTTCTTGTATCTTGTACAAGAAGCGGAGGTTACCGTCGTATTTTGGTTGCCGGACTGAAAAGAAATTTGTGTCCAGCCGGACGGGAAATCCGACACCCACCAAGAAGATATCATGGTTGGTTACGGTGAACCGGATTCCACAAACCCTCACGGGTCTCACTGGTGAATGGAAACCTGTAGGTTTGAAACGAGAGGCCATGAAGAAGTCTGGTGGAACAGTTCTTTTGGTCATGTCCGATGAGAGTCCTTTGGGCATTGGTACGATTCCTGGAATGGCCAGGTTCATGAATATGGCATAACACTCGTCTTTCGAAAGAAGTCCATTCTTTGCTGGGCCCTTGCAGAATTCCTCAGCTGTCATGGCGAGAAATCGAACATGAGGCAAAACAGTGTCCAGAACTATCCTCAGATTTTCCATTTCGATTTCGACACTTCTTCTCTTGCATTCCTCCTCGGCCCATAGATGGACAGCTGAGTAAAGTGAAAACTCTGAGTAAATGTTCAAATAAGGCCTACTGACAATGGTTTCCAAGGTGGAAACGGACACGGATGGAAATGTTGAACATGTAAGAACGTGATGGGTTTGTCTGTCGATGATGTTGAGACATTCGTATATAAGATGGTGCGCTTCTAAGACGGTGGCAAACTCATAGACTTGACAAACATTCTTTGGTGACACATGAGCCTCGATGAAGACAAAACACTCCCTCAGTAGATGGGGTAAGAGATATTTTTTGGCGGCGTAAGCTGTTAACATAGCATCTTCTACTGTTGTGAGGTTCAATGTGTCTGTGTAAGCATACCTAAATGGAGAGAGAGAGAGAAAAATTATTGATTAATGAAAGAAAGTTGTATATAAAATTTTTCACATTAAGTTCTATAAAATCAAAATATTTAACCCTTTTATTTGCGAAGGATATATTACAGAAAAATGTGCCCAAAAGGAATTTTTCTTCCATAATTTTATTCACTAAAACAATAAAAATTACGAAAATTTAAGTTTGTTAAAAAGAATAAATTAAATAACCTTTATACCTAATATATACATACATATATATATATATATATATATATATATATATATATATATATTATATATATATATATATATATATATATATATATATATATATTGAAGTACAATCACGTAAAAAACTAATGGATGAAAATCATATAAAATTGTTACGTTATAGCAAAATATATGGAATTGTACATTTAAGTTTTGAAGCTAAATATAAAACAGCAACGATGAAAAATACAACAAGATTTTAAATATGTGAACTTTAGAAGTATTTATCAGTATTATATTAGCAAAAATTTGCAATGGTCCATAAGTATATTTCCTACGCTTTCCTACAAAAACATGTGTTCAACGCCATATCTTCATAAGAAAACTGGTGTGAGTTATATTTCCTTAAATATACATTTATTCATAAATTGAGAATGAACTAAGTTCGAGCTTAACACAAAGAAAATATTGTTAGTTCTTTTTTGCCAGAAGTCAAATTGGGCATTCCAAATTTTGAGTTTTCGAATTGCTGAATTCGGATTCGGGAAATACAGTTAACCCTTTCAAGACTAAAGGAAACATTTTCCCAATTTGAATTTTGTCATTAACATTTTAATAAAAACCTTATCTACATTTTTTATACAGAATGTCAAAATAGAGCGTATGCCAAATACATTACGCAAATAAGAAAATTTAGGGGCGGAGGAACTCTCAAACCCATTGGTGCCAATGATAAACATTCGTAAGCTGTTATTATTTCATGTAATAATAACATCTCACGATGTTATTATTACTACTGTGTTTCCCCACATGTTTTATGTTATTCGGTAAGTATAATTTTGTGCAATAATAAAATATGTTTGAACAAATGCCTGATTATATATATGAGAAACAATTATATGGGAAAATAATTTCCTGTGGCCAATAAGGGAAACTGTTATAAACTATAAGATTGCTGCACCAGGAAGAAATGTAGACAACAAAATGGTATCTATTCGACAAATATATCATACTAGAAATAACAAGATTAAATTTTCAAGGAATTTGGGCGCATAGATCCTGAGAAATCCGTACCCAGAACTACAATCTCTGGCAGTAATAACAGCACTTATGCGCTTGGGCATTGAGTCAAACAGAGGTTGAAGGGCATGTACAGGTACAGATGCCCATGCAGCTTCAATGCGATGCCACTTTTCATCAACCGTAGTCACTGGCATGTGATGGCGAGCCCGTTGCTCGGCAACCATGGACCAGGCATTTTTTATTGGTGAGAGATATGGTGAACGTGGAGGCCAAGGCAACAGCCAAGCATTTTCCATACCAAGGAAGGCCTGTAGAATACCGGCAACAGGCGGTCGTGCATTATTCTGCTGAAACGTGGGGTTTTAGCCGCACTCGAATAAAGAGTAGAACCCCAGGGTCGTTAATGGAACGTGCACTGTCCAAATGCCGTCAATGTGAACAAGAGGTGGCCGAGACATGTGTCCAATAGCACCCCATACTGTCAAGCCAGTATGACGATGATGAATGCACGCTGCCGCCAAACACGGATTCTGTTTGTGCCATAAACAGAACCTGGATTCACCTGAAGAAATGACGTCTCGTCATTCGCGTGTCCAAGGTTCGTCGTTGATACCCTTGCAGACGCTCCTATCTGTGATACAACGTGAAAGTTAGCCGCAGCCATGGTCTCCTAGGTGAGAGTTCATGCTGCGGCAAACGCCGTCGAACTGTTCATGCAGACACTTGCTGTCTTGAAAACGTCCCCAATTCTTGACTCAGGGCTTGTGATGTGGCTGCATGATCCATTAAGGCTATGCGGGTAACATACCTGGTCGGTTGCTAGTGATAGCGGGCCGTTGAGATACAGCATGACGTTTCGTGTTAACACATTAATTCCATATTCTGCTATCAGTCATTGAACCGACGCAATTAGCAATACTGCGATACGAGAAACCGCACAATCCCGGTATGCTGTAATTCGACCGTTATGAAAGTTAGAAACGTGCTGGTACGCATTTTTGCTTCTTAAAGGAGACATCGCAACAACTTTTCACCAGGCAGCAACGTTCAAATACAATTTGTGTATGAGAAACCGGCTGAACAATTTCCTCATTGAAACACATTGTAGGTGTCGCTACCGGCGCCTGCTTTGTCTGAATATGCTGAAAAGTTAATTATTTGCATATCACATAACCTTCTTCCTGTCGTTTAAATTTCAGGTCTGTAGCATGTCGCTTTCTTGGTGTAGTAATTTTAATGGCCAGTAGTGTATTTTTCTTAAGATTTTGATTTATCCTACGTCTAAGAGAACTAAGCTAAACATTTATATATACTAATATTTACTCGTAGAAACCTTATGGTCCTGCAAGGGTTATGGGGTTAGATAACCATAAAATGAATTACCTTTATAATGAAACGATCAAAATACCTGAAAAATACAAAATTAAAGAACATCTAAATCAATATTAAAACAAAACATTAAAAAAGTTAGGAATCAATAAGTTAATGCAACTTTTTGAACGCATTGAAGTGTTTTGATTCAATTCAGTGAAAATCAATTTCGTTTTTTAAAATGCAGCCTGTTTTCTAAAAAAATAAATTTTTTTCAATTTATATATTATCTTAACAAACAGCCCTTTATCGCTCAGATGAGAGTATCTCAAGCATTTTGCGTAACTTCGTATTGAAATTATTAGTCAAAGTGCTGTCCATATAGCTTACCTGGAATCTAAAAATAAAACCAACAATAATTATTTATCTGCAGTCACTCTTTTGAAAACTAGGGTTTTCTGCTTGAATGGATTGTTATCTTGTAAAAAGAGTACTTTACATAAGAATTAAGACGCTTTTTGTCAAGGGACGACAGAAACAATTGAGGGTTCTGTATAAAGTTGGAAACAAATAAAATATATGTATGAGTTTTTCAATTTTTACAGATTATTTAATACCACACATTCTAATTTTAAACAGTGTTTATCAAAGGAAACTATAATTATTGATTATTGTAATTGGCTTAAAAATGGGAATAAATTAAGTAATGTAATACAGTGAGACCCAAAAACTCGTCACTCGATAACCCCACAATCCGGATAACTCAACCACACCTTTGCAAGGTATCCGATGCAGAAATTATTGCTGCTGTCACAGTTAATGAAAAAAATGACGGAAAAGACATTGAGACGTTAACGTTGAGAACACCGCACAAGCTCCTAAAATATTCTTAAGTGAGGGTGTGTTTGGAAAATGAACCGGAAGAGAAACTCGTACTCGTCTAAATTGAAATTAGAAGTACATACACATACCAAGGAGTTAATATGAATTTCAGCAACTATTCAAAAACTCAGATTCCGTTACTAATTTTGAAGAATTTACGTGATTTTTTCTTTTTAAATTAAAATTCCATTCAAAATATCCCAAAAATTAAATAATGGGACTAAACTACGCTTTACAGATATTACTGGACGCGTACAAAAAAAGTTCGAAAAATTATCAGGTTATACTCAGAAATATACGTTAATGAATTAAAAATTATAGAGCATTTTCAGTTCCATCGACATGAAATTAACAATATTAGAAAACTATCTGACATTAGTATAACTAATATCCCTACGAAAGGGAGCAATTTATTAATAAAAATATCTTTTCCCCCTACTCTTAATGAGTAGTTATTCTCAAATCATTTAATAATTGATTAGTACAATTTATCAGCAACTATGTATTATTCTGAGAGCATTATTGGGATACGCAAGCGTAGCGTAGAAAATGAATTTCATTGATATATTCCTTTTAGTTCCTCCACTTATTTATCAGTCAAGCTTCATGGCTTTTAACTGCGAGCTCCCCTCGTAAAAGCTAAGAGTACGAAACAAATCATTGTGGACTAGCTTCATTATTTATTTTATTATCAAATTGAGAAATATACGCTTTGTTTCATGCATCTGAGTCAATCATTCTTTATTTTTCTGCGCGGCATGAGTAGTGCAATCAACTTCTTTAAATACACGGGTCATCGCAGTATGAAATTGCAAAGACACTCAGATCCCGATTTAACGAATCCATTGGGACTGAACATTTTGTTCGTTAATTCGGGGTTATTCGTTATATAAGGGTCCAAACAAATTACAAATTTTTAGCCAGTACCTTTTGGAAATTGTATGAGCAACTACACAAAGAATGTCTATAGTTAGAAATTACACCCTTTTAATTCAGCAGCTAAAAATATTTTGAGAACACCCCTGGGTTCCACCCTGGACACTAAGATTAACTTGAGGCAAAGAATGACCTGACGCCATTTGTATAATAACAAATTATATTTATTCAATAGATTCAATAAGAAACCTTCTAATTACAAATATTAAATCATATGTCTACGCCAACCTTTACTACTGAATTAAATTACAAAATAAGATATTAATCAACTACTAATCTCAATATCGAACGGGTTTACCGGAATAAGAGGTCCGAGAAAAACATACAACTTGAATTATTAACATTAGTTAAAATTTAACTAACTTAATTATGTATTAACTCTTGTGGTCAGATATACTAAGTTATAATATATCACCTGGCTGTAATATCGTTCTCTCCAGGTAGATCAGTGTTTCTAAGGCTACTTCGCTAAATAATAACAGCAATACTCTAATCTCGCAATCCACTTGAATCTTCTTAACTTCGTCACTACTGCTCTTGGCTCAATCGCCTTCTCAATGCTAACTTACAACGCTCTCCTTAAATACCTTAATTTGTTTGAATATCCCATTTTCTTCTCCCAGAGCTGATTGGAAATATACGCGAATTTACAATCCCCAAAGACGCCTAAGAGTATTAGTGGAAAAGTGCCGTAAAGATTCTTCACAATACTATTAATGAATTATGTACTATTTAATTGGAAATTTTAAAATACTGACTAATAGATCAACCAACTGATACACGAAGAAAGGGCAGGCCAAATCTTAGATGGATTGATGGTCTAGAAAAATATCTCCTAGTTTTAAGAACTAGGTATTAGAGAATACTAGCAGAAAGCAGGGTGGCCTGGAAAAAGCTTTCCAAGGCTGTCGGGCCACTGAGGAAGGAAGGACTCATATATTTTTGAATATCCTTTTGATTCCTGACTCCAAAGAGTTCTTTTTCGACTTTATGCGGAGAAGAAAATACTATGTCATTTACATCCTGCTGTATAAGATGTGTTTTCACATTTTCCAAAAAATGTAAACATTAAAAAATGCAACAATTTTGACAGGAGTTTCGTTATCAATTTCTGCATCAGAATCGCAAAACGTTTGCTCCAACAGATCAACAATTTCCTCAATTTCAGTTGCTCAGATTGGCAGTCCGTCATCAAATCATCATCACTCCTACTCAAGACTCACACATTAGGTTACACTCATGACTCAGTCAAATTATTGTCTTCACCCTTTCCCGTTGAAAATTGCTGCTTGCAAGAAAAGTGTTTTTCTGTTCCGGACAAAAAGGATAGATCATTTGAAAAAAAAATCCTATTTTTTCTAATACAAACTAATAAAAAAAAATTTCCAGCTGTTGAAATAATTCGTTCATTCAGGGTTTTTAATTCATTAAATAGGGGCTTTTGCCTTTATTTTAATCGGGGAAAGAGAAAATTTCGTTAAATCGGGCTCCAACTGTATTTTATCTTTCACATCTTTTAGGTCACTAGAACATTTTCTTATATGTTCATTATTTGTGCTTCCACATTTATTCTCATTCATATATTTTTGTTCTTTATCATGTACAGTATATTTTTTAATGTAAGCGGAGAATGTTTGGAATATTCTTTAAAGTTTAAGATTGGTTAATATAAGGATTCGCTGATCTCAGGAAAAACGGATTCTTTAACATTTTTCGTTTGCCAAGTGCAAGCTATTTTAATTATTTAATTTTCTAGGTGTTTTGAAAGGAACTTATATTAAAGTAATAATAATAATAAATCACATAAATCCTTTAAAGTCAGTGTCAGATTCCAAGTTTCCGAATAGTTCGTAAAACTCAAATTTATTCATTGGGATGTCTGAACCTGGTGATTGAAGTTAACCGTATACGAATTTCTCTTCCTGCTCATTTTCCAGCCAAAATAAAATCGCGTAGAAAGTACGACTAATGCAGATAGTGTATACAAGATATTAAATATGAATGGAAAGAATGTTTTTTTACATAGAGTAACCACACACAGAGAAATAAGACTGTCGTCGTTGCCGTCTGGCGTTTTACTTTACAGAAATTCAATTGAATAATGTTCCATGACTTTCAGCAATTTGGCAACATTTCCAACCTCATGGCAATTTGTTTGAAAGTTACAAGACATTTTTATTAGTTGTCTTATATACAGGCGTCCAGTTTTGAGTAATTTTTTGTAGAAAAAATGCACTCTCGGTCTATTATCAGAAATATTATGGTACTTAATTTACATGTAGAAATAAAAAAAAGTTGAGATCAATAGTAATCGGGGTTAGTAGAAAAAGTACAATGATCCAGATCAATTGTAAAGGAACTATTAATTTTTTAAAACAATAAACTTCTAAGAACTTTTGTGTTATTGAAACTGATATTTCTCTTATATGTGATAAATAGTTTTGTTAATTAAGCATAGATAATTATAAGTTTTCATAATTTTATGTGAAATTTTTCAAATATTTAAGAGGCACATGAATTTTCGAAAAATTATTGATTTTCACTTTTTTATACTTTTCAAAAGTTCAAATTTTTTTGTTTAAAATTATATATGATGTGAGGAATACGATAATTAGAAGTATTTTTATTCATTTTTTTTAAATGAAGCTACTCCTGTACGCGCATCAAATGAGCTCTGCTAGGAGCCCCTGTGTTTCCCCTTGCATATAAGTTTCGGACGAGCGCAAATCCATATGATGTTCAAGTGGAAAAATTTGCCTGAATTGGGCTTATCCAAAAGTGTATGGGCACATGTCTTTTGCATCTTAAAAGCGGAACAGGGAGAAAAAAGTTATGGGATGGAAAAAGCCTAAGTGGTCGTAACCGATTCCCCGACATTTTAATATCAAAAATTCAAAGAGAGAGATCATAGTATGGCTATTAAAGATAATATAAATGATATGCACATCATGAAAACTACTGTTTGGACTGTTTAATTTAATATTCTGTCTCCAAACGAGAGCTCTCAACATGAACTGTGTCCCTCGGTCATAAATGCCTGGTGCAAGTTTTAAAAGACAGAATTTGAATGTAACGAAATGCGCTCTGATCATATACACATAATACACGTGCTATGCACGATAATGAATTAAATGAAGCCTATTTTTAGAGATCTAGGTGGTGATCCTATGTTAATAAGTAAATGTTTACATGAAAGAATCAGAACCCAAATGATTCAGTTAATACATCATATGGCCAGTGATTCAAAGATCTACATTTGTGGAATTAAAAAAAATTCTAAATATATATTAGAGGGATAAATATGGCTATTGCACAATTCAATGTGAATCATGTTGAAAAATTAATGATCTTAAAAAATTGTGTCATGCTTCAAAACTAGATGTACGTAGGATTCGTGTAAACCAACGAAAGCGTCTTAAGGTCCCCAAAAATGGCAAAACTGTTAACAATAATTAAAAAAAAAATTAAAAGAGTTTTTTGTATGAGCAGAGAGTTAAAAAAATACTTCATATGCTTCTGGAAATTACTAAAAAAAAGTAAACGATCAAAAAATTACAAATTTTTACTTAAAAGCTTGTTTTCTCAAAATGTAATATTTTTCACTTCATGTATCTTTTTCTCAAAAACTACTTATCATATAATCCTCAAATTTTCAGTGAGCATACTTTTAACATGTTTACACATTTTAACGGAGGGAATTAAATATATCTAGCAAACCCTTTTAGATATGACTTTTTAAAACTAAATTTTAGTAGAAAAAATTGTATAATTTAAAAAAAATTCATAATTAATTTAGTTTTTAACAAAAACAAATCCTTCGTATAAGTGTTATTGATAGTATACAAAACCTTTTGTAAATATTTTATTGAAAAGAAATAAGTAGTTTTTGAGAAAAAGGTACGTAAACGTATGCAATGTAACATGGGCTCCTATGGACGTGCCAGACCCCCTTAAGAGATTTTCCATTTATTCGTACAATACACATTGAAGTAATAAATCTTAAGTTATCTATGACTTCACACTTTAAATAATTTGGCAATATTAATAAATAATTTCAAGAGCTAAAGAATGAGAAGAGAACACTTTTTTTAAAAAAAAATGATATATGTCTCCATTTTCCTTGTATTATAAATTTTTGAGCCTAAATCTAAAAGTAAAAATTTTAATTCATTCATATGTGTACGTAATACGTATGTGATACGTTTTTTAAGAAATATTTGAAAAAAAGTAGTAAATTACGTTTTCAATTTAAAATTTAACTTTGTATTACTGAAAAGCGTTGAAACAGATAAGTTTTTTAGTTTGTTTAGTAGTTGTCATACTCATTTTTAAAAATAGTACTTACAGTTTATTTTCTCCTTATATAATATTAGTTTAATTTTAAGAGACAAATAAATTGCATTAATTTCTCTAAAAATTGTTTCCTTTTTAATTTTATTCAATAACAATTTTTGAAATCTTATTATTAATTGATTTAATATAGCAATTTCATATAAACTCGAAACCCATTAGTAACAAATATGTAAACGTGAAAAATAATTCTTTCATGGAATATGCATAAAAAAAGAATTAAAAATTTTTTTTTGAATTTTAAAATTGTGTTGTTTTAATTGGATGACTTATAATTTTATATTAGCTAAAATATTATCACGGAAAGAAATATTTTGAAATTTCTTTAAAAGGAAGACAAATATTTTTAAAAAATTTCTTCACAATTCTCTGATTTTATTCAACTTCTATAGAAAAAAATACGTTTTAAAGCAATAGTCATTGTGAAAAAGTGTAGTATTCTCCAACAGGGGAGAATTTTTTTTATGTAAGGGTCGCCCAAATGAGAATGGCACTACAGTTGGATTGATAAACAGTTTAATGGTATTAACATAAATTAATATACAAAGGAAAGAAGGAGCGAGTGAATATTACCATCGCACTGTTTAGGTACACGAGGGCTTTGGGCGACGGACCTCGGAATTTTGAACCATGATCAAGTGAGGAGGAAGGAAACTTGAGCTATCGACAAATTTAACGTTCATCGCTCCCTTACACGGCGGGTCTTCAGTGGTACTGGCTCGAACTCGTGACACGCCAGCCACGAGTCCATTACCCTGACCACTAGGCTATTACGTCCACAAAGGAAAGAAAGAATACAGACGTAACATATAGACAAGACAAAGTCATCTTGTTGTTCGACACAAGCGTCCCAGCGGTTCACGAGATGATGGATACCCTGGACGAAGAATCTGCGGGGTTGGTCGTGGAATCAATTTTCAACATCAGCCCGGACTACATTATTATAGGCAAATCGCCGTCCCTTTAGAACTTTCTTGAGTGTACCTTAGATGTGGTAGTCCTATGGCGTGAGTTTGGGCTGTACGGGGGATGTTCGAGAACCTCTCAGTGGAAATGCAGTAACAATGTTTTGCACGCCACAGCCATATGAGGACGAGTATAATCACCCAAGATGATAAGCACGCGTGACAGCATGCCACGTCGATGGCTCTTGATATTCTCAGTCCATGCAATGTGGCGCAGTACATGGCAGTATTGGCAGTCATGCCCATAGGTAGCCATTCCAACAGTATTGGGCCATCGACGTCGAAGAAGCACGTTAACATGACTTTACCAGCTCTAGCTAACGAGCGAGTCTTCCTCGGCTATAAGGATGAAGGGTGTTGCCATTCCATGCTCATGCTTTTGGTGGCCGCAGCAAAAAAATCTCTCTCTCTCTTTATATACTGACAATGTTAAATTGACTGTTTTCAATGTACCTTTTCTCAAAATCTGTTATATGTACATGCTTGAAATTTTTCATACAATTAAAGTACACCATTCTCATTATACTGAAATAAGCTTTTAGCTAATTTTGAATTTTTTAAAGATTTATGAAATATTTTATTAAACGTTGCGAAAATTGATCCATTTTTCACATAAAAAATTTGTAAAAAATAAATTTTTAAGTTTTTTTACAAAAAGCTCATTTCAGTATATATTAGACATCATTATAAATATATCATACAAAATTTACATACATGTGAACAGTAGTTTCTCAGAAAAGGTACATCAAGCATCAACATTTTCATTTTGAGATAAATTGATTTTAATGTATACAGCGAGACTTCTAATCTGCTGAGAAATCAAAGAATGAAAGGCTCAATTTATAATAAAAGAAACATGTTTCGGTTTATATTAGACGTTAAACTTTTAAGCAAAAACGAAGTACTTTGTTTACGTTTTTCGCCATTCAAATGGGCATGGCCCAGTTTCAACGATTATTTCAAAATAGATCTTGAGGGCTTCTAATTAACCTAGAGGTTAAAGTAAGGTGTTCTCTTAGAAAAGTTAAAATATACACAATTTAAAAATGTAAAAATCTCAAATTGTCAAAAAATAAGATTTTAGCTTTCCAACACGCCTTAGTAAAACGCGGAAAACCGTTTTTTAATACATTAATGAATTAAACTTTATTTAAGCCGATCGGTAATGTAACCAAACTGCGGCAAAGGAACAGCTGATGTTAATATAAGAAATAAATGCAGCTTGTGCTACTCACACGACTCATCAAGCGATTACTTAGAGATATAGAGCGCACATTCGTGATGACAAACATTGCGAACACTCCATTCATTTAAGTGTCACAAAAATGTTTTCCGTTTCATTTTTAAATGTATTGTTTAGTTTAAGTTACACACTTAAGATTGAGGTCTTTGAAATAAAGTCATTTTGCTAAAAATAATTGGCAATAATTGTCATGAATAGAAAGGTAGAAAGTGTTGTACCCTTTTGAAATTTTTACTAAACGGGCCATCTTTTGAAATAACTTATCTAGGGTAGTTAGTATGTAATATTTTTCATTTTATGGAGGGACAAAGTAAGAAGAAATCATTTTCTAAAATCCAGTAAAAACGTTAATTTTTAACAAAATCAGCAAAGTTTTTTGCTCGATTTGTGACTGTGATTAATAGTACTACTTTGTATGATCACGTAAGTGAAAAACTCACTGTAGAATTATAGAATTTGTGGTCACAGCACCCAATGATATGGTGGAGGGTGTTAACAGATATGTTTTTAAACTAAAGATGTTTTACAAAAGAAAAATTGTTTTGATTTTTAAGGATAGAAAACAACAAGTGTTGTCCCACATTTTGGTATCTTAATTAAGTGGGTCTTTTTGAGAGAGACTTGCCTGGCGTCGTATACAATACTTTTCCTTTTATGGTGAGTCACAGTCAGGAAACATCCTTTTCTTAATCCCAACTCAAACAAACTACATCAAGTTTAACAAAACCGGTAAAGTGTTTTGCTCTACTTGTGACTGTATAAGATAACAAGGTAATGTAAGATCCCGTTAATGTAAAATCACTGTAAAATTGTAAAATTTGTGGTCACACATTGAGGATGTCAATTTTCAATATTTTCAAAAATATTTTAGTCCTCATTGAATCAAACACAGCAGGATATTTTTTTTATTTTCCCCAGAACTCACCTTTTACTTTGGACCCACTTGACGTTGAGTTTAGGGACACCCTGTATTTATATAACATTTTTTTTAAAAAATCTAAAGCATAAATAAAATAAAATTGTAAGAGGCTCGCGCCTATCTCACGGGCACTTAGATGTATGTATGTGGGGGGGGGGAAGAAACACTCGACATGATCCAATTAATCTATTTATTTCCACACAAAGAACAGACACAATTCCAACTAATTGTAGTAAGAGAATGTCTCAATGATAACCATGAAAATGGAACAACGACAGTAAAACAAGAGAGATTAGGAGACTATCAAACTTGATCCGTATCTTAATTAAGGATCTAACCTAACATCCGATTTAATCTAATGTCAATTCAATCTTAGTGAACAATCGTCACTTTAAAGTTTCCTCCTGATAAGAATCAAATCACTACAATTCTAATATTATACCTTCAGTAGCAATCTCACCTGGCTCGAGTATATCTTCTCTCCTTCTCTCTCGAGAGATAGAAAACCTCGCCAATATATAGTAAGTTAATTTAAATATCACGATTCTCTTCTTCCGAAGGGTTGATTGTGAGTAACACGAATTAATAGCCCAAAGATTTCCCAAGAGGATTAGTTGAAAAACGCGTATAGATCCGTCACAAAATTAATAAATTGTTATATAAAAAGATATGAATAATTTTTCAAAGCTATGATTTTATTTAATTTTTAAAAATTTTATTTTATTAATCGCCTTAAAAGGAAAAAAATTAACCAGAGAAAAACAAACAAATTTCGTCCGAAAAAAAAATTAACTTCTTTCAAATGGGCGTATTGTATTTAAAAGGTTTGTAAGACACCGATTTTTTCTCACTTTGGCCTTGTTCTGATAAGCTTAGAATATATTTTGTATAGCATAAGAATGGTTACTTATAGTGAAAAATAACAATTGAACATGCTCTCTTTCTTTCAAATATACTTGAGAACTGGTTTTCTTTATTTTAGATTATTCTTGGATAGTTTGCTAAGTTTTAGGTAGACCTTTAAAAGATTTTCTAGGCTTCAGAATGAAAAAAAATAATAAAAGTCAAGCTACTAATTTTGTTAATTCAAAAAATAACTCAAAATAGATATGTCATACAGCGCCAGAATTACACAATGATTGGAGAGGTCTAAAGTATATTTAGAATGCTAATGATATGAATATTGTACCAAGAGGGTACTATTTTGTGATCATTAAAGGGTAATTTTATGCTTCGTGACTCACGTTTTTATGATAATTCTGCATACTCTTAACTTTGTTTCATATGAAACCTCTCCCTAAAAATATATTTGGAAATTGATTCTTCAAATACTATGTCCTTCAGCGACAGTTACACTAATTTAAGCCATCATCAACTAACTACCAAAAACTGGTTTTAGCTATTAATATCTTTACTGAAATTTGGTCCTTGCATGTAATGTGTTTGCTGATTGATTGTTTTTTAACTTCACATTTCAAAGTATCTCGAGGGCTATTGGCGATAAATCTCGTAATATCAAACTTCGGTCAAGTGACAACACCTGAGCAAGTACCCAACTCTCCAAAATTCTTTACCATGTGACTTTAATCATCAATAAATTTAACGTATATCAGCCCATGTATACTCTGTAACACCAAGAATCGAACCCTTGAATCGGCAGAAATAGCGCTGACTAGAAATTTGCGAAGTAAACCACTCGTTTATCTCGGCCACATAATGTATCTATAAAAGAGTATTAAAAAACTAGTATATTTTATTTAGTTTGTTAATTTGATCAATTGGATGAAAATAGAAAATGCTAATACATCCCTGCACACCTCCAAAATCGAAGTATCTATTCTATTTTCTTAAATAAGCATTAAAGTAATGAATGCAATTGAGAACAAGAGCAATTGAGTTCATTTAATGAGGTGATGACAAATTTCTAAAGAAAATATAATTAAGCGAATATAAATATATTAGCACATACTCTTCGTTGATGAAAAGATACGCTGCTGGCCATTGAAAATGCAGCATCTGGAAGGGTAGTAAACAGCAAAACAGCATATTAAGCAAAAAACATGATTCAAGTTGTAGGAAATTTAGGATATACAAGGTTCGAAATTGTTCTCATAGCTACAGATTCTGACAACTAAAACGGCTGTAACTCGGTTAGAGATTGAGTCAAACTGGACTTGGATTATAGATATGGCAGTAAATCTATGTTGCTTCAAGTCTTTGCAACAATTCCTCAATCGCAGGGACTGGAGAGCATGGAGGCCTGGTCTCTCTGCAATCCATGACCAGATGTTTCAAACGAGTCAGAAATCTGGAGATCGTGCTAGACGAGGTAACCCTTGTAAGAGGCTCACGCCTGTCTCCCGGGCACCTAGATGTGTGGAAAGAAGGGAATAAACACTCAACAGGATCCAACTAATCTATTTCCCCACAAAGAACAGACACAATTTCAACTAATAGTAGTAAGAGAATGTCTCAATGATAACCGTGAAATTGGAACAATGACAGTTAAACGCTAACGATTAGGAGTCTATCAAACTCGATTCTTATCTTAATAAAGGATCAAACTTATCATCCAATTTAATCTACTATCAAATCAATCCTAGTGAACAATCGTCACTTTAAAGTTTCCTCTTAATAAGAATCAAATCACTGTAACTATAATATTATACCTTCAATACTAATCTGACCTAGCTCGAGTATATCTTCTCTCCCTCAAACTAGAAAACCTCACCTATTTATAGTAAGTTAATTCACATATCATGATTTTCTTCTTCTGAAGGGTTGGTTGTGAATAACGCCAATTGATAGCCCAAAGACTTCAAAAGAGGATTAGTTGGAAAAACACGTATAGATCCGTCACACCCTCTGTGTAGAGGCAGGTCACGAGGGGAAATATACTGTCTTACGTTATCTTATTGAAAAATAATGTCACCCAAAACTTCAAGATGGAACACAACAACCGGTCTCAAAAATCTGAGAACTGTATTGCCGGTTGTTCAGATTTCTAGCGACCCTAATAAAAGGGTGTAAGTGTCATGTAATGAATGGCTTCCCAAACCATCCCATCAAGTGAATGATTCGTATGAAGGTATTGGATGCAAACAGGCTACGTGCCTTCTCTTTGGTGTCTCCAAACGCAGATACGTTCCCCATGATGCTTCACGCAGAACCGAGAATTTTCTGGACGGCATGGTGCCGCTCCTATATCCAACTTAGTCACTGGCCTCGCAATTGCCACTACACGCTGTTATGCTGTAGAATCAATGGAAGTCGCAAAAATGCTCACCACGCAAACAGCCCGTGTTGTTTCAGACGTCATCCAACTGTTAATGTGTGTACTTGCCGTACTGACAACAAGCCCATTTTCAGACTCAAGGTCCGTCATGGGGCTGTACGATCTTACAAGTCTGACCTGACAACGTGTCGGATGGGCGTTAAGAGTCTTAAGGTATCCGACGAAGTTCGGAACCGGGATTTTGCAAAAGCGTATAAAAGGATAATATTTATGATATTTAGTGTCACTTAGATTGGAAAATATACATAAAATTGTTTTAAGAATAGTATTACAATAAAAAATTATTTAAGTACAATATTTTGACAAAAAAGGAACATATAATGATCAATTTTCAAAATTTTCCCCTTTTCTGAAAAATGCTTGTATTATAATAATATTTTACCTGTATATAGCTCAGACCTCTCTACAGAGGCTCAACTAGAATATTTGAAATATATAATTTAGAAGGGGGTTTATCCATATTTTACGACAACAGAGGGAGCAATTTTAAGAAAAAAATCGCCGATAATTATTTCAATTGGTTGTAACTCTGAAAGTAATGGGAATTTTTCAAAACTCCTAGTTCAGACTCTCTGGAGTAGTTTATATAAACGAAATATTATTATTTTAGAAGCTTTTTTTGTAAAAGGAGAACATTTTGAAAAAGATTATTCTAAGTTTAATTTTTTGCCAAATTATTGTATTTAAATAATTTTTTTTGTCAAAATATTCTTAAAACAATTTTATACATGTATTCTAATCTAATTGACACTAAATATGAAAATTATCCATTTATGCGCTTTTTTAAAATCACGGTTCCGAACGTAGTGGGATACCTTAAGAGTGGGAGGCCATCGAGATATCGTGCATGGTCTTCAGTATGATCACCCCGAATGCGTCGATTCCATTTGGCCATGACAACTGTTTGATTTCGTACCAGTGTGCATAACAATCGCACAAAACAATAAACTTTATTCTTGATTGGCTACGATCTTGTTGCTATCGAAATTCAACACGTGCTAATAGTTCTTTCTCTTTCTTATACGAGAAATAACATACAATCTTCTTACAAACAACCAACATTCAAATATGTTTCTGAAGGAAAATCCTCATGCGTAACTTTTCTTTTATGCAGTGTTTGAGGTGTCGTTTCTTTCCCCTGCTTAATTTGATTGTACTTAAATGCTAATTATTTGTCTATCCTAGCATCTTCTTTCTTCCCAGCGATTTTGACGTTTGAATCACCTTCATGCTGTTGTAGTTTTGATGACTAGCATTGCTTATTTCAATTTTTTTATAGCAATTTCAGCACTTTTTACACTTTTTTATCTGGACAGAGAGCAATTTCCTTTTATTGTTAATAGAGTGATTTTAAAAAGAGACGTTTCCCTCAATTTACATTCTGCAATACGATTTCCGTTTTGCATACAAGGTGATCTTAAAAATAGTGTCCAAACGCTGCACAGCCGGATTTCTTGTTAGGACTATATGAAAAGTGCTCAAAGAATTGTGCTTTTAGGATCCATAGTTCATCAGAAAAATGTGGTAAATGATAAGAAATTAAAGATGATGCAAGATGGTTCAGATGAGACCCCGACACATCTCTGTGCTTCTGTACGTGATTGGCTGGTTATGGTATACTCCGGCCACTAGATGGGATGGTTTTACGACCGCCACGATCTCTAGATCTCACAACATTTGATTTTTTTCCTTATGGGGCAATGTCAAAGAATTGGTGTATCGATTCGTAACGGCTATTCAAATGGACTTAGTTATTAGTCTGCATGCTGCTTGTACTTCGGTGGACACTGTTTTGCTGCGAAATACACCCTCATCCATTCCACAGAACGTTTAAGTTTGCCTGGGTATGCACGTTGGACACTTGCAAATATTGCAGTTTATGTGTCCAGTACAGTGTTTTTTAATTGTTAAATCATACTTTGTTTTTCGTACTTTTCCGGTAAACTATGAATCGTACAAGTATAGTTCTTTGACATTTTTTATGTACTCCTAACGAGGAATCTAACTATGCAGTGCTTAGGTGCTATTTTTTGGAACTCTCTGGATAAACACCACTTGTGGATCTTTCATTATCTTCAGTAATGTGTGTGTTTTCCTCCTACTGCTACAATTTACAGAATTTTTTCATGGAAATATAGCAATTTGAAGACTCATTTTAAGCAAATAAGAGAAAGATATTTATATTAAACTGCAAGGTCATTAAATACAGCCCTGTTCTACATTTAAATTTCCAAGTTGTTGTTGTTCTCGTGTCCATGAATAAATGCAGTAGATATCACTAAATTCCGTCGAAAGTCTTGATCACTGCCTCTGCTATTCTGGGAGCATCAGGGCTGTACAGGAGTTCCCATAAAGAGTCCCTCAGAGGGACCATTCCCATTTTTAGTAACTTTGTTGCGACGGTTGGGCATTCCAAGATGGGATTGGGCGTCAGTTGAAGATCTGGACAGTGTTTGCATTGAACATATGATCTTGTCTTGTCTGGGTGAATCTTCCTGCCCTTAAGGTGTTCAGTTCCCAATCTGGCAATTGTGGATGTTATAATTCGGGGACAGTCAAATTCCGTAACTAGGGTTTTTTTAAAAGTGTGATTCATAATTCTATGTTTGGCTACTGCGTTAGCATCATCAAGTGTGATGGTGGTGCACTTATGATCGATGTCTCTAGCTTCTTTGGCGAGGCTATATATATATATCTGCACATTCATTACCCTCAATGTTGACATGTGCGGGTATCCACTGCAGGATACATGATTTTCTTTTGTTGTGCAGATGTTCTAGAAGGGTAATAATATCACAGGATATTCCGTTTCTTATGGCTTCTATAGCTGATTTAGAATCTGAGAAGATTACTAATCCTTCTGTAGAATCAATAACATGTGGGTCTTGTTGATATATTATAAAGGCCTCTCTAATTGCCACGAGTTCACTTGTGAGGTTTGAGGCGATTATGCCTGTGTTAATTTTGTGTTTGTAGTTATTACCATCTGGGAGGAGGAGGAGGATTCCGGCACCTCCATTGCTGAGGGATCTGTCTGAGGAACCATCAGTGTAGGCGATTGCAAAGTTATCTTGAGAGAGTATTGCTATCGTTTCCAGTCCTTTTTGTCTGAGAGTTACAGGGTCTTCTTTTTTGGAACATGGCTGCAACAATTCCAATTCGAAACAGGTGTTCTTTGGTGGGTTTTTTGGAA
This sequence comes from Trichonephila clavipes, assembly GCA_019973935.1. NCBI lineage: Eukaryota > Metazoa > Arthropoda > Arachnida > Araneae > Nephilidae > Trichonephila > Trichonephila clavipes. The sequence continues at coordinate 138,486 of BMAU01015277.1, read as the reverse complement.
TGAGGGGCTCCTGAAGGAACTCCAAGGAGGAATGGTCCAAAATGAGTTCTTTTCTGATTTCACTATCAAGTTGGAGAGTCGAAGATATTCCAAGTAAAATGAAAATATAGAGCATTTTATAAATAATTCAATAAAAAATTTATATATACTTGGATCCCGTAAAAATAATTTTGATGAAATGTTTATATCGTATTTTGTACTAATCTTATAGTATTATCGATCTAGTTGTTTATATTTTTAATTTAAATTATAGAATTAAGATTCTAATTCAACGTTGGATAAAATTTTAGATTACTTTATTAAACTTCTTCAAAATTTAAAATAAATAAATCTGTATAATGTGGAGAGTAATTCTTAAATTATTTTATTCAGTATCTTCACATATTGTACTAGGTGATTTGCATACTACAAATATTTTCTTCTTTTTTTAAAAAAAAATTAAAGCAATTCATAGTTATTAGAATACATTAGCTATAAATGTATTTTTGATGATATCGGTAAATGTCACGTGTTAAAAAAGGAAGAGAGCTGCATGTTAAATTTAAACAAACAACTTCAAAACCTACATTTTGTGAGATAGAGAAGTTTGTTGAGGGATGATCTATACAAATTTTGTGCTCATGTCATTTAAACATGACTCTAATTCTCTGGCATATATTCATATATGTCAGGTCAGGGCAACAGGCATGTGAAAGCCTAATGTGCAATCGTCGTGGTGAAGAAAAACATTGTGTCCTACGTGTGTTCGCTCAAGGACAAATTGGAAAGTGGTCGCATGGAAGTTCTGTAGAAAAGGAAAAATAACTGGCTTCAAAACCTCAAAGAATAGGCACCTATCCTTGCAATGGATATTTGGAGATGGAAAAGGAATATTTTTTTCTCTCTCTTTCCAATGGGGATGCGTATTGGTATTTTTTACCTTTGCAGACCCAGTTCATTCCCAGGAACGAGTATCACTTTTTATATCGGCACCATATTGGCGATACCAATTGCCGCAAGTAATTTTGACGCTCAATTTCCTTCCTAGAAGGAGGCACCTGAGCTCTGACGAGACGAAATTGAAAATAGGAATTTAATTTTTCCGAGGGCACCTAAGCCAAACGGGCTCTCCAAGGGATTTTTTACATGCCGCATAAACATCCGACATAGCCGCTGTCGATTTTCTGCATCATGAAAATCCACCGATTTGGGCCGGGGTCGAACTCGAAACCTTGGGTGCAGAAGGCCAGCGACAAACCAACTACGCCACCCAGTCGGCTGTAAAAGGAATCAATACTGGATGCAGAGCTAGTATAGGTATGCATAAGGTATAGACTAAGCCACCTTTTTCCACGATGTCCTCAGATAGCAATACGAATATTATGGTGCTGAAAGCAGAAATGTGATTTGTCTGTAAAGACAGTTATTATATTTGGTTCTAAACGTGCATCTTTCCATACATCGTTGGAGACACAAACGCCTGTTGTTTTGATGTAAAAGTAATTACACACCAACGAGCATCTTGAGGACATTCCAGTTTGTTGAAAATTATGCCAAATGGCACGAGTGGATCCTGATTGTTGAGCAATAGGAAATATTTTTTGATATTGTCTGTGATGTAGCAGAGCGATTTCTCACTGTCATCGTTTAATACGCGTACCATCACGCACAGTAGTGCGAAGAAACTGGTGCGGTTGGTCAGCGGAACCTCTTCTAACCATCGATTACATATTTGTAGGTCGCTTTACTCCATGCAGCAGGATAACCAATTTCTCGAAAGGATAATCCGCATTCTGTATAGTCAACAATCCCCCCAATTCACTCAGAAATGCTTTACATAACACTCGTATTTTTCTTTGAAGCATGCTAACGTAAGACAAGCGATCAATAAAAAATAATTCCAGTTTTTCCAAACAGCATTCTTTTCTTCCCTTATGTAGCACTTGTTGGTGGCGGTACAGAACCCATGATATGCGTTTTCGTAAAATGGTAATCATTTACATATATCAGTAAGGTATATGGAAAGTGAAAATTTTAAGCGATTTGGGGGTGCTTCCTTCATCAAAGTTCCTTTAATGTTTAGAGTGTATATGTATATAAATATATATACATATATATTGTGTTTGAGAGAGAAGAGAGGACAGAGAGAAAAGAGAGAGACCATATTAAATTATTATAATTATAAGTTAATGCTAGAAAGACCGTATAGATCGAAGTGAAAATGCCACTGTAATACTTTAGCAAACTCATAGGATTCGAACTAAGACGCTTGGTTATGTTTTAAGAAGATGAAGAATGAAGTGTGGGGCGGGGCTTTACGAGAATTTCTACTAATCCTCATGAGGAATCTTTGGGCCAGCAATCGAGTTATTTCACAGCCATCCCTCTCAAGAAGAAACCATGATATGCAGATTAGCTAGAATATATATAGTTGAAGTTTATTAATAGTAAATTAGAAGGAAAAGGAGCTGAGTCGATGAAAGCACTGCTGTTACGGTAAAGATCAGAATTTAGCCGCGCGACTAAAGTTCGAACTATTAGAATAAATTAAGGAAGTTAGGATTCTTAAGATAACATTGAGTAAAGTTAAGCTATTAAGATTTCTTGCACTTATTCACATAGGGTTTGAGCTCTTGTTATATCACTCTGAGTTTCCCTTTATAATTTGCTTGTCTTTGAATATTATCTTATAATAAATCTTATCTTATAAAAAATTGGATTTATCACATGGTTAGTCTGGGTCATCAATCTTTACTTTCCACAGATTTAGGTCGATTAGTTGAGGAGGAGGCTTCCCCGGGGAGCAAGTGTAAAAAAAGTCACAATATATACATATGTATAACATATAAGATTGGGGATGAAATCTTGTTGTGCAATGTGCGCTATTTGTTACTTTTTCCGTAGGAGAGGATCTCACGACTGTAAAGGTTTGATGTTCGGAGTGTAAAAAAAGGTTAGATAACATTTTTTTTACAAGATCAAGACCATCTAAATTTTTTCGGTCAATGCACAAAACAGGTGATAGACATTAGTAATTAAATGATTTTTTGCAACATTTGCCATTCCTGCTGGAATTCGAGTGGTTTATTAGAACTGTTCGTTTTTAGTGTATATTATTGAATAAGAAATTAATCTTGATCAGCAAATAAGTCAGATGATAACTTTATCGAAGAAAGAAAAGCAGTATTCTAAGAGCTGCAGTGACTAATACCTTTGCAAAAATAGATTACAAACTTCCGAAAGCAGAACAGTAGTTAAAGTAATTAGAAAAATTATAACTAAATTCGGTTCTCTTAAATGTGAACTAAGTGACTAAGATGAATTTACGAAAATTGAAGAATATAGTAAAAAAGTTATTATTTAGAAATTTTTAAAGCTAGTAAATATATATTTAATTTAAAATAAAATATGTCAAATGTCAATCAGAAGATTTCAATAAAAACTTTGCAATAAACTATAAAAATCCCCAATTGCTTGAAAATATTGAAGAAAACAGTGCACAAATAAAATGACACAAATTAAGTATTCCAAAACTTTATGCTTATGTAAACCAATAGCTCTATTTTTGGAACAGTTTCGAAGCAGCAATTAATAAAAATGATCATGTGAATAAGATATACAAAGATGTCTTTTTTAAATTCTATTTAAAAGGAACTATTTTAACCCCAGTTGACAAGTTTTTTTATTAGATTCAATTTATGATGCTGCAAGAAATTTTTTATAACACTCATTTGTAAGAGAAGTATTGTAAGCAATACAATAAATGTTAGACTTTAGGAAAATTCAAAACATATATTTCTGTATTTAGAAAAATGTTTGATAAAATTTCTTCTGAATTAAGAAGTTTAGAAGGTTTGGGGTTATCGATTGAAGATGCATTATGTGTTCTGTGAAAAACTATTGTGAAACTTATAGTAGCAGGATATACTCATAGAACTTAATCAATTACAATAAAAAAAATCTTATACAACTATCAACGATTTATGTGTAGAATTTTTATAACTTTCATTAAGGTTACCAGGACATGCTCTAAAGAGTAAAATGCCAAAAGTAAAACTCTTTGTTTATGAGGCATATATCTTTAAAATTTTCCAATAGAGGTTGGAAATTTTTTTTTGATCTTATATGTAATAAAGATATTTTAATCATTCTGTAGAAATAAAAAAATAATTTTATATTCCAAAATTTTTTTTCTGCTTAATTTAAGTCAGCCATTATTTTTGAGATCTCAGAATACATGCTTATGTTTAGGTAACATTTTTTTAAAAAGTGTCTCTTAAATATGTAAAATATTTTTGCACATATATAAAACAATATGCACAATATAATGAACCCATTTTTTAAATAAAATATTGTTTGTTTCATTAAAAAAATTATAAAACTTTGTAATTTTGTAAATTATTATTTTTTTCTCCTTTTCGCACATAAATCTATTTTTAAAAACTATGTACCACTTCGACTGAAAAAAAAACGGGTTCAATATAGGCACAGAAAGAAGTATAAAAGCATAAAAAATATTGGAATAATATAATAGAAGATTGGGGAAATACATATGTATAAAAGTATGAAAAAAAATTGGAACAACTATATGGCCCAATAGAGTTTTTAGTGTACCTAAAAGCAACAAAAAATGTTTTGGAGAAAAAGTAAAAATATTAAACATTTGTTTTTATTTTTGTCAGACTTTTTCATATTTTAAGGCAGTGCCCATTTAAGCTTATTCTGGGCGCAGAAGATCTACAGGCCCCCTTTGGCACTGGAGGATCGAAATTTATATAAAGAAGTCGAGCTTTTCGGGGACCTTCTGAGCCCCTGGGCATCCACCCAAAGCGCCCGATGGATAAACCGGCACTAGTTTAAGGTTATTTTATCAACGAACATATAAGATTTATACATTTTTAGATTCAGTTGAGTTTATTAACGTCGCACTGTTCAGCTACACGAGGGCTTTTGGCGACGGACCACGTAATTTTGAACCATGGTCATTTGAGCTGGCACCCCCTCCTAACTTTTTCGACAGATTTAACGTGCATCGCTGCCCTAGGCGGGTCTTTTAGTGGTACTGGGATCAACTCATGACAATGGTTGGATACCTAACCACTGGGCTACCGCAGCCCATTTTTAGATTCAGAAAAATATGCACTATTTTTTATACTAAAATTAAAAAATCGATTTTTTGAATGTGTGTAATATCCTGATTTTTTTAACATCACTTGAACGCGCTTTACTAATAAGCCACAACTTAAGTGTTAGCTGGTGCCAACCCGCCATTTTCATCTCGTGTTTCGTTATTCTACACACAAATTTAATTTATTATTCAAAAGTAATTTTAAGAAAAATTCAGAAAAAAAGCAATTTTTATTTCAGAGGCGAAAAACAAAACAAGTTCTACAAGTGAAGAAGCAAAAAATAAATAGTTGATTTGCGTTTTTTTATTTTTTATTTTTTTTACATCTCTTTTCCTGCGAATCTGTTGTTGCCAACCTTTAAAACTTTATGTGGTTCAAAATATATTATAATTTTTTATTTGGTGAACCATTTATATAATTGATCACTATATGGAGGCCAATTTAACTATATTGTCACTTATTTAGATCTCTATTTACATTTCCATATCACTGAAAAGGAACTTCAAGAAAAGCAAAAAAAAACGGCGACGTAAAGAAATATTAAAGAATTGAAGTCTTAAGCCGTCAATTTAACAAGAATGCCAATTCACGCTTTCAAATACCGCTAGATACAGCCGCAAAAGTAGCTAAATAGTCGCTAAAAGATGGATCGCTGGAAGTAGTAGCTGAAATTTAAAAAAAAAAGTATAATTCATATTCGGTAAAACTCTCTATTACTCGTCATTTTTGAAACTGAATCTTCATAAAAGTATAAATAACATGTCCCACTTTTTCTGCTGACCTTCAAAAATTGTTCGCGGACCACCGGTTGGTGACCACAGCTCTAAATAACAAGAAAAATATTTTATTACAAAAAAGAATCCTGTTTTTAAATATTTATGAATTAAAAAAATACATTTGTGGCTTTTATGAAACTGATGTAACATGCTGTCGTGATTCAGGAAAACATAAACTTTTTATGCGTTTTGTTATATCTATGGAAAAAGAAGACCTTAAAATTATTGGTCTGAATATTTATGAATCCAAATAATCTGAAAATACTCCTCTTACAAATCAATCTCCTTCAAATAAAATTTATCTGTAAGCACTTGTTGCTCATATCTCCTATAAGAGGTTAGATAACTTTGTGCACATTTAGTTGTAGATAATAGTTCGTGATTATAATAATTATTCTTATAAATTTGTAGTTAAGACAGGGATTAAAAAGTACAAATAGAGAATGTAACGTGTCAACTTCATGGAGGGTCAGAAAAATATAGGCTATAGTCCTTACAATATACACTTGAGTAGCTTGGATAGAAAAACAAAATAGAAATATAGATTACAGATCAAATGAAAATTTATGCGATTGCTCCTAAAAGTAATAATAACAATTGTTTAAAAGAATGAAAAGAAAATATTTTGGAGTGATATAAGTTTGAAATGGGAAATATGTCTATATGCAGAGAGTGCTAATGGTTTTCTATATACACTTATTGTTGAGTTCCGATAAAGCAGGGAAAGCAAAGGTAAAATTAAAAGTATCTTTTGCAGATTAATTGCCGTGCAATCTATTTGAGCATAAATTGTTATGAATAAAGTCTCGAATGAATCTAAAGTGGAAATTCAATTTCAGCTCTTTCTCTATTCGAAAATTAAGTTAAAACTACTGGTTTGTAGAGCTTGGACTCTTTTGGTGTAAATAATCTTAATGAAAGGCAATATGAAGGGGGAAACCTCAAGCTAGTTTTGAAACATTTCTATGAAACAATACTTAGAAATAGTAACATATCCTTCACTAGATGGATATTTCGCAATTCCAGATAACAAGGATTGGGCCCAAAAATAGTTAAAATATGCTGTAAATAACCTTAGATTTGCAGGTAATTTATAAGAACAGGTTTTTAGAGATTGGAGAGAAAGATGGAGTAATTGGAAAAGTTGAACCTTCTGAGAATTGTAGTTCGAAGGCACAAGTAAACTATTTACCTCATCAATTAGTGATCAAACAAAATTGTGCTACAAAAATTAGGCCTCTTTTCGCACCTCAGCTCATGTTAAAATTTCTGCTTCTGTAAAAGATTCTATAAATAAACGATCGAATGTTATTTAACTTATACCCTTAGCAAAATTCATAGAAATACTTCCCATGTATCCCAAGATGAACATTATAGGGATTACTTAAGAATCATTTGATGGAAAGAAGGCGGTATGGGGAATGTGGCTATTTATGGACATTATTGAATAGTCTTCGATAATACGGAGGGCAGACCGAGGCAAGATGAAGAATGTCTTAATATTTCCATTTTACACAAGTTGGCAGCATCAACCGGACACTACTGGCTCTTCTATTGGCCGTTCGTTAAACAATAGTATAAAGACGCTGAAATCACCATTTTTGTGTTAATTGTGAAGCTTTGATTATTTACCGCAGCCACGTTATAACTTTTATGTAGGTGTAAATAAGCTCTGCTACAGTTTAGTAACTTAGTTTTAATACTACCTATTACCATGAATAAATGTCAATGAATCGCCTTCCTTCATGGCAATGAAAATTAATATTTTTAAACAGGTAATCCGGGGCAAGATGACGAGCTCGTCGTTTATTTAACTATGTTTTGTCCATTCTATTAAATCCTGTAAACCCCTGTTTGTCTGTGTGTTTGCCCGCGCGACCTTTTGCTCCTATCTCCTCTGGGGCTAAGGAAGATGTGTCGTTCGCAAGGGGCCGACCAGAGGAAGACATTTTTGCCATCAGCTAAGAAGAGTTTCTAAAATTGTTTCAGAAGATAAAGGAAGGAAATATAACAATAATTTATTGCATTAGCGCTACTGGATTTTACCTACCATCTTTTCGGATTCTTGCCAGAAAACGAATGCTTCCTGAACTTGTAGAAAGAGCCCCACCAGGAACTATAGGCCACTGTAGTGATAACGGCTGGAGCAGTGAGGGCCCATTTTTCTATTTTTTAAAGCACTTTTATCTTCACGGGAAACCAAGCAAAGAATCTCCTACACTGTTGATTATTGACAATCACAAAACTCGTATAACTTTGCTGGCAATCTTATATTGCAGAAAGAAAAACATCATCATGGTTGGGTTGCCACCCCACATATCACATCATCTCCAGCCTCTTGATGTGTCATTTTTTGGCCCATTAAAAACCAACTACAGCCTAGCATGTGGCAACTTTATGGTCACTCATCCAGGACAAACTATCACAGATAAAAATATTCGTGAACTTTTGAGCAACACTTAGTTCAAAGCAGCTACAGTTGGGAATGTTTTAAAGGGTTTAAAGCCTCATAATCCTTTTGTGTTTAGAGAACATGACTTTGTTGCTGCAAAAACTACTGACAGTGATGTTGTTGGCGATGAAACTGAGAATAATAGTACTAATCCTCAGACCCTGGTAGTATAAAACCAACATAAAACTCTCCAAAAGAACTTGTGGCAAATGCTGATTCCGATGCACCAAAAAAGCCTGTTAGGTTTTTGATTTCAAATCATTGCCTAAAGCAAAACAATATGAGAAAAAAAAGAAAAAGCAAAAAAAAACTGATCTCAAGCATTCTTATAGGCGCACCCATCAAAGAAATGTTAGAACAAAGGGAAAAGCAGAAAGAAGAACAGGCAGTGTTTTAAAAAAACAGAGAAAAGAAGCTCGTGAAGCTAAAAATGGAGTAAAAAAACTCAAACTAAGTTCCTGTTGGTCTAAGTCTATAAAATCCAGGCCAAACAGTCCAGTTGCATCAACTTGAAAGGATGGTGTTATAAGATGTCCTGCTTGTGAAGAGGAATATTGTGACCCTCTAACAGAAAAATGGATCCAGTACTGTAAATGCCTAGAGTGGTGGTACTAAAAATGTTCCAATTGTGAAAATGGCATCTTTATTTGTGACTATTGTCAGCTGGACAACTAAACACTTCAACATTAAGTTACAATGCATTACGCTTTATTTGATACTTTGTAAGATGTAAAAACACAGTTACCATTTGTTAAACCATGTAACATATTCAACAGATAAAATATGTTCAACCTTTTTCAGTGTTGTCATCTTGTTCCAATGCCAAAGTCATCTTGCCCCAGTACTGGGGCAAGATGACTCAGAGCAACAGGGAAAGGTGCTCCAATTAGATGGTTTGAAATGTAACGTCGTTTCTTAGTTAGCTAGTTGCCTGTTACCCTTATTTTGTTTTTCGCAACCCCAGGCAAAAAAGCGCACTGCATGGCATCTTCCTTCAAAGCGAGTGATATGCCTGTGCCAGATACAAGTCCATTCATTTATTCTATTCAACACGTGGCCGTGTTACACATGCGAGGAAAGGATGGTATATTATTGTGAGAATGAAGTATCAGGAGTTGTGTACGCACTGGAGTTACACATCGATTTGGGGCCCATCCAAATGACTTTTGACATTGAGTGACAAAATGGTCATGGGACAGACGAGACCTTGTCCCGAAAGAACCAATCATGTTTGGGACTGAGTCTAAGGGTGCTGTGGGCAAGTTCATGTTCCTTCAAATCACAAATGGAAGAGAACTAAAGGTGTATGAGAGAGTCCTGACGCTAGATGTAAGAAGACGAACTGAAAAGTGAAGGGAGACCAGCGAGGAAGGTGTGTAAAATTAAAAAATCGAACTTCTGTGCTTGACAATTTTTGCGGATTTTGGACGTCATGCAATCTGGCGAAAAGAGCCTCCCGACGACAATATTACCCAGTATCCGATAGCAGCATGTGTAAAGATACTTAGTTATAGATGCGATAGCTATATAAGTTAATTTACGATTAAAAATTGTACATAAAAATAATTTTACTAAAGCTGTGGGATTCCTCTCGCTGCCTAGAAATTTTATTAAACCTGGGTCACTAAGTTACATGACTAACCAGAACAGCAAAATTTTCCTTCAATATAGGAGGTCGTAAAATAAGTAAAGAATATAATTGTGTAATAAGAATCTCGTTTGTGAGTAAGTTTCACATAATCAATTTATTTTGATAATTGATTACTCAAATAAACTAGTTAAAACGCAAAGGTTTCGATTCTTATATATTGTGTAAATATGTCTTTCACAATCAACGAAGCGAAATCTCTACAAACTACATGAAAAATTGTATCAAAAGTTGTATCATAAAAAAACTACAGATTTTTAAAAAATAAACTTTCGTGAATTTATCTAAAAACTTATATCTACTGAACCAAAATTTTAAGTGTCATGTTAATCTCTCTCAGCAGAATATATCTATTTAATAGAATAGGTAAAATGCTGCAAATATTTCAGACGAAAAACGGCAAAAGTCAGAAAAGTTTCTAAATTAATAAAACTTTACCCTTTCATCATAGCATTTAATTAAAATTTTCATAAAGACTGTTGTTCTATAACAATTAAAATAGGAGGCTATTGAAAAAAAAAAAGAAAATTAACTAAGCATATTTTCTCGCGGAAAAATGGAGAACGTCTACTATACCCGAGCTCGAATGTAGGACGAAAAGTGATAAAAATTAAATGAAAATAAAACAGATAATTTGATGCTTTTGTAGTACTTAATCATATGTCAATTGGTGGAATTATGTTATTATAGTAACAAATAAAAGGACTATTTTGTGTTAGAATCAGTCTAAACCGAAAATTGATACGAGTTATTACTAATTTTCATCACTGAATGAATTAATTAAAATTTTTATAACTATATGAATGTCTGCGGTATAAAATGCAGTTTTGAAGGAGTATTAAAAACAGTCATTTTTGAGGTTTATGAAATTTGTATATGATCTTTTCCTAGTCAAGAATCAATTTCATCTTTAAATAATATTAAGAATCGCATTAAATAAGAGTTTAGAAAATTAAAATCTGCAAATTCAAAATATTTATTAAATACGTAAAAAGCTAAAAACATACACACCTTTTTTTTTAAAGATTAGCAATATTCCGTAATTTTATTTGAGTTGACTTTTACAACTTTAATAAATAAAACTTAATAAATGGTTAACATATTTTTCACTTAGAATATTTAATACTGTATATGGCATAGCATTAAGTATCGTTTGTAAAATTATCCAATATTTTTATTCAACCAATGAAATTTAAATTCCAGTTTTTGAGAAAATGCGGGTCTTGATAAACGAAAAAAAAGAGTCGTCCTGATGATGTTGTCCTTTGCTTGAACCTCGCACACTTCTCGAGATGCTTCTGTCAAAAGTTTGACTCAGCGTACCACTGCTTAGGTGTGACAAAAAAAGCTGTAGAAATCTGTGTATCGGAATTATTTATTAGAACATAATTTTGAAGAATGAATTATGTGACTACTGGTGTAGTTCGATAAAATAATCCATAACGATCACTGACCAATGATGCTGTTTTCAGTCTGGTTCTCATTTGCCACGGTTTTCTTATGGGTGCCTTATCAGAGGCTTGAATTTACCATCATCATTATCTGTGACATCAGAAAGTTAACGTACATGCATTTTTTAGCATCAGTATGTTATGGTTTATATTTATCTATAATTTCATTCGACGTACTCTGATGAGTATGGAGTTCTTTGCATTCTATTTTTCTTTTGGGCCTTTTTACTAATTTACTTGTTCGTTTCTGGAAGTCCAATCATCCAAATTTTCCAGTCCCATACTTTTTTGTAGGAGAACACGAAGCTAACTTAATTATAATGAATTTGGTTGACTTTATCACAATGAAACTTAATTTAAACCATACATTAACTCAAAATTAGGTTTCTTTGTTTTTTTCAAATACAGTCTATAATGATAGAATACTTACATTCTGCTATTTCATATAGCAGAGCAGAGCAGATTTCCTTTTGAAGACGACAATCTTTTTATATGAGTACTATTTACACTATACGCCCAGTGGCTGAGTGGTAGTGCATCGTGCTTCTACGCCACAGGACCGGGGTTCAAATCCCGGGCTGGGCATGGTCGAATGAGCCTTTCCACCCTTCAGTGGGTTAATAAATGAGTACCAAGCTGGTATGTGTGTGCTTGGTAAGTGAACACTGGGGGCTTTCGTGTCAGGCTGGCCTCTTGACTGAAATACCTGCACATACACCCAAGCACCTAAGGTCACGTAAGCTGAAACAGTCACAGTAGGCCTTGGTCCTCATGGGCCGTTGCGCCATTAAGTTCAATTCAGTACTATTTATGCTAGCCTGTACTTTGACACTGTATGAATAGTGGCATAGAATGTTGTTGTTGTTATTGTCATGTCCTTCCCGAAGGAATGAGGAAAAATAGCCAGAGCCGGAGACACAGGTTGGACTTGTGCACGATAGTTGGTGACATCTCCATCGCCACAATTTAGACATGAGCTAGAGGTGAGGAAAATTTCTATAGCACCTTGTACTTGTGGTTTCTACTGCGACCGTGGACAGGATCCACTGATTAAACGAGTACGTACTCCGTGTGATACTCATTGCAGAGAGAGAGAGCATAGTATAAATATAACATTAAATATTTCGTGCAAATATTTAATATTTTACGCCATATTTCCAGCTATTCGTAATTTCTAACTACTGTCAGAAGACGAAGTCGAAACACAGGGTGGCACCCCACTCTTTGTATCCTCTCCCTGTCGACTAAGAGTCAACAGACTTAGTACTTAGCTACCCTCAACATGAGAAGCCTATCGTGGTATTTGTAACTTTACCGTTCACAATCTCAAAGCCATAACCACTCAGGTAATGCGGGGACATTATGCAGACATAAAAGTTTTCAGTTTTCTTTTAGATCGGGTTAAATTGCAACAATTAAATTTTTAAAATTGTATAAATTAACTCTATTTTGAGTCAATTTTCTTAGAAAAAAAGGAAATAATTTAAATCAATGTAAATAATCAAATCGTTTAAATATTTCCATTCATTTTTTATGCAAAAAGGAGTTGTATAATATAACATATGGTTGAACAAATAAATACTAAACATGAAAAAAAGTTTGTAAGACTTTTTCATAGGCAATATGACACCTTACATACGAGGGACGTGCCGAAAGTAAATTTCATTAATTTTTTAAGGGGAACATGGTACACGAGGTGAAAAAAACAAATATCATAAGAAACTATTTTCATTACTGGTTCAGCGATGGAAAAAGCTTCAGCATAGGAGGAATGACGCATGCACAAGGCGTTGAAGAAGAGAGGATAGCAGCAGACCGGCACACCCGAGGCTATTAGAGTGTATGAAGGCAGTCAGACGTGTGCTGAAAGCCTTGTCGTCAGTGGAAGGGCATGCTATTATCCGTAATGAATGAGCGTGTGGTACTAATGTGTCCTTCATCTATGAAAGCCTACAAATCCTCCATGGTGAAGGGATCATGTCAAAAGGTTGATCACTTGTGTTGTATATTCAAAGATGGAAGGCAGACTGTGGAAGTTGAAGGTCGAGGCGCATCCACGAATGGAAACAATATTGCCCCGCCGTACTTTCACCTGTTGTATCCATTGAAAGTCGTACACTTGGACAGTAACTTCCAAAATAATGCTGAGATGGAGCAGGCTGTCCGACAATTCCTTGCATCGAAGGACACCTGCTTTTACCAGAGTGGTTTCTTCAAAGTGATTGTACGCAACGACAAATGTGTCAAGGTCGGTGGCAACCATGTCGAGAAATAGTGCAAAATGTGTAATTCATGATATCATGGTGTATTTTTTGCCAATAAAGAAGTTTTCACGTAAAACAAATAGCGAAACGCAATTTCAAAAGGTCCCTCATGTTTGTACAATAATTCCAAAATAATTAACTCAAATCATTTTAATAAAAAAAATTAGTAAACTGCAGAAATCATTGTATTTTTATAATACATTAGCGGGTATACCCGTTCTTCGCACGGGCGAATTGAAAAATTAAACAATACAGATTGAAGGATAAAGAAGTGTTTAATTAATTTTACGTGAATTGCAAATTAAACAAAAAGAAAAGCTTTTTGAATATCTCAGATGAACAAAAAACCCATATTTGTTAAAACCATGTGTGGTGTTTCCTCCCTTCACCAGGAGGTGCACTGGGGTCCCCTCCGGTAAGAACGTGTTCTTTTGTGTATAAAAAGAGAGCTTTTCTCGGCACCGGCGTGTTAGGTTGGTGGCCATTTTGAAATATTACCCGCGTGGGTACTTTGATTTTAAAATTTTCATGTTTATAGCAAATAAAAGTGCTGTCTTTAAGAATACGTCTATTGGTGAAGCTACAACAACATTACTCCTTTTGCCACAACGTATCACACCATGTTTGTTGTCTGTAGATCTAATGGCTGATAATAAGGATTTTTTTAAATTTATAGTGCCCCTTAACTCTCTTATTTGTCGATTTTTGAGTGGCCGCGGTAGCCGAGTGGTATAGGTATCGGACCGTGGCTTGCCTTGTCACAAGTTCGAGCCTAGTACCACTAAAGACCCGCCGTGTAGGGCAGCGATGCACGTTAAATCTGTCGAGAGCTGAAACGTCCTCCCGTTGGTGTGGTGTGGTAGTTAGGAGAGGGGGGTGCCAACTCAGGTGTCGTCCACGTCACTTGACCATGGTTCAAAATTACGTGGTCCGTCGCCAAAAGCCCTCATGTAGCTGAACAGTGCGACGTTAATATTCAATCAATTAAATCAATCAATTGTCGATTTTTGAAAACATCTTCCTAAGCTGATCTTTGCTTAGTAAAGGTAACACATTGTTTCAACTTTTGTATAATGAATGCTCAAAATAGTGTAAATAATTCATATATAGATGTGTGATACTTTAATATTACTTTCTGTTGTACTTATTTTACGTTAAAATTGTAATACCCGCAAGCAGCGTCGCTCCTTACATTATAATGGTGGTTCAATGGAAGCATAGCGAAATGTTCGCAATAGAGCCAAATTGGCATCATTTTTGACGACCCTGTTGGCAACTTGGTGATAGATTGACCGGTACAAAAGTTGATATTCTATTGTGACACCTGGTACGGCACTGCAACAAAAAAGATAACACAAAAAACGTCTCCACGAAAAAAAACCATATAGATGCCAATTTTCACAGTGATCGGTTGAACGGTGTCTGAGCGAAACGAGGTCATAAATAAAAACATCCATTTTTATGTATATAGATTATCCAATATTTTTGTAAAACATTCAATCAAATAAAGGTTACCAAATTTTCATCTGAACAAATTTTAGATGCAACATAGTTTTAGTTCCAATGTCCATGCTCTTATCTATAAGCAAGGTATTGTGCCATTTATTACATATGGCTAAAGAATTTGGGGCCCTGCTCTTAACAAGATCTGCTCTAAGCTTCTTAACAAGATCTGCTCTGCGGGGGATCCAGAGACGTATTTTACTGCGTGTCATCTGTGGTTACCGTACTATTAGTTATGAACCAATTTTTGTATAATTACTGATTTTTCTCTCTTTTTGATATCTTTATCCTCCAATCTATTACTTGCGAAGATTTACTATCCTTGTCTTCTGTGTCTAGTTATGACTGTTTAGTTCCTCTTTCAGTTCTCCCGCATCCTTCAGAACAGATTTCCATCCGCTCAGGTACCATAGTAAGGTTGATGAAGATTATCCATTTATTTACTTTACCGATGGAAACAAAATTAATAAAGCGTTTTGTAATTTTTCATAATGGTTTTGAAATTGAACATCACCAATTCAGAATTCGTGATGTGAATGTATTGTTTTTATTGCCGAACTTTTATCAACTATACAATAAAATAGATCATGCAGCAAGAAGGCTCTTCTAAATATTTGGTTTGCTCAGATTCTCTTTCTTTGTTAGAAACACTACAAAATATTTCATCTTGCAATAATATTCTTGTGGAAATTCAAAAAAATCTTAAAATTCCTAAGGATTCAAATATCCAAGTGTTCGTTTACTTTTGTTCGTGGCTATAGTGGAACATCTGGAAAAATAGGCTGATTTCTTGGCAAAATCTGCAACTAAACTGGAGATTGAAATTTCAGTTAATATTATGAAATAGATCTATCTACAAGAAAAAAACTGAAGAAAACTTTGTCTCTCTTTGGAACACTCAATACACGAAATCAGCTCACCCTTTTTTGACTAAGAAATTTTTTCCAACCACTTCACAAAGACTATCTGTGATCCCCTTTTTTACGAACTATAAAATTAATTCCTTACTGGTCATGGTAACTTTAAAGTGTATCTCAATAGATTTAACCTGTGTCCTTCCAAATTTTGTGGCTGTAATATTGTTGGGGAGCTAAATGTGGTTTGAAATGCTCAAAGCTTTTATAGTACATCATTCCTTACATAAAATTTTCATTACGCTTGAATTATGGTTTTATCATTCACGTTGGTGAGAAAAGAACTGCATAAACTTTTTTGTGATTAATAAAAAAGATCAAAGAGGCATTAATATACGCATCAAAAAATTTAACAGATAGTAACAGGCAGATAATTTCATGCTGCGTTTTTTAAAGGTTTTTTCACGAAGATTATAAATATTAATAAGAAATGGAGAAAATTGTTAAGTTATATTCAAACGTGAGCATATGTAAAAGGTATGATCTCTTAAAACTTCGCTGGTACGTCTAAGTTTATTATTAAATACCATACAGTTTAAAAATTGTGATTTTTAGAAATAAAAAAAATGGGCAATATTCTAAAACATAAAAAGCATGTCTAGTTGAAATATAAGGAATATTTTCACTGAAGCTTTTTAGTAACACATTACATAAATAAATCTGATGGCGATAATTTTCAAACTAAAATTAACGTTCCATCTACAGATTAAATGATTGTATAATATGTGCTATTTATTTCCAATTATTTTTCCAAGAAAGCCGTGAAACAAAATAATTAAAATATATTACCAAAATACTGAATTATTTACTGGATATAGTTCCTACCATAAACTCCGGTGTATAACGCACACTCTTAACATTAAAAATAAGATCGAAATTTAAGTATGAGCGTTATACGCCAAGTATAAAAATGGGAACTTTAAAAATGAAAAAGAAATGAGCATACAAAAATTAAGGCTTTTACATATATCGAAATACTGTTTATTTCAAAGAAATAGCCCACATTAAGATCTTAAAGGGTTATATTTCTAAAAGTATTCTATTTTTTCAAAAATCTGGAATAATATCTTGAATAAAGGACTTTAAAACACATAAAAGCATTGCTCATGTACGGTTTGGGGTTCATCGTAAAAAAGGGGATACGCGTTATACGGCGAAAATACCTAAAAATTAAAAGCTGCAGCTTAATTGTATAGGTGTGCGTTATACGCCGGATTTTACGGTAATTATTTACTAAAAGAATAACGCAAACATAATTTTTCAATCATATAGATAAATTCAAATATTCGAATGCAAAACAAAATTTGAATTAAATGTAATAGATGGAAATCACAACTATTATTTTTTTTAAATATTTTCTTAAAGAACCTATTGTTTAACCCTTTAATGTACTATTTAATTAAAATTATTTTCATAAAGTAAAATATAATTTTGTAGCCAGTTAGACGTCAAAAATTAAGCTAAAAGTGTTAAATTGGGAGTTTTGTGTAGCAATTATTTATTAAGTTCGGTCACTCAAAGACAACACATATTGTTATCAAATTATGATGGGTAAAGAACATGGACTGTTTTTCATATAGTGACCATATTTTTGGCTCGGACCACGTCTGACGTGGACGACACCTGAGCTGATCTCTACTTTCAGCTCTCGGGTGCATCGCTGCCCTACACGGCGGGTCTTTCGTGGTACTGCTTCGTGACCAAGCAAGCCACCTTCGATTGTTAGTTATAGTAATTAATGACAAGAGTGAAAACATTTGTTTTTTTCTTAGATGTCTCTACTTTTATTTATAAAGTGCAGGTATTTCTACAATTTTTCTATAACATTTAACTATTTGCTGTCATGATGAGTATAGTTAGTCATTAAATGGTTTGACCTGTGATTATTTTGATGAATCATTGCTCATTTGAAGCAATGAAGTTGTAAAAAAATATATCCAGTCGACAACAAATTTTAACCCCTTAAAATAGTCCCCTTTTTTCCCCAAAAAATGTTCCAAAAAAGGCATATTTTTTGTTGCATATAACTAAGCATAATATTGAGCAGGACGCGGAAATGGAAGAATTTTATTTTAAAATTGAGGAGAGAACACAAAAACTCCTAAATGTTTGCTTTTTATAAGTACACTTTGTATGCCATGAAGAATGCCTCATAAATCTCTCTTTTTGGAATTTCTCTCATACTTACAAAAAAATTTCACGTTCGTGTCTCTTTTTCAAACGCTTGAAGATTTTATGTGTACACAATTTGGATCATGATATAATACTAAGTATTACATTGCAATGGGGACAGAGATAATATCAACTTTTCTGGATTATCTTTCCATTTTCATTTCTTCTCAAGCAACAAATAGCACATTTCCTTACCCTTCCCTGTTGTGTATTGAATATTTTCAAGAATTTAAATTCCTGACTCAATGAGAAATTCCCTCCTTCACCACAAAGAAAATCATCGATGAGAAGTATTTTAGTACCTCGGACAACTTTTAAAAACACTAACACTAATAATTTCACAGTAAGAATTAAAAATGTATGCAAATCAAAGATAGATAGAAGACAATATCTGTGCCCGTGCAGCGTAGTTTTCGGTAGCCCGTACGTTGTGCGGGCAAAACAGTTTAAAGGGTCTCAGGGGTGTTAATTTTTTCTCGAGAGTTGAAAATTTAAACAATTTTCAAACAGGTACAATTCTTTTAAATTTAAATTAAATGATTCGAATCTTTTACACATTATTTACAAGGCTTCTGGCTTCAAAAAAGTACAAAATGTTTGAAATATAATCAAAATTTTCAAAATTATAAGCATATAAAAATTTTGTAATAAATATTAAATAATTTTTGCGTTGCGCACGCTATTTTCTAAAATAGTAGCCTCTGATGTATAAAACTTTATAGAATTATAAAATGTATCATACTCTTTAAAACCTGCATCAATTTGAAAATGATATATGTTTTGTATTTCAAAATAATATTTAAAAAATATTGAAATTAAAAAAAAAACTTTCGAAATGTAATTTTTATTTTGTAAAAAAAATATATATAATTTATTATTATTCTAGTAATATAATATTACTACAGTGTAATAAGGATACATTTAACTTCATAAATCAACTTATTGCTAGAAATTAAAGCTATTACTTTAGAAAATAGCCTGCGTAACGTAAAACTTAATAAATATTTCTTATAGAAAAGTTTCTAATTTCATATGCTTACAATTTTTAAAACTAGGATTATATTTTAAACATTTTATACTTTTCTGAAGCCCCATTCCTTTATATATGTTGTGTGTAAAAGATTCGAATTATTTAAATTAAATTTAAATAATTATGCCTGTTTGAAAATTGTTTATGTTTTCAGCCCTCTAGAGAAATTTAATATCTCTGAGACTTCTTAAGGTATTCGACTACGTTCGAAACCATGATTTTCAAAAGCACATAAATGGATAATTTTCATGATATTTAGTGTCACTTATATTAGAATATATGTATAAAATCGTTTTAAGGACATTTTGATAAAAAAATTATTTAAGTACAATATTTCGGCAAAAAATTAACTTAAAATAACCTTTTTTCCAAATGTTCTCCTTTTGTGAAAAATGCTTCTATTAGAATAATAGTTCACCTGCATATAGCTCAGATCTCTCTAAGAAGCTTAACTAGAATTTTTGAAATATGTAAGTTAGAAGTGGGTTTATTCATATTTAACGACAACAGAGGGGAGCAATTTTAAGAAAAATACGTCAATAATTATTTCAATTGGTGGTAAGTCTGAAAATAATGTGAATTTTTCAAACATTCTAGTTGAGCCTCTGTAGAGAGGTCTGAGCTATACAGGCAAAATATTATTGTAATAGAACCATTTTTCACAAAAGGAGAACATTTGGAAAAAAGATTATTCTAAGTTAATTTTTTGCCAAAATATTATATTTAAATCATTTTTTTTGTCAAAATGTCCTTAAAATAATTTTATGCATGTTTTCTAATCTGCGTGACACTATATATCATGAAAATATTATCCATTTATGCGCTTTTTTAAAATCACGGTTCCGAACGTGTGTGTGTGTATTCGGATACCTTAAGGGGGTTCACCCACACGTGATGGTTTTAAAAAATCAAACATTTTGCTTCATAAATTGCTTTCTTAACACAACTAGAAAACGGTGTCAAAGTGATTTTTTTTAAATTCGAAGACGTCATAAAGAAGCTGTTCGTAGCGCTAAGTTAAAATTTTCATTGTTTTAATCTGACTTGAAACTTTAAATGCGTTTTTCTCAAACCTGAGTTTTTTAAACTTTCCTCCATCATATCTCAAGAACAGTTCGACCGAATGACTTCAAATGTATAGGGTAGACTCAGAATAAATATACGCACCAAATCAATTACAGTCATTTCAAAATTCAAAATATTTCTATTTTTTGTACTAAAAACATAACAATAAAACCCATGAAATTTGAAACTTTTTCTTCAGAGGTCTACCCAAAATCAATTGTGGTAATAATCAATAAAAAAATGTTTTCAGTTTAGAATAGTCCATTCTATGCATTTAAGTTTATAAATTAAAACGCCGTTAGTTTTTTTTTTATTTCACCTAAGCCAATCAGCCGGAATCGTGGAGGAAGTGAACGTCCATTTTTTCGAGGTGGATGTATTCAGAGCCCTATAACTCACGTTCTATTGGATATTTTTGGCTAAACTATATATATACTCTTAAAACACATTAAAATAAATGATAAAAATGAGTCTTTCTGTAGTCGCATAAAATGTGTAACATCTGACATGTTATCGTGGTAAATACGCAATGTTAACTTTTTTCCTGAGAAAAATATGAATTGGGTATGATTGGAAATAATTTTCTATCGAATAATTATTTCTTTAATGAAAATTGTATTTAATTAACAAAAGGAGTAAAAAATTTGCAATATTTTATCAAAAATAATTATTCTTGTCCAATTTGGGGAAGAGCGGAGACAATAGACTTATGATAACTAAAATATGACACATATACTTGTGATTTCAAAGTATTTAAAAATCGTTGAAAAACAGCGTTAATAACCGTATCACTGTTAGCAGTCAAAACATTTTAATTTGTGTTCATTTCGAGCGTAAGTTCCTCATTCATAAAAACTATGAGCGGCTCAGCTTTTGACAAACTGAAGTTAAAGTTAATCACCACTCAAAATCAAGGGAAGCGAGTGATAATTTTTTTAAAAGAGCTGAACCACCTTCGTCATATGGTAAAAGTACAAAATGCAGGAAATTTTTAATATTTTTTAACCGTTTGATTCGAAGAAATGCATACGACCACCGAAATCACTGTTTGTCCATTTTAAAATAAGCATTCTGCCGCACTTATGTCCCCCAAATCATGACTAACGGATTTAGAGTCCAGCGCTCGAGTGCTTGATGGCTACTAGATTTGGACCTCCAAGCGAGGGTAGCGAAACAACACAGCCACGCACTCTCATTGGTGAAATCAAGTAGCACGCGCTTACGTCACATCCTGTTACAGACATCCGTCCCTTTTCACGAAATCACTCCCAACAAATATCCAGCAACCAAGAGGAAAGATGTTACACATCAAAAACTTCTATCGTTTCACTGATCGTCCAAAAAAATCCCTAAGAATGCTTAAAAAACAGGTCGTCACATGTGTGAACCCTCTTAAGAGTTTAAGAGAAAGCGAAGATCGAGAGAGAATGCAATAAAAAAATAAAGACATGTGTGTGATTTGCTTAAAAGTAATGTAATATATATTTTTTGAATGTATTATAGGCAGTAATAATTTTATTACGTAAAGAAAGGGGGCTAGCTCATCCAAAAAAGATTTAAAAGTGACAATACATGCCACGGTTGACAGTTTGCCACGCATTTACTAATAAAAAAAAACACGTTACAAATTAAAAGGAGTTCCTCATACCTGAAGGGAAATTTACATTGATTTAACATAGCGGTATGAAATATAGGCATCTTTTGGTATTTCATACGGCAATTCAGTTAGCAATAAACATTTTTTACAATAATCACAATAACAGATTTTGACCAAATAAAGTTAATTTATCAACAGTTGTAACCTGACACAAGAGAAAAGGAAAATAAACAAAAATGCTAAAAGGTAAAATACTTTAAAAAATAAAAAAATTTACCCAAATGATAGTAATAAACAATTATAAAATAATTGTTAATAATTGCTGCTTTTGTTCTTATTGCATTCTTTCAAATTTACAACTTATTTTTCGATGTAAAGATGGGTCACAATAGTGCATTGTTTATTATCGTGAGCACCATTACAATCGAAATGGGGAGCAAAAATCCTGGAGTTGTATAATTGAAGCTGTTCCATATTCAATTAAACTTAGCCTCACAAATCCTCACGTGACATGGTAATGGTGGTAGAAGTACTAGACCAGGCATTTTCCTTTTTATCCAACAGAAAACGTTCGCCCCGTATAAATTTAGATCCACATTAATTCAAACCATTAACGAATTTAAAAATTGGCTTAGTATTTTGAAATACATTTGAGATAGATAAAAATCAATTTATAAAAATATAAAACATTCAAGAAAAATGTCACGAAGCAATTGAGTTTTATAAGCAGCTCCGAAAACCTAGAAAACATTTTTACTGAATAATGCGTATTGATAGAAATACATGGATTTTTTCATAAGTAAAAAAAAGCAAATTGTATTTTTAAGTATCCACTTAAAAATGAAAAGACTTCCCAAAGTCCCGTAGGTGTCAGTGAATGACCTAATCCAGCTTCTCGGTCAACTTCTCTGTGTTTAGGATGGGATTTTGTTACATCAGGGTTTGCGCGATATTTCATCGAGTTCTGCAGGTTAAACCATTTACCTTCTAGATCAGGGATGGCCAACCCATATGTGTGACCTCGCGAGTTACATGCAGTCCTCGGGCTACGGTTGGCCACCCTTGTTTCAGGGGTGTCCAACACGTGGCCCACCGAATCTTTAAAAAAAAATTTAATATCAGGTTTTTAAAGTTTTTTCATTTTGAAATTTATTTGAGGGGAAATTTATATATATATGTAAGGAGAATTAAATTAGATTAAAAATTAAATTCCCTATCTAGCACTTAACTCATCTTTTTCATTTCATCTTCAAGTATCAAACTAACCAACCATTTATTTCTTCAGAACATATGACGTAGCCAATAAACGTGTCTAATTCCAGATCGTTAGATATAATAGCCCTATATGTCAGCATTAACTTTCAAGTACAATCATAAAAGCCGCGATACTTACCTCATAGGTGTTTTAAGTGCTAACCCACTTAGTTTTCACGGTGGCGTTCTTTTTCCTCTCTCCTCTCAGCGTCACAGCTTGTGTAGATTTCATCAAATATAGATCCTTTTTAAAAATAAGTCCGATTCTGATTCAAAACATGTCATATATATATATATTTGCCTATTACCTGTTCTTGTTTTAAAAAAGATCCTTTTTGTTAATAGAAATGTCCTTTAGATTAAAATAGATTTATATTTTATCAAATAGTTACATTTGATTTTACTATTATTTATTACCGTTTTAATAAATTTCGAATTGCATTATGCATATCCTTTACTGATGATACATGATTCTCTATGTGTGCGGCTTTCATTTCTCCTCCTCCTTTTCTGTTTGGAGTGCCCAAAAAGCAAGAGGCAATCCGAGATGTTTTTTTAAAGTTTAGAAAATATTTAGGATGGTTAAGATAAAGGGGAATGTATATTTAATCATTTGTGAATGATAGCACAATCAAATTTTAACAATGAGTAACGAAAGATCAATTCAAAAGAAACAGAGTAATTTTCAAGAAAATGGCAACTGTAATATTTTTAACATTGTTTGATCATTGCATTATTATATTATAAAAGCATTATTATATCATCTATGTCTGTATACATGAAAAATAAGGATAAGCAATAATAATAATTCCTTCTGTTTTAAATTTTCAATCCAATAAATGTTTTTTTTGTTTCCAAATGTGATATAAAAGTACATATTTTAGTGTGCGCGAGGTCATTTGGGTTGGCCACCCCCTGTTCTATATTGTAGTTTCCACCTAGGAATTTCTTGAATCACCATTGATATTCGCTTACGTTTATTATTTCATCGTTTCCATGCACTAATGTAATAGTATTTGTAGTACGTCCATTGAGCGTTGTTGCTTTTTTTAAACTCGCAAAGCAAAACAAAACAAAAATTCAGCATCCTTTTTTTCACTTACACAGGGTGATTTAAAAAGAAGTATGCAGTTTCAAAGCACTATAAATAAAAAAAATTAAAAATATTATATGTTACTTGTAGCAGAGTTTTACGGAATTATTTAAAGTTTAGTGAAGGACACTTAGTCGCACGACACACATTGAGCCGGTAATCCATTTTTACCTTAAGGTATTTGAATCAAGTCCATCGATAGCGGTTGTGATACGCTATTTCAGCTTCGCTAAATCAGCAGGAAGATGAAGGACGTATGCCTTATCCCTTACCTACCCGCACGGGAAGAATTCACAAAGTGTCAAGTCAGCACTAATGGTTGACCATTGGGTAAGTGGCATGTTGTAGTCCGTGACTCGTCAAATCCATCGATGAAGGAGATGTTCCTCGAGGTAGTTTAGCTCGATGGCTGACCAGTGCGGGGACGCACCGTCTAATTGGAGAATGAAGTTGTCAATGTTGTCCTAGAATCATGTCATCAACCAAAGAGACATACCATATCCCACAAAAATGGCTTCCGAGACATTTTGTTACATTCAAGAACACAAAAAGCATTTTCCATTGCAAGCGAAGCTTTTTCGATTGACTAGTCATATTGACTAGTAGTTATTGCCTACTTCCGTCAGAGTCGAGACACAAACTTTAAGAATTGATAAGAGACTGGACGGCCCCCATTTTATTGGTAATTTCTATATTTGCCCCCTTGACTGGATGCTGTTACATTCTTTCGAAAAGGGACTGTCAAGGGATTGTCGCACCCTTTTTGGGGTCGAGGGACCCATAAATTTTATAAAATGTTACTCTGCGCGATTGAAAATATCCCATCAGAGACTCAGCTTGGAAGACAGTGGTGAGTCCTGCCCCGGGATTTGCAGGGGATTCAGTTCACTGTTTAAAGAGACGCGCGCCAATTTTGACAGTGATGTTTCCCTTAAATTTTTTAGATTAACAATGTAGAAATGCGAACGCACCAACCGCGGAGATCCCAGCCGATCATGAGCCTTCCTCCTCTCCTGGAGCTTACTAAAAGCTAAGCTCTTTATTGTTTTCTTTTATTGAAAGTGTAAATTTTAACTGTGCATTAATAAATTTAATTACAACGTACACAAGAGTGATCGTCTAATCTTTGTGCAGTTTAATCTAGATGATTTTAGTTGATTTAACATTGGCCATGGTGCGAACAAAGTAAAATTGAACTTGAGTTTATTTAGTTTGAAAATTTAATTTAATGGTCTCGCATTAGAAAATACCTAATTTATGGTTCACTGAGATGGTGCTTGTTTGTGACTGTTGCTGTTTTACAGCACCAGAAAAATGTATTATTCTTTATGTACCTGTATTATAACCTTGAAAGAAAACAATGGCAGTGAAAATCAGACCACCCACTCCAAAACTTTCTCAGAGAATAGAGTAGATTCAGAATCAGCTTTAAAGCAAATTAATACAGTACTTTATTTGCACTTCATCCAGCATTAAATTTGCAATTGAACAGGTAATATATAAAAAAAATTCAAGTCAATTCCTACTCGGATCAAAAAAGTAAAATTTTATTTTAGCTATTTTTTATTAAATAGTTACAATTAATATAAATATGTATATACATATGAGAATAACAACACTAAGTGGTAATTAATTTTTATTAATTACCATTAAAGTATCGTATTGCCATCCAAAATAACCGCGTATATAGAATTTCAGTTCAACTGAATGCTTTAAAACAAGAGAGAAAAAAAAAAATATTTCAAAGTTTTGTCCCAAGTCACTAAAAATGAAACCAACGCGGTGGTTTCTGTAATTCTTAAAAAAATTAGTTTCAGTCAATTAATTTTAATTCATTATAATTAAATGATCGTATTTTTACCCAAATCAATAGTGCATAGAAAATTGCACCTCAAACGAGTGCTTTAAAATGTGAGAAAAAACCTTTTCTTGTTTTGCCACAAGTCGCCAAAAGGGTCACTAAGTCGCCAAAAATGATGCCAACGTGGCTGTATTTGTAATTCTTTGAATAATTAGTTTTAATCAATTAATTTTTATTAATTATAATTAAATTACTGTATTGTCATCCAAAATAATCATGTCATTTGAGCGCTTTAAAGTGTATTTTATTAACGATTGAAAATTCCACGAAGACAAATAAATAAATAAATATATACAGAGTGTGAGCTAGTAGTAAGAATTGAAAAAAAGAAACAGAACCCAATAGACCCAATATGTTAATGAAATAGGAATTTTAAAATATAAGGATTGCTCATGGGGAAGCCCTGTGTTAAGAATCTAAGTAAATCTATTAAATTTGAGGGAGGTAATGATGCCATATGATGCATTGACTCTAACGGAATATTCTTTTGTAGAAAATAATATGAATAGATTAATATATACAGAAAAGCGAAATAATAAGTTGCATGAAACATTTTGGATATATTAAATGCATTGAAATGTACCAAAACTATGAGTGGTTTTACAACGTGTGAATATAGTTTCTAAATAACTAACCCACAGACAGAAAAAGAGGGCTCACAATACAATGAAATCATGTTTTATGTAATTATGAAAAGTATCTATATTTCGCAGTCAAACTTATCCGAAATTCTTCCAATGTTCTTAATTTTTAAATAATCCTTTAAAGTTTATTTTTATGTAAAAAATATGTAACGTTATATGAATGTATTAGATTTATGAATAAAATAACTCGTTTTAATCTAAGAATGAATTTAGCATTCCAGAACAATAAATTCAATTTATTATAATCACTTGACGAATAAAATTACGAATTTTCCGCTGATGTCAGGATTTACACGAGTATCATTTTTACTCTATTGTACTTATTATATTAAATTAAAGGAACCTTTTCAAATTTAATAGTATTAGTTAACGATATGCTAGCAATAAGATTAATTCTGCACAAAAATGGTTCAAAATGAAACAAAATACAGTCGAACGCCAATTTAACGAATTCATCGGGACTGAACATTTTGTTCGTTAATTTGGGGTCATTCGTTAAAACGGGATCGAAACAATACATACATTCTTTTGCACTAACCTTTTCTTTATTCTATAAGCAGCAACAACAAAAACATCCATAGTTAGAAATTATGCATTTTTTTAATTAAAAGCTTAAAGCAGCGATACTCAAACTGCTGCCCGCCGAGCCTTTTTAAGTGGCCCGGTCGTGGCCCATTGCTCTGAGAAATTCACTCATTTAAGAACATTATATAAAGAATTTTGTGGGAAATTCTTTGTCAAGAAATCAAATATATCAATTTTGCTTTAGGCTGTCGGTGTCGTACGGGTACAAATTGTTACTCTTTTTATATTTTGAACAATTACGGTTAGTGAATGAACAGTGGATGGAATAAATTTTTAACGATCTATCATATCTTACAAGCGGAAAATATTCGAACAAAATAGATCGTTTCAAGACGATTGGGAAGTTGACTATTTTGTAGTGAAAAACAAACATGGATCAGTAATTGTTTGATTTGTCACGAAATAAGTGCTGTATTCAAAAAATACCAATAAACAAGAATCATTCAATGACACTTTTTCTCGAAGATCTCTTTCAAGGGGTGATGAATAGGCTTTTTCATGAATAATCCTTGCAACAGCAACAAAGTGTTATGTCAGTGGTAATATCACAGCGGTAACAAAGACATCTTATAAAGTTTGTTATATTATTGGTTATCATACGAAATCGTTTACTGATGCAGAAGCTGTGTTTCTTAAATGCTTCTAATTTAGTGTTAGTAACAAAAATAAAAAAATATAAAAAATAATAATTAAAAAAAGGCAAAACAGGAGTTATAATGTTATGATCAATTTCCCACATTTTAAATAACTTCTAATGTTATCTTGATCTTAAAAAGCATTTCTCCCTCCCCCATTTATCCACATGTTGCGGACAGCGTGAAATAACTAACATATGGATGCGGCCCAGCAGAAAAAAAGGTTGAGTACCCTTGGCTTAAAGTATATTAGTAAATTATTAGTCCCCAGGTAATTGAAAATTTAAAAATAATGACTAATAGTTGCTTAACAATCTTTTAGATTTCTGACTCGAAACAGCTTTTTTTTTATATTATGCAGAGAGGAAAACACTGCATCATTTACATCCTGATGCATAACGGAGAGATATGTTTTCACAGTTTCCGAGCAATTAAAAATACAAAGAAGTGTAAAAGTGTTGATAAGAGTTTCATTATCGATTTCTACATTAGAATCGCTATTCATCGACTCCAACAAATCAACAACTTCCTCAACTTCAATTGCACAAAAAGGCAGGCTGTCTTAATGTATCATAATCGTTACGATCTTAAAATATCCAAAGTATTATGAATCGGCATGAATTTCTTGTCCTAATGAAAACTCACACGATAGGTTACACTCATGAATTATCTACATCTGTTAAGTCTAATAAAGGTCTTCAACCTTTCCCGTTGAAATTTGCTGCAAGGAGACATGGTACGATTTACGCAAAAATTTTTAATTTAAGGATTTTTAAATTTTTTTTGATGTCCTCTTATGTGTGTATGCTATGTAAAACAGATTTAGCGCTCAAAATTTCATGAAACGCTACCCATTTAAATTTTTAACGAAAAAAAATTGTGAAATGATTTTGTGTGAAATTCTATTCCTCCCCTACAAAAATTTACGTACACGCGTAAAATTTGATTTAAAAGTACGTCAAACTATGTATAACAAAAGTTGGTATGGATTTTGCGATAACATGATTGGTATTTGTACAATACTTCTTTTTCTGAATGCTTATTGAAAGTTCCTTAAAAATGTATACAAATTCTGAGTTCAATTATTTTTTTTAAAAATAAGTATTGCTTTGACAAAAATGCATACCAACTTTTGTTACATGTACTATTAGCAATACATAAGAAAAATTCAAAGTATTAGGCACAATAGAAAAAAAAATGAAGACAAACTAGTTATTTTATCTTTCTGAGATAAGTAAGTTTAAAGTTTTGTTTTGCTATAGGGATGTGAATTAAAACGAACGTAAAAGTTATCATAATTCTGCGTTTTTTAAAATTAGAGCTTTCAAATTTTGTGAGGTTATAGAAAAGTATATAAAGAATAATTTAGGCTAAAAAAATTAGATTTGATTTTTTGACCGATTTTTATCAAATGAATCGTATACTGCTTCCACTTAAAACAAAAATCTTTTTTTGTTCCGGACAAAAGGAAATGTCATTTTTGAGAAAAATCCAATTTTTTCTCATGCAAACTAAAAAAAAATTATTCAGATGCTAAAATAATTCGGTAATTCTGGATTTATTATTCGCTAAATAGGGGTTTTTGCATTCATTTTAATCGCGGAAGGAGAAAAATTCGTTAAATAAGGGTTGAACTGTATATTATTATTGTGTGGGGATTTTTAAATGATGTGTGTTGATGTTTTAGTCAAGTGAAAATCTTTATTAAAGTTTTTTTTAAATCTTTTTAACATACACTCATGTCCATAAATTAAGGATAGTCCAGAATGACACAGAAATTGAACTCTAAAATAAAAATTTCACCTGTAGAATTATCACACACATCTTGAAGAAGAATATGCAAATTACAGGAAACCACCAGATGTGCGCGGATAGTACGTCACAATGACGAGAGTGTAAGCGAGGGGCATATAAGGAATGGTGGCAAAGAAGTAAAATTGTTCACAAGCCTTATAAAGTCTTTCAGGGCAATAACCGCATAGTTATGGCACAAAGGAAGCATTTGGATGATTTTTTACGTGGTAGAATTATTGGACGACTGGAATGTGGACGTACCCAGCTGGAAGTATCTGAGGAACTTGGAATCGCCCAGAGTGTCATCTCCAGGCTTTGGCAACGATTCCAAGATGATGGTAATGTGAGTAGATGTTACAGCACAGGGGTCGCCCCCGAGTTACAAGGCCGAATAAGTACCAGTATTTGGCAGTTACTGCCAAAAGAAACGGACGGAGCACAGCATCAGACCTGTCTCGTCAACTCTCTTCAGCTACCTGTACGACAGCTTCAAGGCAGAACGTGTACAGACGCTTAGGGCCCATTGGTTTATATGCTCGTAGGCCTGTCAGATGTGTTCCATTTACCGCAACTCACTGTCGCCTGCGATTAACCTGGAGTAGAGAGCATGCATTGTGGACACCATAACAGTGGTCTTGTGGGATGTTTTCCAACGAGTCCAGGTTTAGTTTGCAGTCTGATTCTCGCCGGACTTTAATATGGAGAGCGACAGGTACCCGTTACCACCAAGAAAACACCAATGAACGACACCGTTACGGTGGTGCAGGATGGCTCGTTTGGGGAGGAATTATTCTTGGTTCCAGAACTGACCTGCATGTTCAGAGTGTAACGATGACAGGCCACATCTATCAGGATGTCATTCTGGAACAACATGTACGTTTTTGTTTCGGGGCGCCATGGGGGCTGAATTTCTGTTTATGAATGACAACGCCCATCCTCACCGTGCAAACATTGTAGACGAATGCCTTCAATCGGAGGATATCACCCGTATGGATTGGCCAGCATACTCACCGGACTTGAATCCAATAGAGCATGCGTGGGATATGTTTGGCCGACGAATTGCAGCCCGTCAACCCCCTCCCGCCTGTCTACCGGAATTGCGGAGGGCATTGCTTGATGAGTGGTGTAATATTCCCCAAGATCAGATTGATAATTTGATACTCAGCATGCCTAGGCGTTGTAAGGCCTGTATTGCATCGTCCGGGAGACACACTCCATATTAACCATCATACTAACCATGTTATACTGTTTTTTTGAAAATAGGTTCTTTTTTGAAATTTGTTCCAGGGTGTAAAAATCCCAATTTTTATTAATTATGTCAAACATATAGCATCTTTTTTGCTCTTTACCTTTTGTTTAATAAATAGACTTTACAAATAAGTCAAATTTGTTTTGCTTCTGTCTCTTTCTTTGCCTGAACTTCATTATCCTTATTTTATGAACATGAGTGTATATATATGACATAAATGTGGCCGTTTGAAATGACAGGACGTGGCGGGTGTTAAAGATTTCTTTAACGATTATATTTTAATTTTTGATGTTGTATGGATGGTATTGACGAGGCAGTCTAGTGTTCCTTATTAATCCTGTAGATTGTACATGTATATATATGAGTATATATATATATAGACACACAAAAATATAAACATCTTAAACACAACACTTAACACCAATACCGGTTTAAAGCTGATTTAGGCGCTGGGCGCAGAAAATCTACAGGCTCCCTTCACACTGGCGTATTGAAATTTATTACCAGAAAACCTGGTTAAGTCCAGCTTATGCGGGCTCCTGTGCGCCCAATGGATAAACCGGCTCTGCTTAACACAGAAAACACACAGCACTAAAATCCAGACGCGTTACATTTTGTCGAAGACAAAAGAGACAAAGACCTTTTCCAGAGTATCCCGGTCCTTTTATATCAAGCGCCAAACGGAAGTTACAAACTCATGACTTTCGTGGATGGAGCTTGCTATTGGTGGAGATATATCGTTCGAAGGATTCCCGTAGCTAGCAACTATTTACGCTCGAGTCCTAAAGGCTAGGACCATTACAAATTTAAAAAGTTGCTTACAGAAATTGAAGGGAGTTATTACGTATATATATATAGTCGTTGGTTTGTCGCTGGCCTTGTACGCCTAAGTTTGCAGGTTCGACTCCAGCCCGAGCCGGTGGATTTTCATGATGCAGAAAATCAACAGCGTCACTGTCGCATGATTATGTGGCATGTTAAAGATTCCCATGGGGTGCCTGTTGTGCATGGGTGCTCTCACCAAAATTCAAATTCTTAGTACCATTTCCCATCGTCAGAGCTCAGGTGCCTCTCTATGGGGAAGAAACTGGGCGTCAAAATTACTTTGCGGTTATTGGTATTCTACCTAAATATATAGTGCCACACTAAAAAGTGATACCAGTGCCGAGGGAATGTACTAGGACTGCAAAGGTAAATACCAATCCACATCCCCATTGGAAATGAAATTTGGATGAATGGATAGATTTATGTATATATTTAAAGAAAAGTTTCTGTAAAAAGAAAAACCTAAGAATTGTAATGGATGAAGTAATTGTTTAAAAAATATGCAATTGCATTTATTATGTCACCATGATGTTACAGGAATAAAACTCTTGGGTACATTTAGGTAAAAAATAAAAACGGGGAAGTTAGCAAATGAAGCTCAAACTTATGAATTTTTTCCGAGTAGTCTTTCCAGCTTTCAAGAATTAACTTTAGTGTTTAGTTCATCAACAAAATAAGGCTTTTTTAAACTTTCATTTTTAATTACACTGGCCTCAAAAAGTTAAGGTACAACATGTTTTTCGAAGCTCACCATAAAAAAAATGGCAGTAACAATAAAATGCATAGTTTACATGAATGATAATAACGAACTTTAAAAACATTAATGCAAAAACGATTGCTACAACTTTTATTTTATAGAAAAGAACGTATATTTATGAGTGAGAGAAAATATGCAAATATCAAGCTTTCGTACTTTTGTGTGTAAGTTGTGTTGATTTTCAACAGTTGTTGGCAGTTTCGGTGACAATAGTCAATAGAGTTTAGAAAATGTCTCAGAGACGTCGTTTAGCCAATTCGTTAAGGTGGCGGGCAGTTGGATGGATGGAAATGGGATTGTCGCAGGCTGATGTTGCTAGACGTCTCAATGTGTCTCGTAGTGTTGTTCAGCGACTTTGGGATCAATACCAATTTCTGTGTCCAGAAGACCTGTTCCAGGCCGACCACGAGCTACAACACCTGCAGAAGACCGTTTTCTAACTCTTTCGGCACGAAGGAGAAGAACCACTACTGTGCCGCAGCTCGTTGCAGACCACTTTCAAGCATCAGGAAGAAGAATCTCTGCTACTACGGTGTGAAATCGTCTTCACAATGCAGGTCTGTATGCAAGAAGACCAGTTGTGTGCGTTCCCCTCAACAGACGACAGCGAAGGAACCGCTTATGCTGGGCAAGAGAACATGTTTCTTGGACGCAGCAACAATGGGCTTCTGTGCTGTTCACAGACGAGTCCAGATTTACAATGGAGAGTGATTCAGGGCGTTACTGATCTGGAGGAACAGCGCACTAGATAATCAATCCAACACTGTTGAAAGACACAGTTATAGAGGTGGTGGAATCCTGGTTTGGGCAGGGATCTCGCTCGGTGGCCACACTGACCTTCATGTGTTCCATGGAGGAACCGTAACTGGTCTTAGATATCGGGATGAGATCCTTGATCCATATGTCCGCCCATATGCTGCTTCTATTGGTAACGACTTCATTCTGATGGATGATAATGCACGACCTCACCGAGCTCGGATTGTTGAGGAGTATGTGGAGGATCACGGTTTGGAGCGAATGGAATAGCCAGCTTGATCTTCAATCCGATAGAACATCTTTGGGACTATCTTGGAAGAGGTTGCTGCTTTAAATCCTCCTCCAAGGTCGTTACATGAGCTGAAACAAGACTTACTCTGTGTCTGGTCTTCGCTTCCTATTCCGGTGTCCGACAACTTAATAAACAGCATGGGAAATCGATGCCGCCAATGCATTCAAGTTAGGGGTGGACACATTCCTTATTAGAACCCATTTTTGTATTGTTTTTATGCCATTTTACCACATAACACTGTGATGTGCTGTTTTCTCCAAGAATGGACTTTTCCGCAGAGATTGCATAAATCGTTTTTGCAATACACTTATACAAATTTCTATGACGCATTCAATAAAAAACTATTTAATGCACATATCCTCCAAATTTTTTGTTTCTACATTCATTCATTTGCAAATTAGACACAAAAACCCGGTTGTACCTTAACTTTTTGAGGCCAGTGTACAACTAGAGCTTCTTCAAATCATATATGTCACAATTCCGATATTATTTACGTTGAAGACGTACTATTTAGACCAGAGATTCCTAAACTTTCTCTAAAATTAATTACTTTTCATAAAATGTTATCACACCGGAGAACTAATATTACACGATAGTATTCGTCCATATCATTTGAGCCTACCCACAGGGGACATCCCTAATCTTGTGTAGCAATTGGGGAGTGTTAGCAATCGAATAAAAGGTGATGACGCTTATACAAAAGCTTAGATATACCCAGAGACGTCTTAGGTCTCATGTCATTCACGACTCAGCCTTAATAAGATCATGATTTGAATAATTTTAACATTCAAATTATATTTCCGGTTGTATTCTCCAAAAAACTGGGAATTTCTGACGGTATGTCTACTGACTACATGTGATGATCGTCATCCATCTATAGCAGAGGTTCCCAAACTTTTTTGCCTCATAGATCCCTTGACAGGTTTTTCGGTTTGGGGTGGACCCCTACTTACCTAATATTAAATTTTTGCAAATTCATCGACTTAAATGGGTTTTTGACAGCAGGTATAGAGCTGCATCCTTAAAAAGATTAAAATTTCTAACTGTAGTGTAGTTGTGGGAACCCCCTGGGTTCCACCCTGGACACTAAGATTAATTTGAGGCAAAGAATGACCAGACGCCATTTGTATAATAATAACTTATATTTATTCGCTTGGTTCAAATATCAAAAACTCTAATAACAAATAGTAGGCTTTATGTCTACGTCAAAAAGGAATTTACCTTTAATATTAAATTAAATTATGAAATAGGAAATTAATCAATAACTACGCACAATATAAATAAGGTTTACCGGAATAGGAGGTCTGAGAAATACACGCAACTTGTGTGAATTATTAGCTTCCGTTAACTTAAAACTAATTTTATTAAACTAACGCTTGTGGTAAGCGATATTAAACTAGAATATATCACCTGGTAGTACTTTGATCTCTTCACAGGTATATCAATTTCCTAAGGTTCCTTCGCTGAGTACTAACAGCAATGCTTCACTATCGTAATCCAATTGAATCCTATAAACTTTGTCATTACTCTGCTGGCTCAATTACCTTCATCTCCACTAACTTACAACGCTCTATTTAAAAATACCCTATCTACTTTACATATCCCGTTTTCTCCTTTTAGAGTTGATTGGAAATATACGCGAATTTACAATCCCCAAAGACACCTAAGAATATTAGTGGAAAGGTTCCGTAAAGATTCGTCACAAAGTGACACATGTGAATTAATTAATTAAATTAAAATTTAATTGATTCATTCATATGTGTTTTCTTTTTAAACACTGTTTTATGCATTAAATAATGCATGAAACAACTGAGCAACTAACAAATGCTTTTAGTGGGAGGGAGGAATCTGGGGATGCAATAACAAATTTTGAACATTTGGCATCAATCTTGTCAGGTTTAACCCTAAATATCTCCTCGGTTAATAGTGTCCAGTCTTTTTTTCTTTCTTTTTTTGTTTTGGAGAATAGCAAGCGCAATGAAAAACTCCTTTTCAATCGGAAAAACAATTAAAAACTTTCTCAATTCTATTTCATGTCTACTTCATTCTATTCAATTTCTATTCCATAATGTGGAATAAATAACAGGTATACCTTTTTAAAGCCAAAAATTCTTCACATCCGTTTATAAACTTAACTTTAAGATCTTAGTTAGTGACTATTCCTAGTGTCTAGTTCTTGTAATCTGACTTTTTTTTCAAAGTGTCCATATGAATTCATTGCCTATTGTGGTATTATGATAGTCAAAACATTTTCATACCTAGTTTCAAAATCCAAAAAAGGGAATTTAAATGTTGTACGTAGGTTAAAACGCCTTTTTCCTAGCATATTGTCCATGACAATTGTGAAACTGGGAAAATTTGAGATGGCCTAAAGTATACTCCTTTAGCTTAATTCTGGCACACACAAGAAAGGCTGAAATGTGGTCCTCGTTTTAAAAAAGTTATGCTTTCACCTTGAAGCTGCAAATTAACCTCATTAAATTTAATAAATAAATCTATTAAATAGAGTGTCAATCTATAAAATCTGTGTCTGGTTTCCACTTGATTAAATTTTCTTTTAAAATTAAAATCACAATCTAGTTTAACGAGAGCCACTATCGTAGACCCCCATTTACACCTCATGGACCCCAAAATTTCTTTTTGCAGGCATGGACCCCTTAGAGGTCATCGTAGACCCCTGGGGTCTATATAGAGTACTTTGGGAAACACTGATCAATAGGGTTTAGGCCTACTTCCATACACCATCATTACTCAATCAGTCAAATGGCGGGCAGTCGATCAAGCCGATTTGAGTGATTGTAAGTAATACATATTTATTTGCTTCGTGTTTGGACGAGTATCTGACAAGTTATGCTACACTGGTGTGCAAAAATTAAGGACGAGACGGTTTTTTCAATATAACTTTGTACAAAAGCTTTCCAAATCAACACATTTAATACCATAAGATCCCCAATACGTAAAGACATGTGTAATATGTAAGCAACACTTACTAAAAGAGAAATCAGAGGGATAAAAAGAAGCTTGATTGAAAAAGTAGCATGGAGCGCCATGCGACTGAAGGCCGAAACATCCCTGTGATGGGTGTCCAGCAAGAAACATCCGGTCTTTAGTAGGGGATATGATCTCCCCTGACTGCTAGGCAGGTTTCACAGCGTCTGCCCATGCTGAGAATGAGGGTGTCAATGAGTTGTTGAGGCATTGCTGCCCATTCGTCCTGCAGCGCCAATCGAAGCTCCCGAATCGGTACTGGTGGTAAGGTACGAGCTGCCAAGCGTCTGCCTAGAAAATCCCATACATGCTGGATGGGATTGAGATCCGGAGATCGTGCCGGCCAATCCATACGTTCAATATCCTCACTCTCTAAGAGCTGTTCGGCAGCTACTGTGCGATGACATGGTGCATTGTCGTCCATGAAAAGGAACTGCAGACCCATAGCGCCTCTAAAAAGACGCACATATGGAAGAAGAATCTCGTTACAATAACGGGTCCCGTTGACTGAACCTGCGTCGAAGATGTGAAGGTCTGTACGACTACCAAGCATGATGCCTCCCCAAACGAGAACAGCCTCCATACCTGTCCCTTTCAATGATGTTCGAGGGATGATTGCGGCTTCCCCGCTCTCTCCAGATGAGTATGCGATGAGAATCGCTACTCAAACTGAATCTGCTCTCATCTGTAAAGAGTACTCGTCCCCATTCATTGTCTCTCCAATTCCGGTGTTCCCGGCACCACAGAGAATGCCTTCTCCGATGGGCAGGCGTTAAAGGTACACACCGTACAGGGCGTCGTGCAAACAGACCACCACCGTGCAGTCTTCTGGCCACGGTAAAACGCGATATCGGTCGTCTAGTCGCCTGTGTCGTGTGTCTAGCGATTTCTCCCGCTGTCTGCCGCCTGTTTCTTCTGGCCTGTAAGACAATGTACCGGTCATCTGCGGGTGTGGTTCTTCGTGGACGACCACTACTGAACCCCGGATAGCTGCTTCTGTAGTTTGAAATTGTCTCCAAAGTCGTGAAACGATGCTGTGAGCAATTCCGAACTCTGCAACCACACTTGTCACACTGCGGCCTTCCTCCAACTTCCCAATCATTCGACCTCGGGTAAAAGCATCCAGATGTGGTCTAACAGATTGATTATTCGCCATTTCTCGCTGAGGCAGCAACTCGGTGTGATTTTAACTGCTATACGGCGTGCAATCTCTTTGCCAGAAATACTGATCTTACACCAACATGCTTTATACTACTCAGACACTCCCCCATTACGTCTACCTGCATATCTGCGCATGTGCTACCGTACATCACCTTACTTAATCTCCTGATTGGTCTTTCTGTCCGCTCTGCCTCTTCGTTCAGCTGATATGCTAATTTTTCGACTTCGTCCTTAATTTTTGCACACCAGTGTATGTACTGTCTATTTTTATGGATCAAAGGTGGTGCTTACTTTTGTGTAGGGGCCCAGTTTCTACATTTGCGTAAGGGTTGAAAGCTTCAAGAAGTCTTAAGACATCTCGGGGGATACTTATGCAAAATTTGTACGTATTAAAAACAGGTATTATTATCTAAAAATTACAACTCTTAAAAATCAAATAAAAATTTAAAACAGGAAGATTGTCATCCATCCTAAACTACTATAGATCTTTTTTTAAACTTCCTCAGACCGGTTTACTCCGATTTCACAGGGAATTCTTAATTTAAACCAGTGATTTCCAAAGTGGTCTATATAGACCCCCAGGGGTCTATGATGATTTGCAAGGGGTCCACGTCTGCAAAAAATTAATTTGAGGGTCCATGAGGTATAAATGGGTATTCTACGATATTGGCTCTCATTAAACCAGATCGTGACTTTAATTTTAAAAGGAAATTTAATCAAGTAGAAACCAGACATAACTATTTAATAGATTTATTATCTAAATTTAAGGAGGCTAATTTGCAGTTACAGGGCGATAGCATAAATTTTATTTGAACAATGACCACATTACAGTCTTTCTTGCTAGAATTAAGCTAAAGGAGTATAGTTTTGGACGTTGCAAATGCTCCCAGTTTCTCAATTGTCACACACAATCTGCAAGGAAAAAGACGTTTTAAACCTACGTTCAACATTTAGTGCCCTTTTTTTTAGATTTTAAAACTAGGTTTGAGAATGTTTTGACTACCGTAATACCACAGTAGGCAATGAATTAATATGATCACTTTGTAAAAAGAAAGATTTCAGATTACAAGAATTAGGCACTAACGAAGATCTTAAAGTAAAGTTTAATTAAAAGTTAATTAAGAGGACTTGGTACCCTTTGAGCAAATTTCTTTATTTACGTATTTAAAAATTATATTTTAGCATTTTATACAATGTTTCTATTCAAGAAAATGATATCAGATGAAAATTTTCGTATATTATTCACACAATTTTAAAAATTTAAATATTTTTTGAAGAAAATTGGGAAATTTTTAAAATTTTACTCCTTTTGTAAAAATTAATTTTTTGACCTGAATTTTTTTATAATATTCTTATGGATGTTCTAAACAACTTTAGGAATCTATTTTAGAATAACTTCATTCGTTTTCGAGAAAAAAAATAAAATGTTGATATACAGGCTAAAAATCAACGAAAAAGCCAACATGTCTTACATTTTATTTTTTTTAAAAAAAAGTGTTCAGTTTATAGCAAAACAGATCCCTAATTTTATTACATGCTTTAGTTTTAACACGCAGGAAAAAAATGGAAGTGATTGGTAAATAATTGTCGAAGGAGTAGCATTTTGAATGCACTAAGGTTTCGAAAAATACAAACTGAGAAAAACCAGTTTAAAGTTTATAATTCTGAAAAAATAATTATTATAAGCTTAATTAAACTTAAAATACCACTTTATAAGATATTAGTTATACGTTTTTCTTTAAAATAATTGCATTTTCATATTTTTCAACCCACACATTTTTATAAATGATCAACTTTTAGAGAGTACTAATTGCACAAGAAAGTTCAAGAAAAACGTTGAAAATTTTTTTTCTGTCACAACAGAAATTTTAGCTATTTTTCTTCTAATAATATTAAAGTATTACATTTGTATGAAAAATATATCAGGATTAAGAACTGAAAATATATAAAATTATTAATATAAAATGCCTTAATTTAAAAATTTTACATGCACACATTTCACAAAGAAAAAAAATGTGTGATTGCATGTATTGCCTCGGAAATATTCTGCTTTATATATTGCACATTCTTTTTTTAATGTTATTATTTCTCTTTATAAATTAGATTTTTTTTATCAAAACGCTTTTTTTTGAGCTTTTTCTAAAGGGGGCGTGGCTGAATTGCCTAATTTGTTTTCAAATGAAGTTTTATTCAACTTCTAACTTTCCGACATGCACAAGTGATATATCAATCGAAAGATAATAATGCAAAGAATAAGATTAAATAAAAATAAAAAAAACGATAGGTTTGTGATTTTGGGGGTACCAAGTCCTCTTAATTAACATGTGTTTTCTTAAGTTTTAAACACTATACTTCACTACAGTTAAAAATCTAAGTCTTTTAAAGTAAGTAGCTCTGTAATTGCTGTCAAAAACACATTTAAGTTGATGAATTTGCAAAAATTCAATATTATATAAGTAGGGCTCTACCCCAATCCAAAAAAAAACTGTCAAGGGGTCTATGAGGCAAAAGGTTTGGGAACCTCTGATTTAAACCAACCATGTCAAACTCACGGTGACTGTGTGACGGATCTATCCGCGTACCTTCTTCTAATCCTCTTGGGATTAC
The DNA here is from genome assembly GCA_019973935.1 of Trichonephila clavipes. Taxonomy (NCBI): domain Eukaryota; kingdom Metazoa; phylum Arthropoda; class Arachnida; order Araneae; family Nephilidae; genus Trichonephila; species Trichonephila clavipes. Next base: position 98,005 of record BMAU01015277.1, on the reverse strand, counting down.
ACTTTGAACTATCAATTTGCGTTTATTCACAGCCAACCCTTTTAAAGAAGAAACACTAGTCATAATCAAAATCAATCTATTTATTAATCTCACAAAGTAGCAAAACTAATATTCAAATAATTTCAACGGGAAGAGATATTCACAATATGAACAAAATGTGGATTAATAGCAAGATACACGAAATACAAGGAGACTATCAATATCTATCCCCTGATTACAGGATTCAATCAATTGTCCTATTTAATTTAACACTAATTCAACTATATTGATCAATCGTCACTTTAATTCCTTCCTCTATCAAATATTTGAAATACTCTATAAAATATTATAATACCTGATCAGAAGCAATCTATTCTATTTCATCACGATCTCTCTCCTTCTCTCCTCACTGCAAGCTAGAAAACCTTGACTATATATAGTAGACTTAATTTGAAAATATCACGGTTTCTTCTTCAAAAACGTTGGTTGTGAATAAACGTGGATTGATAGCCCAAAAATTTCCCAAGAGGATTAAAAGAAGGTACGCAGATAGATTCGTCACAACTATCTTGATAGTCCAGCAAAGGAAGGAATGTACCAAACGTTTCAGTAAAAATACGTAGTTAATTCTTACGTAGGCTGTTCAATAAGTAATAAGACTAATTTTACTGCAGCAAAACCACTCATCGGAATGTTAATTTCTGTGCCATAAGAAAAATTTGTTGTCTGTATTACCAAAAGCTACCGACAGATGGCGTGTACAGACTCGTATTCTTTGGTATCACGTGATCGAACTGAAGCGTGTTTGTGGGCGCCTACGAGACGCGGCCAGTTGTCGAAATGGAAACAAAAATCAGCTTCGGAGACCTTTGATATGATACGATATAATTAAAGACTGGAACAAGAAGGCAACAATGTCTTAAAACGCTTTATCACAGCAGACGAAACTTGGTTGTATTACTATGATCCAACCATAAAACAACAATGCAGTGATTGGAAATATCCATCTTCACCTACTCCCAAGAAAGCAAAAATTGTGAAATCGGCTGGTAGAGTTATGACCATATTTTTTTTACTATGAAGTAATTTTGTATCAACACGTTGTCGAACCCGGTACTACCGTAAATGACTCGTACTACGCGAATGTCCTGCGAACAATTATACAGCATGTTAAAAGGAAACGTCCATTGCTTCGAAATGGCTTCCTATTGCACCATGACAATGCCCGACCACATATTGCTCGTTGCGTACTGGGTGTTTGGCAGCAGAACAACATAGAGATTTTTCCACACCCTCCATACAGTTCTGATCTCACTCTATGCGATTTCTGGTTGTTTCCTCAACTTAAGAAACCATTACGAGGCAAACGTTTTGCAAGCAACAAAGTATGAATAAAGGCTGTAAAGATGGTTTTGAAACAGCTCTCGCAAAAAAGACTTTTACATGTTTTTAAGAAGTGTATAGAGCTTTGGGATAAATGCCACGGAAGTTATTTTGAAAAAAAAAATGTAAATGCTGACGATTACTGTTTGTTTTTTTATAATTTTAGTCTTATTACTTATTGAACAACCCTCGTGTATTTCCTTTTTACGTATAATTATTTACAACGAAACGCTGATGAGGCAAATGATTAATTGAGACGTTTAAGCAAAATTGAGTGAAGTTGGCGAGCTTAAACTTCACAAATTCAACAAGTTAGGATTAAAATAGGGGAAAAGATTTTAAAAATTTCGTTTAAAATTACTTCCATAACTAAAAATACTCTTATCAGAGTATGAACGGTTATTTTTACTTAAAAAACAAACTAAATCTCTTTGTCTCACTTTACATATGCAGTGAAAATCGTATAATATGAAACTGAGGGGTTGAAATATTTTTTCATGTTAAAAAGAATTTCGTATTAAAGAATATTGCAACCCCCCCAGATATTAACAAATTTAAGTTTCTTATAGTACATTTTATTAACATAGATGTGTATTTATGAATGTGTTTAAAAAAATCAATAAAAAAACATTCGCAAGAATTTAATGAAATTTAACACAAAATTTTCAAGGTTTTGAGAAACAAAACATAATAAATGTTTTGTTTCATAATCTGTTTTTGTTTTGTAAAAGAGAAATACCAGGTCATTTTCTAAAAACTCAATAATAGAAAATGACCTGATATTTCTTTTTGAATTGTGCTTTTTAACATTAAATGGTCAACAATGTCGTCGTCGTCGTCAGTGTTCGATGTCGTCATTTTTTCCATTCATTTCACCATTAAAATGTGCGTCTAAATAACTGATAACTTTCGTCTAATAACTTTCCATGGTGTTTCTCATTTCGGATGACGCGGGGACAAGAGCTGCATTATTCATTTCATTTTCGTCTTCGGAATCTGCATCAATAATATTTTTTGAGCATTGAACCAACTCCAAAATGTGTTTGCCTGCCACAATTGGGGCTGTACATACATTATCCTCCTCTACTGCAACGAATTCTTCCAACGATATAGTAAGGCAATTCAATAATACAGAAACTTTCTCAAACATTTCATTACGTTTATGGTGTTTTCCATATTTTCTTCATTCCCAGAAGGGAAATGTTTTCGTGTTAAGCGATTTTCGTTTCGTGTTAGGGGAAAGAAATACATGAAAATCCATAGTAGTTTATTGGCACCGTTGTATTATTTCGAGTAAACCGATATTTCGTCTTAAGCGTTTTCGCGTTAAACGTATTTCACTGTAAATTTATACACAAATTTGTTAGATAATAATTGATCAAATTTTTCTTTTAGGTGATAAAACATTGTCTGATCAAAAATACAGATCATATATAGGAATAAACAAAGTTCAAAACAATTTTCAACGATTTTTAAAGAATGCATTAGTCCATAATATTAGGTTGTCAAGTACGAAATGGAGCAAAAAATGCGCGTAATTGAATTTGATTTTTTTCCACTAAAAACTAAGATTTTAAGATGATCTGTTAATTTGTTTTCAAACTGAAACATGCGTTAAAAAGAGGAAAAGATGTACCTTTCACACAATAAAACAAAAATGACGCCAAAATGAGGTTATGTGGAATTGAAATAAATAACATGAACTTTTTTTTTTGCTCCATTTCATACTTAACAACCTCATATGTAATAAATACTATTGATTTATGAACAAAATAATTTTGTTGAGAGTAATCCTAGAAGGAGAGTAGAATCATTCAAAACTAAAAATCTCTGGAAATACCACTAGTAAACCACACCAAACCCATGAAATAAAGAACTTTTATTGTCCATTGATCGATCCCTTCCGACCCAGATCTTGCTTTCACGAAGTCGCAAAACAACGTATGTTGAAAAAGAGAACCAATACTGGTTAAATATTAAAACAGTGACGTAATGCGGAAATGATTTGCCTGTAAAGCGTGTTGCACATCACTACACTTGGCCTACATGGCTCTCCCCCCTCCAATTTTAACCGATTCCTATAGACGTATTCTTCCTTTATTAACTCAGTCGATGGCGGAGCTATATTTAGAACTATTTGAATAGTGGTTCATTTGAGAGGCATGGTTTGATATCTGTTTCAAAGTTACCCTTTTAGGACCCTTGAATTGATAAAAATTACAATTTACAGCTAGAAGACCAATTTGTTCCGTTAAATTTTGGGAAGAGATTCTTAACCATTGGATAATAATCTCTTTTTACCAATACTTTTGTTAAACTAGGGAGATTACTGTTAGACGAGAGGAGGGTACTATGGCAGAGGTGGGCCATTGTTCTGGCTCGAGGGCCACATTGTAGAAGCGGAGGGCACCTTTTTAAAATGATTGCGTTCATTAGCTAACTTTGCATTCTCAGAAAAGGTATACATTGTGTACCATATAAAAATAAATAAGTTAAATAAAATAGTGGCAATTTTATTCAATTTTTTTTATTGTGATAATTTCATATTTAAAGCTGCTGGCAAATTCAGTTTCAGAATCAGTTTAGCGAAACAAATATCACACTTTTATTCATTTTTTTAAAATCAGGAGTGATATATGGCTTGTTTAAATTCTTATCACAGCTTACAAGTTAATGTCAACCAACTTGCATCTATATTGTTGGTCTTCATGAAAAGAAAAGTTTGCTCACAAATATATATGTTGATATAATTACGCATAGAGAACATTTTCTATCTATTTGACCATCCCTGTACTAGGGAATACCATTTACACTTCTGAAAAAACTCATTACTGGTTTTTGATTAAAAATCCCCAAACTCATCTTGGGTGCATACTACAGTGGGTGATCGGTTAACGAACATAATCCGTTCCAAGACTATGTTCTCTATCCGAATTGTTCGTTAACCGATCATCGATTCACCATAGACTTCTATTTGAAATCGATTAATTCGTTCTGGAGACCCTAAAAATTAAATTTTAAAAAATGTATAATTTCTTAGCAAGTTTTTTAAAAAATAATACATATATGTATTTGTATAGTCTTGCACATATTAATCAGTCCTTTTCATTTTTTGCTTATGGAGCGTTGAAGAACATGTTCAATGTCGATTGCTTTTCTCTCTTTTTCAGGATTTTCCGGAAGTAATTAATAGAATTGTTGTTGTAAGGATCCCCAGCCCTACTGACATCAGCTTGGTTTGGGTGCCATTCTAAGACCATTGCTCTGACATCCGCCCACTTTTTCAAAAGATCTTTAATGGCAGATGTTGGCATTGGTCCTCTTTCGTCTTACTCTTGTTCAGAAGGAGACACATTTCGCTGTGTTTCTTGGTGTTCTTCATTCAAAATTTTTTGGAGTTCTTCTGTTGTCAGTTCATCTTCATGTCCCATTATGAGTTCTTCTATGTCATCCTCGTTCACCTCCAATTCCAGATCTCTAGTAGTTGTCAAAATTTTATCCATAATTACAGGGGTGTATCCTGATCACCTCCGAATATGTGTTCGTTGTCCAAACAGAAAAAATCTTTCTTGAAAGTGTTCGTTATCCGAATATGTGTTCGTTATCCGAACACAAAAATCTTTCGTGAAAGTGTTCGTTAACCGATTTGTTCGTTAACCGATCTGTTCGTTAACCGATTACCCACTGTATAACTATTTGTAAAGAATACCATTTGTCAAAAAATTTCCATTTATTTTGTTACAAAAAATGTATTTAAAATACAGCCATAAATTGAGATTATAATGGAATAGTCGGGTAATATGGAATAGGTGGCTTAAACTATTAGAAAACTAATTAGATTTCATAAAATATAGTTATTTTTAACTGTAAAAACCATACTTTTAAGGTTACATGCAAGTCATTTGTGTTTCGAGATTATTTACAAAAGTCGCAAATATACTCTTTTTCTGCTCCGGTACAGTCGAGGCGAGACCACCAAAAAGCAGCTGAAGCATTGAATCTAAATTTCCCCTATTTGATATTAGAATTTTCCATTAAGAGATTTCATAGGAGTCCATGTTAAATTATGTAAATTTATGTACCTTTTCTCAGAAACGTCTTATTTCTCATGGATATATCAATAACACTTTCACGAAAGTTTTTGTCTTTTTGTTAAAAATTAAAATAATTGTGATTTTTTAAAAAATTGTCCGATTTTTTTCTCTTAAAATTTAGTTTTAAACAGTTACATCTAAAAGAGTTTGCTAGATATAGCTAATTCCCTCCATTAAAATGTGTTAACATGTTAAATGTAAACTCATTGAAAATTTTGAGGATTATATAATAAGTAGTTCTTGAGAAAAAGGTACATAAAGTAAAAAAATATTACATTTTGAGAAAACAGGCTTTAAAGTAAAAATTTGTCCTTTTTGAGCATTTACTTTTTTTAGTGCTTTGCAGAATCCCATGAAGCATTTTCTTTATCCTCTGCTCCTACAAAAGGCTCTTCTAATTTTCTTTTTTTAATTACTTTTAACAATTTTGCCTTTTTTTGGATATTAAGATGCTTTCGTTTGGCTACACGAATCCTTTGTGCATCTAATTTTTGAAGCTTGGCACATAATTATAACTTAGTTCAACATCACCATGTTTTAATATCATTAATTTTGCTACATGACACATATTAAACTGTCCAATAACCATATTTACCCCAATTTTAGCTTTTTTAATTCCACAAACGTAGATTTTATAATCACTGAGACAAAGGGTGTTATTAATTGACTCATTTGAACAAAAGACGTGTACCCATATACTGTTGGATATTCCTAAAGCATTCTGTTTTTTTCCACTTGAACATCATATGGATTTGCACTCATCAGAAACTTATGCAAGCGAAAACACAAATGCTCTTAGCTTAGCTCATTTGATGCACCTTAAGGAGCAATTTCATTTAAAAAAATACTTCTAATTATCAGATTTCCTCATATCATATACCATTTTAAACAGAAATATGTGAACTCTTAGAAAATATATAAAAAAAGTGAAAATTGATAATTTTTTGAAAATTCATGTGCCGGACCCTTAAAAATCATACAGTCAGCTTCTTTGTTTTCTAATTCTTTAGTTGATGGCAGAATGGAACGCGATTCATCGCTGCTAACATTGGAGTCATCTCTAGTAGGTTTTATCTAGAACAGGGTTGGACCAACCCGCGGCCCGCCTTGAAGAATCATGCGGTCATTGATATATATATATATATATATATATATTCTTTACAACTTTACAAAATATGATAATATTGTGCAATATTTTTTGGTGTAATGTTTTGTAACAAATAAATCCCATAATTGTTTCTATTTTATCACGTTGTCTCTGTTTTAGTAGATATTTAGAAGGAGGCAGAATTGTATTGCAGTGACACTCCGCAGCATCAAGCTTGATTCTTGTGAAATTTTTTCACCTTACACCTGCGAATCATTCTTTTCTCTTAAACGAAATTTATAAAATATAAATCTCGCTCAAATTTATTGAACGAAACCCTGTAACACGAATTTCGATATGCAAATACACGCATTGAGATCCACTTGCAAAAACTAAGTGAAAAAACTGAGAAACAAACATCTCATTATTTAAGTAAATGAAACATTATTTAATCATTACATTACAATTATTATAAAGGGTGTTTTTTTAGATGTATAGAACTTTAAATTGCAATAAAACAACGATGTATTATTCGATTGACATGAATTTTTTTTATTCGAAAGATAATCTTGTGGCATTACATTTTAAATATGATCAAGCAAGGCGTAGATTCGTCGAATGGGCCCAAAACGAGATTGTCGTTGTTCCCGATTTTCATAAGCGAATTTTGTTTAGCGATGAAGCGCACTTCTGGTTGAATGGCTACGTCAACAAACAAAACTGCCGCATTTGGAGTGAAGCTAATCCACAAGTGTATGTCGAAACACCGTTACATCCAGAAAAACTGACTGTTTGGTGCGCTTTATGGGCTGGTGGAATCCTTCTTCAAAAACGATGGCCACAACGTTACAGTCAATGGTGATCGGTATAGAGCCATGATTACTAACTTTTTCATTCCTGAATTGAACAATCATGATGTCCAGTAGCTGTGGTTACAACAAGACGGCGCAACATGTCACACAGCTCGTGCCACAATCGATTTATTGAAAGACACGTTTGGTGACCGCCTAATTTCACGTTTTGGACCTGTGAATTGGCCTCCAAGATCTTGTGATTTAACACCGCTAGACTATTTTCTGTGAGGCTATGTAAAGTCATTGGTCTATGCGGATAAGCCACAAACACTTGACCATTTGGAAGACAACATTCGCCGTGTTATAAGTTTATTTGCAAAAATCACACACTTTCTCTACACAGTACAATCAAGATGTGCCCTCAAAAAACAGGTGAAGCGTTTAATCCAAATTTCCTCTCGTTGTTCTTTGAAGAATTTACCGTTATAGAATTTACATTTAGTATATTTATCTTCTGTATTTTACGTACAGTAAGACCCCGTTTAACGCTGTTTCGTTTAGTGCTCTCTCTCTCTCTCTGTTTCGGTTTAACGCTCTTTTATTTGAATTGTGGGATTCCCGAAATTGCACTCAGCGTTAGGTTTCCCGATATCCGAAGCAATTTATCTGTGTTTCTTCTTTCTTGTGGTATTATACGGACGTATTTTTTATCGTTTCAAATATTTGTTGACGTTATTGTAAGTATAAATTTATATAATATAGCGATTGCTATAGTAACAAATATTATGATTTTTAGTTTTTATCATGAGTGATAATAAAAAACACGAAAATAAAGCAACAAGAAAAAGTATTTCACTAGAAACTAAAATGTAAGTGATTAGAAGATTAGATACTGGTGAACGTTAATCTCAAATTGGGGCTGCATTGAATTTGGCAACTTCAACAATAAGGACCATTCTTAAGAAAAAAGAAAAGAAAAATACTGTCATAGGCAACTGCAACTACGACAAGCTCAGCAACTAGAATTATCCGTTCTAGAAATAATACAATAGAGGAAATGGAAAAAAAGACTTTCTATATGGATTGACGACGAAATTGAACGCAATATGCCATCAAGCCAATCTAATTTCTTGATAAAAAGGCAGAAAATTGGAAATACAGAAGAGACTGAATGATCAGAAATGTAAACATACTGACTTAGAATTTTATTTATTTTTTATAGGTATATTCGTTCATTATATGTTTCTATATTTGTAAGAAATAAATTTTTGTTTTATTGTTATAAAATCATAATTAATAAATTTAATGGTAAAATACCTGACCAATTTTCTACCCATCTTACCCAAACCCCATTATTTACATGATGAGATAACCTCATTTAACGCTGTTTCATTTTAAGCTCCACTTTGATGGAACGTATACCCCACGTTAAGCGAAGGTCTTATTTTATTTCTGGTTCTTTAGTTGAAGGCACGAAGTCTATTACATTTTTAGTTCCATTTTCCACCATTTTTAGCTTAGAACACAAAGTAGTTTTGACGAGAAATTCTTAACGTGAAATTTGAAAACTTACGAAATGTTTATTTCTGAAAATATTTTTTACCCTGTGGTTTGTGACACTTCAGATGAATCGAGAAGTATATATACATGAAAATAAAAATTACACTATGCCCAATACATTTTTATTTATGGGGTTTTTCTAAACTTTGAAAATTTCTGTAAAATTTCACAAAAGTAATATTTTTTCGAAAACAGGGTTTGATACATTTTACTTATTTAATAATTATGACTCTTTAAATCTATTTATGTTCCTTAAAGCAATAATATTCTTCTGAAAATCAATTTTTGAAAAAATAATTTCCGAACCTAGTCTGATACCCTAATGATTACACATCCGCTAACTCTTAGACTGAAATTCGTTAAGAATGTTTCCTTTGTTGTGTAAATATCCGTTAAGAACGAGGGTTTTGGAAACTGAATCTAAAGGGGCTTCCGAGGGTGTTATACATAAAAAAAAAAATTCTCCTTTTTGAATTATACATTAGACCTACACAGTAGCGCACACAGGGGTCCGGGGTCGAAAGTTCACCCTTCTTGTATCATGCTCCTTTCGATTTTGTCGATTTTCGGGAACAAAACACAGTAAAAAACTAATTTTTGAATAAATAATTAGCATTAATTAATAAAATCATTAATAATAACAAGTAATTAACTAAATTTTACGTACTATATACTTATAATTATAATCAATCGGAAAAAAATCAAGGTCTTTGGGGGAGGAGTCCGGACCCCCCGGCGCCCCCTTGTGTGCGCCACTGGACCTACAAACTTGCAATTTAGCAAACATATTTCTCCCGTTGATTAGAGATCCGCTAATGCGGAAATCGACTCCCGAAGGGGTTTGTGGAGGCGTTATAGATAAAAAAAATTACCAGCTTTAATTAATTAGACTTGCAGACTTGAAATTAAGTAAGCGTATTTCTTTTGATAAGTAGATTTCCACTAAAAAGGGTGTTTGAGGAAATCAACTCCTAGAGGGCCACAGGAGCGTAAATGATAACTATACTTTTGCTTAATTAGTTCTTTTTTAAATGAAGAAGCTAGTGCTGTAAGAATATTTTTCTATACATTTTAAGGCTAGCGCTTACATAACAATAATCTAAAAAAAAATGTGTAGTCTTACAATGACATTCAATACCCAGTGATAAGTCTAGTAATGACTAGTAATATCATAAGGTGCACAATAAGATCAAGATACTGTAACCTTCATAGCATTTAGTAGATCAAGGGACATAAATATATAAAAGGAAACTACTAAGCAGTTCACCTAAATGGCAACTCTCTGTAGAAATGATCTGAAAGTTCCCGCCCCGAGAACACTCCTCCTGAAACGCATGCTTCAAGAACAGCTTCTCTGTGATAGGAATGCAAGCTAGAAAAACTCACTGACACTGGAAATCATTTTAAGGAATTTCTACTAGCAATTAACATTTAATTGCTTATAAAACAAAGATTAATTGTATTTCTTGATCAACTCACAAACCTTATTTATTCTTCTTAAATATATTTAATGCTAAAAACCCTCCTTACGGTCTTTGAGGTGTTATTAGATATTCAACTCATCACGTTTTTGATTATCCCACAATATTGATTATACTATACAATTTTGATTATACAATACAATCACTTAAGAAAAACAGTAGTGACGGTAAGATACATTTCGAAATGTAATAAATAGAAACTCCATGTAAAAAAGAGATTCCTAGAATAGGTCGGAATTACATAAAAAGATATCTGATAAAATCCAATAAACACTATCTCAGTCCATTCAGATTACATAAAGATCAATTTTGTGTAATTCTAATTGTTATAGAGAAACCTTCGAATCAGAAAACTTTCCTGGGGACTTAAGTAAAACTCCAGGCCCTAAATAATGAGCGAGAATTTCCTGGATTTAATAAAAATAATAAACAAAAAACACGAATTTAGGCTTTTGTAATAATTAGATCTCATTTCTGTTTTTCTCTTCAGATGTGTAATAATTTGAATTATATGCGTGGATACGTTAAAGGTGTCACTGTACCTTCTCCTCGTGTTGGTCGAGATGAAGCTCAAGTTCATTACATTTATTCTCAGAGGAATCCGAACGCACAGCCTATTTGGATGAGCCATTAAATCGGACATGAAGTGATTACAAACAGATTTTTGCAATAGCTGAAGTGATAACTTTTTACGCGCGTTTTGCCGAAGAGTGAATCTAAATTAAGCGTCAGGTTCTCAGCTGTATTAGGCTGTATGAGGTTCAGCTGCATTGAGTAAAGTAAACGGCTCTCAGGATATAAGTTTTCCCACCCTTACTTAGTATACGACATTATATAAGTTATATAAACGGTACTTGCGTGTTATCATAACGGTATTGGCGACATTATATGAAAGGAATCCCATGGTTACCAATTCACCCCGTACGGCACATTGGAAATCAAGGTTGCCAACTTGGCGAGTTATCTTGAACGTTGGCATTGTTGCGATAGCAAACAAGTACCATGTAAACATATACATATATTATATAAATATAATCTACATAAGAAATTTACATATAAATATTTTTAAATAATTAGACTAATTGACGTTTAAATATACTCTTCTATAAATATATCAGAATGCATAATTATTTAAGCATTGGCCTTAACAGAAAATGAATGAAATAAACAAATTTCCCGATGAATGTGTACGAAAAAAAGAGCTACTTAACTCCCGTATGCGAAAATGTCAAAAATGAAAAGTAGTACATCCGAACAATTGGATTCTCTTGTCCAGAATAAATCAAAAGTTTTCACTTGTATCAAGTGGTCATAAGCACACCTACAAAGATTTTTCCCGTAAGTTGTTTTTAACAAATAAATTTATAATAGCCAAATAATTTGAATAGTTTCGTCTCTTTTCAAATAAATTTTACATTCCTTTTAATAAAATCACAGTTATTATATCACTTAAAATTCGTTGAAATTGTGTGAAACCATTGAAATTTTCTCAAAATAATTGTATCATAAGCTCTCAAAGGAAGTTTTTTTATAGGTACTTTAATATTTTTAACTGTGAGAAATAAACGTAAACTTCCATATTAATAAAGAAAAAACCATTAAAAAATTTGAAAACTGAAAGCATTAAAAGTTTACTTCGAAATAATAAAAAATAATAATTAATTGAAAGTTGTGCAAGTGAAGTGATTATTATCCAACAAAATATATTAAACATTCAGCAGAAATTGATTAAATTTACTGTTTTTATTAAATTAATTTTATTTAAATTAAAAACTCTTCAAATATTGATATCAGTAAATAAAGCGCAAAAGATTTTCAAAGTGATTCATTTTCTTTTTTCCTTTGCAAAGGAAAAAGGCAATGTGGTTAATTGAAGGTCACCTTGACACGTGTATAAAACAGGAAATTATCGTCCAATGTATTAAAATCTAATTAATTGCTCAGTAAATGAGAAGTAATACAAGCATTTCCGTATTTTTCAAACTCTTTCATTACTTGAAAAGCAATTATATTTAAATAATCAGTAAATGGTAATAAAATAATATCTAGTACATTTTTTATTATAAAATTATTACATTGCTATAAAAACATACTGTATTATCATATGGACCTTTTGAGAGAGAGAGCGCGCGATGCATTACTTTTTTTAAAAACATTATTTCTTTAACAATCAAGAAAAAAATGTTCTTTTTCAAAATGAATGCAATTCACTTGAATCCGTTTGTACTGTGATAGCATTCAGTGGTTTATTCTTAAAAAGCATTTTTAAGTATGTTTTTCTGCCATGAAACTTGAATTGTGTTAATTGATGTAGGCTATCAATATAGTATGCTATATTTTATATTGTTGTGCTACTTATCTCTGCTTGCTCACAAAAACTTTTTTCTTACGAAACTGGAATTCAGTTTTGCGCATCTTTCATGTATTCAGACACAGTTTTTGCTTATGAATCTCACATTTTTATTATGTCTAAGTAGTTTTACCCTGCCTTCGAGAAACGTCTCCGAATAGGAAGCTCACTATTTTGTTGTGTTTACTTAGTTTTCTCTGTCGCCGGATGCCGTCTCCGATTAGGAAGCTGGCTTTTTTATTATAATCATATAGTTTTACCCTGTCTTCGTCTTCATTTACAAGGCTGCCGCTTTTGCTGAGTCAACACAACTTTAACCCTGTCTTCGAAGACAATCTTCTTTTAGGAGGTTGATACTTTCGCTGAGTCAACGCATCTTTAACTTTGTCTTCGGACACCGTATTTGCTTAGGAGGCTGACGCGTTTGCTATGTCGACACAACTTTAACCCTGCCCTCGGAGACCATCTACCTTTTGAAGGCTGACGCTTTTGCTGAGTCTGTATAACTTTAATCCTGTCTTCGGACACCGTCTTTGCTTAGGAGGCCGACGTTTTTATTATTTACTCAAAGCTTTTCCTTGTCCTCGTATACCGTTTTCGCTTAGGAAGCTAATGTTTTTTATTTATTTTTTATTAATAAACGCTAGAAATGACCAAGCTAAAGGGTGAGAATGGAAAATTATCTGAAATGACATGCAACCTCTCAAACTTACCCAAAAAAAATCCTTCAAGACCTTGTAACTTACAAGTGGTTAAGCAACTATGATTCAGATACTAATTAATGCGGCAATATCGTCCACACACTAACATCTTCTCTTCTCTGTATAATCATCAGTAATATTATATGATTTATCCCACTGGCTATTATTGTAGTGACTCATTTTCGGTGCGGTGTTGTTCTAGCTTAAAGAACCAATTCGACTGGGCCGAAAAAAACCTGAGTTAGAGAGAATAGACTCTTCGCATATACAATATAAAGGAAGTTAAATTTTTTTAAAATTTTTGTTATTTCTTGCTCGGATGATTTTTATTTTTGAGACCACTTTCTATATATTTAATGTATTAATGTACTTATGATAGGATCGATGCCACTGGCTTGATTATTTGATTTCGTCTCGAAAATATGCTTTAAAAACTTCCCAAATGTATCTTTTTCACACATAAACTACACTGCTCAAAACAATTAGGGGAGCAAGCAAAAAAGTGAAGAAAACCGTGTGAGACAGCCACGTATTGTCCTACAATGCATAGTACACGCGTATCAATGCGCAATACAGAAAAAAGGCGCAAAAAAAAAATTTGGAATTAAGCTTTAATTCTTTGAAAATATGGAAAAAACATGAAAAGATGATTTAGGGCAACAATTTGGTTACATGTAAACGATAAAAAAAGGTACTGTTTAGACATGATGCATGAGTTTTAATAGGGCGTGTGGTCTCCTCGAACAGCTAAGACTGTTGCACACCTGTTTGCCATGGATGCGATGAGGTTATCGATCAGACTTTGGAGAATACTGTTCCACTCCTCAAGAAGTGCAATCTCCAAGTCTCGGACAGTAGCAGGCGGCCTTGGTCGTGCAGCAATGCGTCGTCCGAGCATGCCCCAAACATGCTCGATTGAATTCAGGTCAGGAGAGCACGCTGGCCATTCCATACGCTGTATTGTTTCAGCTTCAAGCATGTTCTCCACAAGACGAGCTCTATGCGGTCGGGCATTATCATCCTGGAAAACAAAGGAATCTCCAATGGCTCCAGCGTAAGGGATGACATGAGGTCGAAGTATCTCGTCTGCATACCTTCGGCCCGTCAAAGTGCCATTCCGAATGATATGCAGGTCCGTACGTCCGCCTATGCTGATTCCACCCCATACCATCCAACCTGCTCTTCTGTATTGTGACCTTTCACGAACGGATGTGGGGTTATTTCAAGTGCCCCTGTCCCTCCATATAAGAACACGTCGGGTGTCACACTCTAGACTGAATCGGGACTCGTTTGTAAACAGCACTTGGCTCCAATCATGTTGCTCCCAATCTCGATGTTCAGCAGCCCATCTTCTTCGGGCCGCACGGTGGCGTGGGGTCAACGGAATGCAGACCATTGGCCTACGTGCATAGAGCCCTCCCTCATGAAGCCGATTACGTACTGTTTGGCTGTACACCCTTCGTCCTGTTGCCAAGAGCAACTGTCTTTGCAGCTGCGTAGCATTCTCTGTTCTGTTTCGACGGGCTGTTAACTGTATATACCGGTCATCAGTTGATGTAGTGGCGCGTGGCCGACCTGCCCCTGGTCGACGTCTAACATTTCCTGTTTCTTGGAATCGATTCCACAGCCTTGCAACAACACTTCTGGCAACTCCAACAGCGTCCGCGACACTACGTTGTGTTTGCCCGGGTTCCAGTCTGCCTATAACACGCCATGCCATGGATTCCGGTAAATCACGTTGTTGAGACATTCTCAAGTAACCTTGTCTTAAAAAATACTGCGCAATCGAATTTCACAGTTACGGCAATAAAACAGACGTTTCTGCAACATCCCGATTGCTGCCCTTATCTCCTTTTTCTGGTTTTTGACGTCATGAACTTTGATTTGCATATAAAGTTTTCTTCTTCCGTTTCCTGGTAGGCTTTACATTATGGATGATTCATTTTATGTTACTTATTGGTATACATCTTTGCTTACTTTTGTTAAAATCATGTGCTCCCCTAATTGTTTTGAGCAGTGTATTTATAATTATAAAATCATGATTTTAAAGCAATATAAATTTATTATTTAAAGTTCAATCTACATGATTCAATTTTCCTATTATCTAATCCCAAAAAGTATTAAAATATAAAGGATTAAAATTATCTGAATTATGCTCAGAATAAAAATATCCTTATAAACAGTTCATTAGGATGAATATACAAATCCTGTGTTTAACATTAGGTATATCGCTTTTTAATCAGAGGAATTTTTTTCCTAAAAATCAGAAAACATATTTAGGGGGGAATCAACAAATAAAAATAAAATTATTTAAAATCTATACGAATTTCTATTTTACTCGTGTTTCAAATGGAAGCAAGAACAAACACTGTTTAATGCTGTGGGGTGGAGTGGAATTGTTGTATACTTGTTAAAAATATAATGCTCTTCATTACACGTTTGTCAACTGCGTTCATTATAGAAAGAGAAAATTAAAATACAGCAAAATAAAAAAGAGAATTAAAAAGGTGTGTAAATATATAACTATTTAAAACGAAAGTGAAAATAAAAACTGTTCTTAATAGTGAAGTGACCAGCTTTTTTACTATGAAAAGGAGGACGCACGTGAAAAATTTAAGAACAAGTTATAACGTAAATATATGAAACATTTTATTAATTCAACTAAAAATAAGCTAACTGCACTTGCATTCCTTTTAATTACACACCTGGACAAAAAAATTGGCTCACCATGAAATAATAGCGGGATCATAACGAAACTTGGCATGAAGGTACATGTTAGGAAGATATGTAAATCATTAGAAATGCAGCGTGATTGCGCATTACGTGTAGCCGGTAGAGGGCGTATAACTTTGTTCTCCGTGGAGTATAAAACAGGTAACCAAAGCTTGTTAGAGTGCTCTGAACCGTTTACAAAGAAAGATCTGAGGTAGGCATGTCATTATACCATTTTCGAAGACAATATGAGCAGAGAGGGGGAGAATCATCGGTATGATGGAAGTTGGGTGGTCAGCTAGGCCAGTAGCTCGTCAATTAGGCCGCTCTGATTGTGTTGTGAGGAGGTGTTGGGACCAGTGTATCCGAGAGATGTCATTTACATGAAGACCAGGCTCAGGACGCTCTCGACAGACCAGTCGTAGAGAAGACTGCCACATCGTACAGCCAAATGCACGCGTACAGCCAAATGCTTTATCAATCGCCATCCAGGCATAGATATCACCTTCATTAGGGGCCCCTGTGTCTTCTCCAACCATACGAAGGCGCCTGGCTGAAGGACATTTGGGATCTCGGCGCCCATTGCGTGTGCTGCCCTTGACGCCCACCCATCAACGCCTCCAATTGGAGTGGTGCCACGCACGAGGAAACTGGACTGCAGCGGAATGGAACCAGATCGTCTTTAGCGACGCGCGCGCGAATCCAGATTAAATCTTAGCAGTGATGACAATCGTGTTCGTGTGTGGAGACCCCGAGGTAAACGCCTCAATCCTGCCTTTGCTTTACAGCGACACACCGCTCCCACAGCTTGTGTGATGGTATGGGGTGCCATTGCCTACAGTACACGGTCACCTCTAGTATTGATCCGTGGCACCATGACAGCCCAACGGTATGTCCATGACATCCTGCAACTACATGTGTTGCCATTCATGCAACGGCTCCCAGGAAACATTTCTCAACAAACAATGTTCGGTCTCACATGGCAAGGGTGTCACAAGACTGTCTCCGCACTGTTACTATCCTTCCTTGGCCTGCCCATTCCCCAGATTTGTCTCCAATCGAGCCTATTTGGGATAATTTGGGACGGCAAGTTGGGCATCCCACGAGTTTGAACGAACTAGAGGCAAGGTTACAGCAAATATGGAACGAAATGTCTCAAGATATCATACAGAACTTGTATGCCTTTATGCCCGATCGTATCGCATCGTGCATTCGCGCTAGAAGGGGTTCAACAGGATATCCTCTATTCTTTTGCCGTTTTCTCTGAAATAAATTATCCTTTTTCTTTGATTTTCTAATCATTTACTTATATCTAAGTAGTCATTATGTATGTAAAATTTTTTGTTTCATTTTGAGACTCCTTCTTGGTGCACTAATTTTTTTGTCCATGAGTGTATTTACTTAAACGAGTATTTTCCCATTGAATATTTTTTTTGTCAATGTATCATTTTCTAATGAATCGAAAATTTCAGAGCGAAAAATATACTTTATATTGAGCTTTACAGTAAGTGCTACAGCTAAAGTATCAACATTCAATCTTGATTTCTCACTTGTCCAAAAATTATTACGAACTGAAAAAACTCTTTCAATTTCTGCATTCGTTCCAGGTCAGCACAACGTAAATTCAATAAGAATAACTAAACTATCAAATGGAAAGTGTTCATTTTTGAAATGGTTATGTATTTCCACCTATCTTTTATCAATTTCAGCGTGCTGATTTACTAATTGTTCCAATTTATTAGAATTTCAATACGCACATTCAGCCTTTAATTTATTAACAGAGAATTGTCATCGATTTTAATATAAGGCATTTCTTTCTATAAAAACTCAATACAATTTTCTATATCTTGTGACGTCTTACGCGTCTTTTCTTTAACAAATCCTTTGGGTTCTTTGGGCCAGAATTAATGACAACTCTTTTCCAACCAAATCCAAGAAACGAGAAGTGAAGAGATGCAAATAATATAGGATAAATATAGGATCTTAGAGTAAGCGTGATGGCAATGTAATGGTAGTGTAAAAGAATGATAGACAATTGAAGTGCGTTGTGGCAGTGGATGATTATAGAAGTTCGTCGTTCAAGATTCAAGTTCTACGTGTCGTGGATAAACATATTGGTGATCGATTAGAAGTTAAACGTCAAGCTACATACCATTGTAGATAAAGGCAAGTTTATTACAGAATAATATAAGGTAGGATTGATTACTTATTATTATATTTGAAGATTAGGCGGTTCGAGTATTGAGAGTGGTCTGAATTATATTGTGTGTTGCGTATTGCGTCTCTCTCATCGTAGATTCTCTCATTAAGTATTTATATTATATTTGTTCAAAGTTTAAGTTGAATATCTTAATAAAGTCATATTAAGATAATGTTTGATTCTAGTTCTTACGATAACCCTACACCTCTAGCTCACGCTGACACTTCGAGGGATGTACTTCCAAGGGGAGGTACATCACAATCTGCCCAATTTACTTGCGATGAAGTCAAAAAATACAATTGAAAACTGTTATTTCCTGTGATATTTGTTTCAGACCACTCTTCGACATATTGGAAACATGTTTGGTTCATCTCTGAAAAGAGATTAACAGATAAATTTTTTTAAGATATTGAGAAGGAGGACAAGTAGGAGGATATTTTTTGAGGAAGGACAGAACCCATAAAAGGAGGACGGTTGGTCACCTTATTAATATAAATACCTCTAGTCGTACCATAAGTTTCGATATAAAAATTTGAGATCATCTGCTATGACTTAGACTCAACAGATGACTTTAAATTTCATCTTTAAATATCATTTTCAGTATGTATTTTTCGAAAAAAGTGTAATCTTTTTCGTAGACAAGAAGATATGAACAAAAGTATGAGCAAAGAACACACATAGAACAGAAGTATGCAGCAAATCTTTCTCTGCATAAAAAAAAGAGGAGAATGTTGAAGGCTTTTAAGAAAGTAGACATCAAAAGGTTATTCATTTATCGAACAATTAAGAAATTTTATGAGATTAATAGTGTTTCGGTCCGTATTCGAAGAGTGTGGTCGTCCGCACTCGGTGAGAACACCAGCTCTCGTCAAAGCAGTCAGGCAGAGCATTCGTCGATATCCTTGTAAAAACAAGGATTTTCTTGCTAAACGGATGATTTTGCCAAAAAGAATAATGTGTTGTATAGTAAATGGAAACCTTAGACCAGGGGTAAAAATGAAAACCTTAGACCTCAACTTGTTTTTTTCCGCCGGACCACGTACGCGTAAAAACTATTTCACGCGGACCACAACCTGAGGAATAATTGGGGGGCGAGTCACTATAATATCAAGGACATTTAAAATGCAGAAAATTGATCTAAATATTAAATCTCATAATTTTGGATTTTATTTTAAAACTATATTATTCTCTATCAAACTCAACTCACGAAAAATGTTTTATACAGTTTTTTACCCAGTTATGGGGGAATTCCGATTTTCTTTCATTGCTGATCTCCCCCCTCCCACCTATCTTGTTGCTGTTGCAAAGATTTTTTTTTAAGAAAGCGAATTTATACCTTATCTTCAATGAGATTCTTAAGAAAAAGAGCCATTTTGAAAAATTTGTGCTTAGTGGTAGTAACGAGTAAAATATATATGTTTTTAACTATAACATTTTTACGACAAATCAATCGAGTAGTTGAACAGAGTTTGTTTTTCTCTACGAAATAGTCAAGATCCAAATTGTCTTGAAACAACATATAGTATTTAGATATTTGTTGCTTGGAAGACATGATGGTTAATTAAAAATTAGATTTACCCATGAAATAGTCGCTAATCCACTGCTGTTTTTTATCACTAACCGTTACAATTGCAAAAAGGGAAAAAGTTATCTTGCAATTCGTACCAGCACGGCATTGATAGCAAAATTGATACATGTGATTGATAGAATTAATTACTAAATTTTTATTGCATAATTCTTAAATAATTTAATTTTTTAGTTCAACGGGCCACAGTTTGAGTATCGCTGCCTCAGACTAAAAGATAATCGAAGAATAATGACAACTTTATAATAAAGGAATTTAAGTGACATAGGTACCTTAAAGCAAAATACTGTAGTGGAGGAATACATATAACGGTCACAAATAAATATTTACAAAAAAAAAAAGATTGATGAGAACATTTTTGACGTTGAAGAATTTTTCAACCACTAGAATGACTCAACGAGTGTTCAAAAGGCTAATGAAAAGAAAAAACACTTTCTGAGTCCTCATCATCCGTAATGGTTTGTTGTCAGCTATGAAGGCGTCTAAAAGGTTCATTTTTGCGAGATTATCAAGATGCCTAGAATCGATTTACAGTTTATCGATATTATCATAGAACCGATAGTGAAGACCCTGAGGGTAAACTTATTCAATAGAAACAACGGGATTTTTCAACAGGATTCTACTTCTTCATAAGTCGAAGACGACCCAGCCTTGGTGAAAGAGAATGTGCCAAAATTCATAGAACACAAATATTGGCCTTTCAGCAATCCATTTTTAAATCCACTTGACTATCAATTGTGGTCAATATGAGAGGCAATGGTGTGTGCTGGCATGACAGTCTTAAGGTATCCGACTACGTTCGAAACCGTGATTTTAAAAAAGCGCATAAATAGATAATTTTCATGATATTAGAGTCACTTAGATTAGAATACATGTATAAAATTGTTTTAAGGACATTTTGACAAAAAAAAAACTACTTAAATACAATATTTCGGCAAAAAATTAACTTAGAATAACCTTTTTTCAAAATGCTCTCCTCTTGTGAAAAATGCTTCTATTAAAATAATATTTTGCCTGTATATAGCTCAGACCTCTGTATAGAGGCTCCACTATGATTTTTTAAAAATTCACATTATTTTCAGTTACAGCCCATTGAAATAATTATCGGTGTTTTTTTTTCTCAAAATTTCTTCCCTCTGTAGTCGTAAAACATGGATAAACCCAGTTCAAATTTATATACTTCAAAAATTATAGTTAAGCCTCTGTACAGAGATCTGAGCTATATACAGCAGTGTTTCTCAAACTTTCAATATTCGCGACCCAATATTCAATGATCACTTTCATCACGCCCCTCCCCTCCATACAATAACAATGTTTGAATTCAATAATACTGTATTTTGACACTAAATCTACAATATTACTTTACCTTCTTATATGCCACCAACGTCTCGCTCTGCCAAAACATTAATTTTCTGGACGTATATATAAGATCTTTTCCGTGCATTGCTATTCATAAAATTATTCCGAATGCAATAAAAGGGCCTTGACAGTATTTGCAAAGGATTCACTCAGGATGGCACTGGGGAGAGAATCGCGTAACTTAGGAGAGGAATTCATTATAAACCGTACAAACTATAAAGATAAGTAATAAAAAATACAAGCCCATGGGGTCACTGATAATTATCAAATTTGTTCTTAATTTAATACTGTTGAACTAATGATGAAATACACTCTGTCGCAAAAAAATATATGCACCCAGAAGAAATCAAGCTACAATCACGAAACTCGGCAAGAATGTAGTCTGGTAAAAGATATGCAAATGATTAAAATTTCGAAGCCAATGAGACAAGGCTAAGTGTGCTATGCGCATATTAGTTGCACAACTGGGAGAGTTTAAAAGCATGAGTACGAGCGCCGTACGGCTATCCAAACGAATCTGATGACTTTGATAGACGATATTGAGACTTAGGATGCCTCTAAGACGTAACCGGCGGCAGTACGAGCAGCTGACGGACTTTGATAGGGGCCGTATAATAGGCCTCAGAGAAGCAGGTTGGTCGAATAGACGTATCGGCCGCCACCTCGGTCGGAGCGATATGGTAGTTGCTCGGTGTTGGCAACAGTGGATCACAGAAGGTAGAGTGTACCGTCGCGGAGGGTCAGGACGTCCCAGGAACACAAATGATCGCGAGGATCGTGCAATCAGAAGAGTGGCCACTTCGGCACCAACAACGTCGCTAGCATCGATTCAACGCCACTTATCTCCTTCCAGACATCCAGTGGCATCAAGAGAAACCATAAGGAGACGACTGACCGAAGTTGGCTTGAGGAGCCGACGTCCGCTAAGACGCTTACCACTGACCCCACATCATAGGCAGTGTCGACTGGATTTTTGCCGACCTCGGGCAACTTGGAGTGTGACATACTGGAGACGTGTCATCTTCAGTGATGAATCCCGATTCAGTCTCAGTGATGATGACCACCGCACACGTGTCTGGAGGCGCACCGGCCAGCGGTCCGATCCGGCATTTATTGTCGAGCGGCATACAGCAATTTCACAAGGTGTGACAGTGTGGGGAGCAATTTCTTGGGACACACGATCATCTTTAGTGGTCCTTCAAGGCACTTTGACAGCTCGCAGATACGTTAACGCCGATTGTGCTACCCATGCTATCAAGTCGCCCAGGTGCCATTTATCAACAGGATAATGCTCGTCCACATACTGCGCGACTCTCCCAACAATGTCTTCAAGGATATGACGTCCTACCATGGCCTGCCAGGTCACCATATCTTTCGCCAATAGAGCATGTCTGGACGCGCTGGGAAGGCAACTGCAGCCGTCCCGAGATACAGGAGAATTAACTGCGCAGATGCAAAGACTATGGCAGGATCTTCCACAGGGGGTCATAAGTGATCTAATTGAATCGATGCCACGCCAAATTTCGGCTTGTATAGCTGCCAGAGGTGGCTTTACTACTTACTGATTTTAACCTTTTGCAAGCTGTAACCGCTTAATAAAATGATATTTTGTTCTGAATTTTTAATCATTTGTTTATTTTCATATACACTACATGCAAAAACCAAATTTTGTGAATGTAGCTCAATTTCTTCTGGGTGCATATATTTTTTTGCGACAGAGTGTATATACATAGCAAAGTACTGGTACATTTATAAGTGTATTATATCAGTGTAAATGAGTATTTTATAATTTATTATACCAGAGAAAGTATTTTGTTTACTTTCAGTAAATTTATAAATTTTTTAAATAATATTTTGTTTTCGACTTTTCAATAGGCTCGCGTCCACCCTCATAGAGTTATCACGCCCCCCAGAGAGGGCGCCCCACAGTTTGAGAAACGCTGATATACAGGCAAAATATTTTTATAATGGAAGCATTTTTCACCAAAGGAGAATGTTTTGAAAATGGGTCATTCCATGTTCAATTTTTGTCAAAATATTGCACTTAAATAATTTTTTATTGTAATACTATTCTTAAAACAACTTTATATACATTGTTTAATCTAATTGACACTAAATATCATAAATATTATCCATTTATACGCTTTTGCAAAATCACGGTTCCGAATGCAGTCGGATACCTTAAGCGTTCTTTAACGATGAACGTATGATTGAATTGGTGACGGAAATCCACCATGGAGGTAGTGCGTGCCTTGGTAGACGATCGGCCAAGTCAAAAGGTGATCATTTTGAATAAAAAGTGCAACGTATTAAATTTAAAGGTAAAATAAGAATTTAGTTTAGAATTTCACTGCAAAGATTATTATTTTTATTTTGTCTCTTTTATAATAGCATCAGAACTTATGCCGTGACTAGTTATTACTGCTCTTATTTCCCAATACTCTTCGAAGATCTATCATTGTCAAACTATTAACGTTCTTCGTATGTTGTAAAATCTACGTGTGGTGTTCAGTACATGTTAACAGGAAATTGATTGCAGCAATAATTTAAATTTTTGAAAGCAGAGACAAAGAACTTGAAAGTAAATAAATAATTCAGTCAACGTTAATTAATTTCGAAAGCAAACTTTTTTTTCAGTGAAAATCAGAGAATACATAAAATTATGTTTTTGAAAATGGGTTAAAATCTGCATTATCTATTAAGAGATCAAATGAAGATCACAAAAAATATAGCTATCGTTTAAAGAGCAATGAAAAAAATTTGGGTTATCCATCTTCTATTTTTTAAAAATAATATTTATATTTTTAATAAAATCCTGCAACACACAAAAGGGAAATAAACTATTTATGCAATAACGTACTGACAAATACTTTCTGTAGAAATTCTTCATACTATGTATATTTTCGCTTTAATTAAAAATTATAAAAATATAAAATCCAAGCAACATTTGAGTTATTAAGGAAATCTTTGGATAAAATAATTTATTGGAAAAAGTTAATGATCAAAATTAATTTTCTAAAATTGTTATAAATAGTGATAGATGCTTGGGGGCAATATTTTCACATTAATTCATGCCAGAACTATATTGGCGTAGCCACTTTTATTGTTCAAGATTAAGGAATATTTACATTTCGTCAAGACCGAGCAAATCATTCAGATAAGTACACACAAATTGGTTCTTATTCTTTAGAGCAGCGATACTCAATCTGCGGGATTTCCTGAGAGGCCGGTTCATGGCCCATTGCACTAAGAAATTCAAATATTTAAAAACAATGTAATAAAAATTTAGCTAAAAATTCTATTAATGAAACAATCAAACTAATCAATTTGTTTTTTTAGTATAAATAATAATAAAAAATTATGTAAACCAGAGAATTGGTCATGGATAAAAGTAAATCGAAAGTACCCCATAACTTAGTAAAAAATACATTAAAGTAAATATTGTGTGTGTGTGTTTGATGTTAATATAGTATTAGAATAAAACCAGAAAATATAAGAGTTTTAATATTTTGATCAATTTTGTTTTGTCCAATGTTGTTTTGGTCTTGCACTGTTTTGTTCCCCATTATCCTCCTGTTGCACCCCACGCGCAATACATGTCACATGAATGTGGCCCGGCGAGAAAGAGGTTGAGTACTCCTGCTTTAGATTGTTTGGTTTGCACATATTGCGTATCTTATTAATGACAACCTTAAACAAAAGTAATTTATTGCAAATCTTTTTCTAATCATTTCGAGTTCTATTCAATGGCTCCCCCCTTCTGCATTTAGATCCCCCCAGAAAACATAATACTGAGCTTTATCTTCATCCCCGACCAACAAGAAGAGGCCGCGACAATGCATAATTAAAACACATGAAAAGAAAAATTAACTTTCATAGCTCGAGCAACACTTTGATTTCACAGTAAAATTATTCTAAGAATGTCGTTGGTTATCAAAAACGCTAGTTAACATAGTTGATTATTATGTTATATGAAAGAGTACTAAAGAAATATGTGTTGCTTATCTAATATGTATCAATAAATATACGCTCAATTACCTCCCTTAATATATTTATTTGTAATGATAAATGAGACAACTAAAAATATACATTAATTTCTCCACTTGTTATAAATGTAAAATTCAACCAAAATTTCGAATTGTTATTTTAAAAAAAATGCTAAATACATAAACTGTTTTACAAAATTATATATACACATATTTAAATTTCTAAATATTTTTGAATCGATCATAGAAAAAAACTTCAAGCAAATATGTTCGTCCTGTTGTTTCAAGACAACAAATAAAATTTATGAAACTAATTTTTAACTATAGATAAAAATTTTAATAAAATTTATAAAGTACGTATAGTGTGATACTAAGTCAGATTCTAAATTACAAATTAAGAATTTGACTCGTTATAAAGAAAAAAGATTTTTCTTTAAAAAAAGATGAAATTCCAAATCTGTCTACATTTTATATTACCATTCTGAAAAAGGTTGAAATTATTATAAACACATTATAGTTATGAAACAGAAGAATGGCCTAACTTTATATTCCCCATCATATAAAAATATTGGAACCAAACATCAGAAATATTTCAAATCTTAATAAGTAGAAACATATATATGCCGTGGGTAGCCTAGTGGTTAGAGCATCGGACCCCAGACCGGAAGGCCTGGGTTCGATGCCCGATGCCACCAAACACCCTCCGAGTACACACGGAGTACGTGCTCGTTAAGTCAGTGAGTCCGAAGTCTTGTGGGCTGAGTCACGAGCGCAGGGACTGAAGAATATTTCCCTCCCCTTCAGTTCTATGCAGAAATTGTGGAGGTGGAGATCGGTGGTGTCCCCATCTATCGTCTCTTCGGGGAATTTCGCCGAGCTAAATGGTACTGTCACCTGTATGGTGCTCAAGGCCAACGACAGGCGTACCTCTTGCCCATGCCACGATGAATTTCGTGGGCCTCGATCTGACTACGTCAGACAGGTGGCATTAGAAAACAACAACAACATATATATCTAATTCAAAGTCACTTTAGAAAATGTTCAGTTAAGTTGTTTTAAATGTTTGAAGGAGATAAAGTTGTTTCATTATTATAATTTAGGACTCAAATTAAGTAAAATGCTAACAACTAGTTAAAGAAAAATGGTACTCCTATAAAAATAATTTCTTGAATTTTGTTAAGCCGATTAAAGAAATTATTTCATGAATAAAAAAAGCATCTATAAAAATAAAAAAAATTCGACAGTTTTTAACTTGAAATCAATGGCAATCACAAAATATTAATTGAAAGAATTTGAGGGATTTATCACATGACAAACTTATTCTTTTTTGTGATGATACATGAGATGATTAAAAAACATAATATTTTTATTTCTACATATTATTTCAGAATACATATCTTCCACATATGGAACCCTTTTATAGACTATAAATAATTAATAAGTCAGCAAATAATATTTTTCTTGATAATTAGTAAAAATAACATAACTATTTTTTTCAAAAAAGTCTATTTCATAAAATTGTCTTTCCAATCTGTTTTAAGATCGCTGTTTTGTCATTCTACGTATGTGTTTTGTTCCATAGTAATTTTTGTGTACTTTTTTATGTAAAAGTATATGAAATCTATGTTTGTGTGTGTGTGTACCTTCTTAATGCTAAAGCTAATAACTATAAGAAAAAAAAGAATTTTTACTTTTTTATAGTAAATACTAAGGTTAATTTTTTTACTGAATATTTTTTTACAAAAGAATAGATAAATACTGTCGCTCATACGGATTCCCAAGAATTCATGATGATTTTGTGTTGATAATAGCATTTTCTAAGCTCCTAATCCTAATCCTGATAGCGTTCTTGTTACTAAAAATTGAAACTACATCTTTTCAAATAATAGACCTAATGTTGCAACACTTGTACGGGAATTATGCCGTTCTGTTTGTTCATCAAAAATTTTAATTCATAATTATGCAACATCTAAATATTCTAATTCAGTATATGATAAACATTTTATGTTATTATTAATTTTATTTTAATAGGTAGTTATAGTTTTGGCATGATAAAATGTGTATAGATGATTTCTGAAAAAAAAACTAAATAGTCTCGGTTTATACATCTCTTCTTTGACTTAAGTGTTCATAGGAATATTAGTTATAAATTCATAAAGCTCAGTAAGTCTCTGTAATCCCAAAATGGTACATATAATTGAAATTTACTTTAAATAAAAACATTAATTATCTGTATATTATGTTCCTTCCATCAAAAAAAGTCATTGCACCAAATTAATTCAGAATTCCTATTAATTTCAAATAATTAAATCCAATAGTTAAAATAGTATATACCATAATATTAAATTCTGTGAAATTTGATGGCATACATACTTAAAGTATTTTACAAATTATTAACAAATTAATATAATTTGGATTGAAATTTATATAATGTACATTAATTAACAAAGTATAAAAGTAAAAAGTCAAAATAAAATTTGTAATTTGTTGTTGTGGTTAATGCCACCTGTCTGACGTAGTCAGAACGAGGCCCATGAAATTCATCGTGGCAAGGGCAAGAGGTACGCCTGTCGTTGGCCTTGAGCACCATACAGGTGACAGTGCGATTTAAGCTCAGTGAAACTTCCCCGAAGGGACGATAGATGGCGACACGACCTCTATCTCCACCTCCACAATTTCTGCAAGTGAACTGAAGGGGAGGGAAATATTCTCCAGTTCCTGCGCTAGTGAATAAGCCCACAAGACTACGGACCCACTGATTTAACGAGCACGTACTCCGTGTGCACTCGGAGGGTATTTGGTGACATCGAGCATCGAACCCAGGCCTTCCGGTCTGGAGTCCGATGCTCTAACCACTAGGCTACCCACGGTCAATTTTGTAATTTAACTACCCTAAGTAAAAATTCATAAAATTCAAATAAGTTTGCGATTTCACTAATATCTTAGTCAAATTATGTAGATTTTAATATGACACATTTTTGATGAAAAATTTATAAATGCAACTTTTCTTTGATCCCTAATGATAAATAACAAAACAGCGATAATATCCTTGTCGTACTGGTCTCTAATTCTCAAGTTTCTTATGGGTCTAATATTTATTAATAGTCAGAAGAAGGGGTTTGAATTTAGATCCAAGTCATAAATATACGAAATTTAAAAAAAAAAACAGTACGATGTTTATAGATTTTTCTTATTTATTTACTTATGAAAGAAGAACTCAGTAATAATAAGATAGATATAGATGAAAAAAATAATCAGAAATAGTAATCTCTATTTTAAAAAAAATAGCAAATAATGGAGCTAAAAAGAATAAGATATTTTGAAATTATCAATTTGTCTGACAATGTTCATTTCTAATGCCCCTCTTTTTCACTTAAAATTTGAATGAGAAGTTTTTTTTTTCTCCTTCTTTTATAAAGGTTTTGCATCACTAATCCATGTTATTTTTCTTGAAACAGGTAGTTTAAGTTCTGCATTAGCTTTTATTAAAAGAAAATTAACGATAATTATGTTTAAGTGCAGTTATCTTGCTTTGAATTCTTTAACATATTCTATTCGCTTTTGCAGTGGGGAAAAAATTGGTTGTCCAAATACTGAATTAGGAAAAATAAATTAATAAAAGAAAGCATAACGATAACAGGACACCAATATTCGGACAATGCACAGGAAATTTTTTTTATTATGAAATACGGAAAATGAACTTTTAATAATGTGACTTACTTCGGAGTTTGGATTTGTAGAGCTTTTTTTACGTTTTAAATGAGCAACTAAAAATTAATTGATAAAAATGGAGTTAACTCTCAAAAAAATTTTTAAGTGGGAAGCAAATTTATATTACAAAATTTGAAATTATTTTATACTCGTGGTGATACTTACATATTATCGCAACCTATTGGCGACATTATATGAAACGAAGCACATGGTTGCCAATTCAGCACGTACGATACATAGGAAATCGGGGTTGCCAATTTGGCGAGTCATTAATAGAGTTGGCGATTGTTGCGATAATACGTAAGTACCCTCGTGGTTTTTAATTTGAATCAATTGTAAACATTTAACAACTGCTTTGTTCCTTTGCAGAAATTCAAATTAAATATACTGAAAAATTTGGTTTTGAAAATCTAACATTTACATTAATCGCAATATTAGTAATTAACAGCTCTTTATACTAGTAATAATTATAAGCCTTAAATAAATTAAGTTGGAAAAACTAATGCACAATTATATTGAATGACAATGATAAAGTGATTAGAAAAAAGACGGAGATATTTTATATTGACAATATTGTGTGAAAAAAAATTCCTAATATAATTTTTTTAGCTATGTTGTTGTTTACTTGATTTACGAATGAAAAATGTGATAAAAATTAAAAGGTAATAAAAAAATCTTTTATATGTAACTTCAAATATATGTATAAAAATTTAATTGATTAATAAGTTAACATTTAAAAGCTCACATGATGTGAATAGTCTCTACTTAGTGTAATCATCTATTCCAGCGGTTCTTAAACTTTCGTTCGCCGCGGCCTTCCTTTGTGTTTTATCTTGACTTCGCGGACCCCCAAGGATTTGAATACACTTCTCTGACACTCAACACAAAGTTGAATGATTTAAAGGTTCCTCAATAATCCTAAGACTTCCTCTAATACTTATATAGAATATTTGAACACTTTTTTTTCATTTAGGAAAGCAATAATTAAATATTGTGTAAATTGTATTAAAATTATACAAAAATTTATTAGGACGGTATTACACATCTTTTAATTTATCCACGAAGTCTTTCACAGTTGTAAAAGAAGAAAATCATTATACTGAACAAGAGATCTCTGCGGACCCCCTGTAATTCCAAGAACTTTTTTCTCAAAAACGAAGCCAAAAAAAAAAACAATAATTTTACTATATACTACTTATTTCATCATTTCTTAAAATAATCTTATTAATAAAATTCATCTAATATGAATAGCCTCAACACATACAAAAAAATGAGAATTTATAAAAAAAAATTTGTGGAATATTAAATTAACTAAAATTTTAATTATTTAACATCTTATTTTAAGGCAATTATTTTCAGAATCGTAATTTTGAAAAAGCATAGAACTAAATGATTTTTTCAATACTTAGCATCAGTTGGCTTAGAATTTTTTAAGAATATGTCATTCTTTATTTTTTTTTGCCGAAAAATTGCATTTAAATAATATTTTTCTAATAATATTTTTAAAACAATTTTATACGTATATTCTAATTGAACTGACACTAAATATCGCAAAAATTATTCATTTATACTCTTTTTCAAAATCAAGGTTCCGAAAGTAGCCAGTCACTTTAAATTTTATCAGTTTTTAAGGATTTAAATCAGTGATTCCCAAAGTGGTCTATATAGACCCCAGGGGGTCTATGACAATTTGCAAGGGGTCCACATCAGCAGTTTGAGGGTCTATGATAGTGGTTTTCATTGAACCAGATCATGATTTTAATCTTTTAAAAAATTTTGATCTATTGGAAACCAGATTTTACCAATTTAACATTAACTAAATTTACTGAGGTTGATTTGTGGTTATTAGATGACAGCATAAATTTTACTAAGACGAAGACCATTTCAGCATTTCTTTCCAAAATTAAGCTAAAGAAGTATAATATTGGACATCGCGGATTTTCTCAATTTGACACAGACAGTCTGTCAGGAAATTTTAAAATACGTTCAACATTTAAATGCCCTTACTCAGATTTTGAAACTAGGTTTGAGATTGCTTTTTTTATAGGAATACATCAGTATAGACAATAAAAGATTTCATATAGTCACTTTGAGAAAAAAAATATGTCATATTACAATAGGAACTGATCAGAATAGGTCCTAAAGAAGATCTTGAAATAAAGTTTAGAAACGGATGTCAGCAATTTTGGCTTTAAAAAGATATACCTGATATTTGTCGCAAATTATGGAATATAGTGAGAAAATTTTTAATTGTTTTCCCTTGTGATATGGAGTTTCACTGAGTTCGCCAATCTCAAAAACAAAAGAAAAAAGGGAAAGAAAAAAGAACTCGGCACTTTACTAACAAAGGAGATTTAGGGTTAAAACTGACAAGATTGATAATTAAATGTTCAAAATTTGTTATTGAAGCACCAGATTCATCCCCCTCATTAAAAGCATTCGTTTGTTGTTCAGTTATTTTAAGTAACAGTTATTTTATGTATTAATTTGTTTTTAATTTTAATTCCTTAACATGCGCTTCTTAAGTTTTAAACGCTATATTTCATTAGAGCTAGAAATTTAATTCTTTTAAAGTACTAGCACCGACTATCAAAAAGTCATTTAAGTTGATAAATTTGCACAAATTTAACATTAGGTAAGAGAGCAGGGGTCTACCCGAAACTAAAAAACATGGCAAAAGGTATATGAGACAAAAAATTTGGGAACATCTGATTTAAATCTACTTAAATTTACCTTGCTTGTAAAATTTATTCTGTAATAGAATGAAGTTTTGAATTCATAGAACAGTTAAAGTTTTAAATAGTATAAAGACATCACACAGTATGGAAAAGAAATTAAAAAAAAATTACGTTCTTAATGTCTGACCGTAACATTATTGGAGGCGATTGACGGTTGGTTGATTTGTGTTTTAATGAGCAATTGCTGTGAGACCATTGTATGCCATATAAAATTAGAAAAAGATATATTGAGATTTTATATTCGTTTTTTTATTAGTTTTTATTAGTTTTTTTTATTACGAAAATTTTCTTAAAAAATACTTTGAAAACTTAAGTATGCTTTAAGTACGTTAAGGCTTACAAATTTGCTTGAAGATCTGGGAAAAAATATCTTACAAAAATAAGTAAGATTGCTTGAAACAGTTCACACATCTCAATTAGAATACACTGCTATTAAACACCAAAATATATTATTATGAAATAAACTATTAAGGTATCCGACTACGTTCGGAACCGTGATTTTGTAAAAGAGCATAAATGAATAATTTTCATGATATTTAGTGTCACTTAGAGTAGAATATATGCATAAAATTGCTTTAAGGACATTTTGACAAAAAAATTTATTTAAATACAATATTTTGGCAAAAAATTAACTTAGAATAATCTTTATTGCAAATATTCTCCTTTTGTGAAAAAATGCTTCTATTATAATAATATTTTGCCTGTATATAGCTCAGACCTCTCTACAGAAGCTCAACTAGAATTTTTGAAATATGTAAGTTAGAAGTGGATTTATTCATATTTAACGACAACAGAGGGGAGCAATTTTAAAAAAAAACGTCAATAATTATTTCAATTGGTGGTAACTCTGAAAATAATGTGAATTTTTCAAAAATTCTAGTTGAGCCTCTGTAGAGAGGTCTGAGCTATATACAGGCAAAATATTATTATAATAGAAGCATTTTTCACAAAAGGAGAACATTTGGAAAAAAAATTATTCTAAGTTAATTTTTTGTCAAAATATTGTATTTAAATAATTTGTTTTTGTCAAAATGTCCTGAAAACAATTTTATGCATGTATTCTAATCTGAGTGACAATAAATATCATAAACATTATCCATTTATGCGCCTTTTTAAAATCACGGTTCCGAACGTAGTCGAATACCTTAAGTGCCATTTATAATGCTACTGAAAGAAAGATGGATGTAAACATTTATTCAATACATATCAAGCAGAAGATATGTTTTATTGAAGCAAGAACTCTATCCCTTTCTTCGCCTCTTTTCATACCATCCTTGGGTATTGCTTAAAATGTCTAAATTATTCGATAACAAACAATGCAATTTTGTTATTTTAATTTTAAAAAAGATAAAGTGATTAAGAAAATAATTCACCTCAAGAGATTTTCGAATCCAATGGGTGCCAAGTCCGTAATCCTGATGACTTTCGACTTGTCCGCCATATCCCCATAGAACATGGCTTCGAAGACTGGCGAGGTCATGGCCAGCAGAACCCTGTGCCCCACATACTTCTTAGACGCCGAGGGAGGGCCCACGATGAACGTCACATCGCTCAGGGCTGTGTTCTGGAGGAGGGACGAAGTCCTCTGCAGAACTTTCTCGCTCTCCATGACGATTGGTCACTGTGGCTGCCTAAATGACCATTGCCTGCGTATGCCAAAAAGAAAGAGAGAAAAGAAAAATATGAAAAAGGAGTAGTCAGAGGGATTAGAAAACATGGGTACTATTAATTCCTGAGATTACATTGTCGACCCACATCTGCGCGTTTTGTTTCCATTTTGGTACGGCCGTGATTAGAGGTCTGCAGATATCTCGAGCGAAGAGCAATTTTGTTATGGACAGTGGATTCGTTTTGCATATCGAAGCGGGGGACGTCCACCAACCGTCCCAATGACCTAGATCCCTCTCTGTTCCTTAATTATGTGGAATATATTCCGACCTACTTAGGTACCATGTTTCTTTTCTAGACGCGCAATTCGGCTGCATTGCCAGATCCGTTCGATAGGGAAGAAAAGGTTGGAATTAATTAAATATTTAGACGGATTAATTATCGTCTGTCTCTGAATGCTGATATCTTTTGCGAAGAGATTAGCTTTTGAAAAATCGCCTGAATGTACGAAAAGCTATTTACATTCTAATGCTATTTTAAACTGAAATGTCTGCTTTGGGAGAATTAAATAGAACAGCATGGGACTATCTGATTAAACTGTATTTAAGGTCCATTTGTAACATTTTACGTGACTGGTGTTCGTTTAAATTAGTTTTTTCTGAGTAACTTAATTTGTTCTATCGTCCTTTTAGTAAAATTAGGTTTTAACCAAAGTTTTATCAACATAGATATAGCTTAATTTTCCATTTTATGCCTAGATGCAGAAATGTGGACGTGTCTTCTTTTTCTAACTGCTTGTGTCTTACTGATGGAATAAATTACAAACAAGGGAATGTTATATTTTAGAACTAAAAGAAGGAATAAATAAACTTTTAAAATATGTGAAAGTTTATTAAAAAGTTCGAAAACAGAAATGCTGTATATATAAAATGTAATATATATTATATACAATAACAATTTTTAAATTCTATATACAATCATGGGTGTTTTATAAATTTCATACAAAATATTTTCCACTCTGAAAACCATACCAAATCTTAATTATCTAGTAAATTCCACTCGTCTGTTATAATCGTATTATTACAAGCAAAAATTAAAAAATAAATTAAATTTATTTTTTTAATTCCCGTAATTCATATATTTGACTTAAGAAATGGTTGAAAATAATAACATTAATCAACGAATGAATAACGAATATTATTAATTAAATTAATAAGATATTAAAAAAATGCAAAGCTTTTTAATAACGAATACGACGGCATTAATGGAATTTTTATTTAAAATGAATAACATTTGCTTGTTTTTCAATAAAAATGTTCAAAATGTACTTCAATACTAAAATTAATCGCATAAATTAATAATTAAATCCTTTCGAATTATTGTTATAAATATAATTAAGTCAAAAGCAATTTTGCAGCAAAAGCAAATGTTCGAAGATGATCTATTTAACACTCTACAAATTTCTTATACATCTCTTCAAAAGACAAATGAATATGAAAGGATAAACATTTGTGCAAACGATAAAATAAAAATTAGATTATGAAAGCTATTTAAATAATCAGCTTTTTGAGATGACATGAGATTTGAGTTAAATGACAGTAAGAAGTTGACTGCAAAACAATGATTACAAAAGTATATAAGAATACAAATAATAATAATACTTGTCACCAGAGTTACATCTCTGAAGAAAAAAAATACTTTTATTTTCAAATTAGAAATAGACAAATTTGATTTCTTTTCAAAGGAATACCTGAATAGTAGCGATTGTTAAAAATTTTCTCCCTCCTTTTTTCGTATCTCAGAATTTCTTTTTAAAAGAAAACGCTTTTTTTTCATACTATAAGGGATATTTCCTGAAAAAAATGAATCTGTATTGTAAGGAATTTAGTGTGATGACACGACTATTTCTCTCAATGTAAGATGCACAAAATTTTATCTTTTGAAATATTAGGTGTTTAGATAATTAAATTATTTCAAAAGAATAAAGCTTAAAATTTTGTGTGGGTTTCTTTTTTTTCACGTTTAAAAAATAAAAGTTTTGAAATGCTCTATTGATCTGCTTTGTTCTAGATACAATTGAAGTTATGCATGGATTACTTATATAAATGACATTTTGTTATCTTTATTCTTCATTTAATTCGATTTTGGTTGTTCGATTACGAATAAATTTACAATGTGAAGTACATTTTTTGTACAGTTATACAATATGCTGGGCCGAAGTCTCAATGATAATTGCATTAAAATCTGTTTTGAGAATTATATGATTACCTGAAGAATTTGTCCAATTTTTGTTAATATCCCAGGAAAATTCCTTTTTTATTAGTAGATATAATTTTTCATTATACTTTCAAAAAATATGGAGCATTATTAAAAAGTTTGGTTTTAAAAGATAGAAGTTATTGGACTAGTATGTTATATATTCGTGGTATCCGACTACCCAAAAATCATAATTTTTTTCAAAAATTGACAATTTTTTTTTATTTTATAGGCCATCTTATTAGCTTAATAAAAATACCAAGCTTTTTATTTTCCATTCACTAGAACAAAAATTACAGGTGTTTTAATAAAAGAAGATACCTTAACTTTACAAAAGATGTCTAACTTTAAAATGCGTTTTACTCGAAATGTGTTTTTTTCGAATAACTCAAACGAGGATAGCGATTGCTCAAAAAGTTTTGATAATAATTTGCTGAAATTTTTTTGTGGTTGTTTTGTATAACAGTAGAAGTGTTTTGACCTTCAGATTTATCAATCACTGTTTTATTTCAAAATTTACATTCCTTTATGGGAATATAATAACTATTTCATATAGTTACTAAGATAGAGTGCTCTAGTTTTTGTAAAAACTAAAATATCTATTATCATGAAAGTCATTTCAAACATGAATAACAAAGTAACACATTAAAATTGAAAATTTGAGAATTTGTTCAAAACATTTTTGTACAGAGCGGGCCCCGTTTATGTAATTTTTTGTACATTTTCACCGGTTTTTTCCCCTTATAATAATAATAAAATTTTGTTCCATTTTCAATTTTACGATTTTTTCCTTAAAATATACTAAATAAATCTAAAAATCCCCAAAAAATCTCTACATCTCCATTTTTTCAAAAAAAAATTGACGCAAGTAGTCGGATACCTTAAATAAACATTGTATGTAGGAACACAATGCCGGTTAAAAACAGTTTTGATATTTATCAATTATTTCAATTATGGCATACTTATTGGAGTTTACTATAGGGCATGCAAAATCGCAAATTAAGAGAAAACTTACGGGACACATTGAACACATGGCAAATTTTAACACATTTTATTTAATAAAAATTAAGTATAATATGTTATTATGCACAATTTTAATCCTGGAAATCTATAAGAAGAAACATTATAATACGCTTATAACTTCTGTTTTAAAAATACATTATACTCTTTATAGTATAAATACATTTTATATATTGTTATGATGATTCTACAGGGAAAATGTACTGAGTTTCCACCTAATTTTGTTTTTCAGTCTTAAGAAAATCAATCCTTTAGACTTATCTCAATTTTTAGAATACTTCTATGAACAATTTTTGCTTGATAACGAATTCTACAGAATTAAAATATTACATTTTTAATTGTAATTTCCGATTTTGTTTTTTAAATACGCATTTGAAATCAGAACTGTCATAAGCTAAGTTTTTAATAGAAAGCTTTCAACAGAACAAATTTACTATTTTAATAATGGGATTCTTTCATACACCCGTGCATACGGTTGTATGCCTTAATATTAAAAATTACAAAATAATCAATTGAAATGATTATCAATAATTTTAGCAATTGTTAAACAACTAATCCGAAAATGTTACGTTTTTCCTGTTATCTAGTATTCTCAATGTTCTTGAACTATTCCAAAGTAATACATTTCAATGTTTGAAGTATTAGAACAAGCAGTGTCATTTTTTTTAATTTGAAAATGAAACAATCTGTCACAAGCAGAAACACTTATTTTTCTGTCTCAAACAAAATGTTGGCATAGCCGACTAATCCTTGCTGTCAGTATTGGAAGCTACCAAGAATTGACATCATGATTCACTCTGAATCATAACCGTGATTCTAGGACAGCCCCTAGAGTTTAACAGAACAACTCTCTACTAAATTATCTTCCTTAATAAGTAGACCCAAATCATCGTTTATCTCCAAAGCAAAGGCAGAGAGTGTTGCCAGATTAAATGCTTTTACATAATAGCTACTTATATCAATTTTTAGGAAGCCACATTACACAAGAATACCTCGCATAGAAATTAGCCTCTTCCCAGAAACGAAAAAAAAAAATGTATAAAAATGACGTAATCGATAACCACGCCCACTCGTCGAATGATTGACGTCCCCCAAACACTTTTCGTTATCTGGTTGGTTGGCTTTGTATTTTCTTTCATAGCTTAGATTCTAATCATTGGGGTTTGAAAGATGAAGTTAAAGTGAAAAGTGCCACTTGAGAGTTACTGACGCGATAACGTGCATTTTTGAACAAATGAAGAAGAATGGTTTCGATCTCTTTATTTCAGAATCATAGGGTATGGTAATTATTTACAGAAAGGGAAGGTCGACTGTACATTTAAAAAATTTTTAGTTACCATTGGGAATGGAATTTAAGTGGATTTTACTTTTTTGCATAAATTAGGCAAATTATGTCAAGTATTATGAATTCATTTGTTCCCTAAAAGCTACTTGAAAAATTTTGCTACACAATTAAATATGATGGATTGGATATGATTATGAAACATTGCTAGGATGAATTAGTTTTCTTTTTACTGCCATCAAAGTGATGGATTTTGTATGATTGCATGAATTTTTATAAATCTGTAAAATAAGTCTCATTTTATAAAATAAATAATTTTCTTTTAAAAAAAGGCCTTTTCTGCAAAAAAAGATTTATGCTCAAAATTAAATGTTGAACTAAATACAAGAATAATTCTTAAAGAAAAATTCCTCAGTGAACCTCATCATGTAAGGCTTTATATGTAGAAAAATATTTAACTTCTAAATATTCTTTGAGAACGTCGGAAATTTTTTGCTGAAAATCAATTTAATCCAACTAAAAATCTTACTTTGATACACTTTTAGAACTAAATAAATCAAAATATTTCTCATAAAAACAAAGAAATTCAATAAATCAAAATTTATTAAACTTTTTGAATATTTTTAAGTCATAAAAAGTAATCACGTTATTTCTCTAGATAGCTCAAAAATGAGTTTTGCCTTGAAATCAATCCATAACATTTAATTTTGTTATTGTTTCGGTTCACAGTGATATTTTTAGAATGAATAGTTTTTATGTAATTCCTTACATTTAACAATGGCAACAACAATCAAAACATTGCTTAACTTTTTAATAAAGGTTTTATATTTTTAAAAATTAATCACACACACACAAATTTTTTTTCATACTATTACTAATAATTTTGACTGAAGGAAAAAACTTAACAGTTTTTCAAGAATAAGATAATTTTTCGAAAATTATCAGCGTAACATAATCAATATTTGAATTTTAAAAAAGTGAATTAAAATTAAAATACTTTATTAAACAAAACTGTATTTAAAGTTGACACACACAAACGCACTGCTTTCCTTCAAGATATAAACTCAATAAATCATTTGCATCAGTCCGATAATATTATTTGAAAGTAAAGAAATATGAAGGGGAAAAAAACATACATTTCTTTTTAACAACAAAAAATAGTTTGGGCCTGTTGAGTTAATTTTTGTGATTTCTTATATGCATCCATTCCTTGAAAAGAGTTTATCTTCGCAAGACAGAAGCAAAGAATTCGAGATCGGCATTTATTTTAAACTAAATGCTGGTCAGTGGCGTAACGTATACCCCCGCACTGCGGGGTGAGGTGAGTGAGTGAGTGAGTGTAGGGTTTTATGGCGCAAGAGCCAATTTTGGCTATACGGGGTGGGAAGGGGACAGGGACTCTAAGGATCCCAAAGCTTGACTGACGCGAAGTACGTATTTGGGCTTGGGGGCCAAAATCTGAGTTTTCAGGGGGCCCTGATATTCTTCATTACGCCTCTGATACTGGCCAATTTACATTTATGCTTATTCGATATTGCTAATGTGAAATTCAATCAAGTATATCATTTGCTCAAATGTCAAAAAACTATCTGAAAATGTTAACTGATTGATTGATTGGTTGATTGCTTTAATAACGTCCCGCTTGAAGCAACACGAGGGCTTATTAACGGTGGACCGCGATCATGTGACAAAGCACTGAGCTGTATCCAACTCTCCAAAGTTCCCCATCACACCAACGTGAAGACTTTGAGTCTCAACAGATTTATTGTACTTAAAAGTATCTGACTACCGTAAAATTGAAAATTTTGCCAAAAATTGACATTTTTTTTCTTCAAGATTTTATTTTATGGGCCATCTTATTAGCTATATAAAAATATCAAGTTCATCCTTTTCCTTTCACTAGAACAAAAACTATAAGTATTTTAGTAAAAGCAGATGCCACTCCTTTAAGCAAGATGTCATACTTTAAAATGGTGTTTAACTCGACATGTGTGTGTGTGTTTTTAAATGCTCAAACGAGAACAGGGGTTGTTCAAAAAGTTTTGAAATGAATTAACTGCAATTTTTTTGTGTATGTTCTGTATAATAGTAGAAGTGTTATAACCTATTAGAGAATTATATAAATCTGTGTGTATAATGGTTTATAAAATTAATTAAATTCAAATTTTTAAATAAATTTACAATTCAGTGAAATATTTGAAATATTCATCATTTCCAGAATATTTTTTTCTCTCAAATAGATCTAAAGCATATAAATGGAATGTTTTAAATATCAAGAATGAAAAAACAAAAAGCTGATAAGGTTATTTTTTCTAAGTTACCTCAAGTTCAAATGTGGGGACACTAAAACTCCTTCAACGGAGGACTCGTGGCCCGCAGACCACAGGTTGAAGACCCATACTCTAAGTGATGGGCTTTTAGATGCATCAGGATTTGAAAACTACGGCTCAACAGAAATAAGGACTACCAAGAGCTCGTGGCCGCATCTCCATGAAAGGATGCTCCAACAGTGCTTCTCAAACTTTCAATACTTGCGACCCAATATTCAATCATAATTTTCATCATGCCCCCCTCCATACAACAACCATGTATTGAATTCAATAATACTATACTTTGACACTAAAGCTACAACCTTTTAAGTTCCACTGACGTACATAAACGTCTCCGGACGTATATATACGTCTTTCCGAAGTATTATCTTCTCTGTGTACTGCTATCCATAAAATTATTCCGAAGGCTTTGGAATGAAATAAAAGGACCATGACGAAGTGTTTGCGAAGAATTTACTTAATTCTGAGAAGGTTTTACTTATTTATTCCTTTTCATCTCCCCCAATTCCATCACATATGCACGCTCTCCTATGTAGAAAACAGTGATCTTGGGGAGAGAATCACGTGACTTTTAATCGGCAGTTAAGGGATTATTTATAAACCGTACAAATGATGAAGGTAAGTGTTAATTTGTGTACGCATTTCATACATAACAAGCCCTGGGGTCACTGGTAATTATTAAACATGTATTAACTTAGTTCTGTTAAATTAATTATAAAATACATTGTGTGTAGTACTGATACATTTATAAATGTATTATGTCAGTGCAAATATGTATCTTGTATTTTATTTTGCGAGAATGCATTTTATTTGTTTACTGATGCCAGTAAATTAATATTTTTTAAATAATCTTTAGTCTTCTACTTTTCAATATGTTCGCGCCCCCCTCGTAAGGTTATTACGCCCCCTAGGGGGACACGCCCCACAGTTTGAGAAACCCTGGGTTACGAGGTCGACATTCGGGACGGAGTACATTTGGACATACACTCACTAAGAATACCTTTTTAAAACTAAAATTTGTAAGTTTCCCAGAATATAATATTTTAAAATGTTGTAACCTCTCTTCGCGCCTAGTGATGAAGAGCAAGACGGAACTTGAAACTCATTTTTAGGTAAGAAATATCCAAATATTTCACACAAATTCAAGTACAGTCGGCCTAGGTTTGACGGAGTCGTTAAATGCCGAAAAAAGTTCGTTGTGAAGATAATTCAATAAATAGAGATTCATCTTTCAAAAAAACATTTATATTATTGGTTTCAGAAAAAGTTCACTAAATAGAGGCTCGTAAAATGGAGGTCCGACTGTATTTCTGGGCCATTTTAGCATCTTTTTTTTATCATATCATATATTCAAATACTTAGACACGCTTCATAAATATCTGAAGCTCCTCTATGAAACAAGAAATTCAAATGCCGTTATAAATATGGTATGCAAACCAAGTATGAAATATATTTACCCAAAAATTCACAAAATAGGTTATAATTCAGATTCACTACTATAAAATTTTCTAGTCGTGTTTTCTTTTCGTGTTTGAAATTTAAAATATTATAATAATACATCTGTCACTTTCTTGCTATTAAAGATATGAATTTTGATTCTATATTTTAATATTATGCATTGTGAGCCCGGAAATGAGAAATATGAGCACGTCCTATTTTTCAGCAACCAAAGCATTGTTATCACTTTAATCAACCAAAAATAATGTAGAGTAGGTTTATCCAATCTACCATTACTATTAATACCATTTATAATAAATACATTACAAATATAATTTTAACAAATTATTAATTTATAAATTATAAAAAATTTTGAATTTAATATTTTCTTTAGCAATTAAAGATTCATAAAACCATTCACAAGTAAGTTATTTCTCTCTGTATACGGATTGGACACGTTAGTATGCAACTAATCGAAATTATTCTTCCTCGGAGTAGTTATTTCTCGACATAATAAATGACTTAATAAAGCTCTGAACTAAATTCATGATGGTCACATGATAAAGACAAGCACATGCTCTTCATTAAATTCAAGACAAATTTGAACTTGTTCTACTTGAAAAATTTAGATAAAATTTCATTTTTTATAAGTGGGCAAAAATTTTTAAATATTAAGATTCTTCAAAAAAATTTTCGAAATAAAAGAAATTCACGAATTATACGTGTATTTTTAAATCAAGAGATTTTGTTTACTTATGCTCGTTATTATTATTGACAAATACGGACTTTTTAAAAGAAGTTTTCTTCAGAAAGCAAATGTTGGCAACAGAGAAGCGCGTGGAACACGTTATTGTCATTATCATGTGATTATGACGTTACATGAATTTAGCTCCTTGCACCACTCAGTAAAAGCCTTTGTGCATGCAAAATGGACACGTTGGCACGACGTTTAGCGAGTAAATTTAAGCAAGCAAAGAACGAAGAAGTAAATGTTACATATATCTGTGATGTACTGAATCATTTTAAAATTTATATATATCTTTCCAGAAAAAACTCTTTTAACCTCATAATCATGCGTTATTTATGTCAAAGCTATTTGGAAGTAATTACTTTCTGAGGAGCTATTTCCAAGGATTAAGCGCCTGAAGATGAGCCTCTTGAGAATTGTAATTCTCAATTGGTATATCAATATCGGTGTGCTGGCCACCCAAAAAAACACCATAAAGCAGTGGTTCTTCAACTTTCGATCGCCCCGGCCCCCTTTATGTATAAGCCTGATATCGGGGACCCCCCAAGATTATGAAAATCTCTCCCTGACTCACAACACATGGCTGAGTGATTTAAATACAATCGTTACTGTATTTGGTATGTTATGAATTCAGTTCTTAATTTTTGCACAAATGTTTATACAATTTTTTATTTTTTAAAAACATTACGCTGTGTAGTTGCAAAGAGTAAAAGAAACCCCTGATTTAATATTTTTGATCGAAATACATGATTTAGTAGTACAGTTTCTTCATTGGAGGTAAATTATTGCTCTAGTTTAGGATGGACATTTTTCCATAAAGCCTTTCAGAATCTGTACAAGAGGAAAGACCTTCGTAGACTCCCAGGGGTCCGTGGACCACAGTTTAAGAACTTTTGCCATAAATCAAGTCACAAAAAATATTCCTCATGCATATGCGACGATTAGGTATGCAAATCACCAGCAATTCAGAGCAATCAGAAGTCATGGTCAAACACCTGTTGCACCAACAACAACCACTTATAAAGGAAGAAGTGAATATCGTTTTCAAGTACTGCAATTGCTTTTTTCTGCATTTACTTTGAGTGAGAATTTTCAATATGCCTCGATAAAGACTATGAGCGTTATTCGAGGAATTCGACCAGGGAAGAATTGTTGCCCATGCAGATTGCGGACCATCCTTTCAAAAAGTTGGTGAGGGCGTCGGACGTACGTAAGCAACAATAACGAAATTTATAACTGTCGGAAGCAGGAGAAAATGATTAACCAGCGCTAACAATTGTCGCATCATTACATGTGAAATGACAGGTATTTGTGCCAACAGCAGTGATGCATCACTCTGCTACATCAGGAACCATATCTCAACAAATATGGTCTGTTGTAAGTGGCACACACAAGGGGTCCGGATCCCCCCCCCAAAGCCATTGATTTTTTCCGATTGATTATAATTCTAAGTATATATTACGTAAAATTTAATTAAGTATTTGTTATTAATGATTAATTTTATTAATTAATGTTAATTATTTATTCAATAATTAATTTTTTACTGTGTTTTGTTCCCGAAAATCGACAAAATCAAAAGGAGCATGATACAAGAATGGTGAAGTTTCGACCCCGATCATACTCAACGTACCATTCGACAGTTTTATAAAGGGTGTTTTTTAGAGGTATAGAACTTTAAATTGCAATAAAACAACGATGTATTATTCGATTGACATGAAATTTTTTTTATTCGAAAGATACTCTTGTGGCATTACATTTTAAATATGATTTCTGGCATAAGACTGCCACGGCTGGCTCGGATGTAGTCCAATCTGGACGTCCAATTTTCGATGACTTTTTCCAACATTTATGGCCGTCTATCGGCAATAACACGGCGAATGTTGTCTTCCAAATGGTCAAGCGTTTGTGGCTTATCCGCATAGACCCATGACTTTACATAGCTTCACAGAAAATAGTCTAGCGGTGTTAAATCACAAGATCTTGGAGGCCAATTCACAGGTCCAAAACGTGAAATTAGGCGGTTACCAAACGTGTCTTTCAATAAATCGATTGTGGCACGAGCTGTGTGACATGTTGCGCCGTCTTGTTGGAACCACAGCTCCTAGACATCATGATTGTTCAATTCAGGAATGAAAAGGTTAGTAATCATAGCTCTATACCGATCACCATTGACTGTAACGTTGTGGCCTTCATCGTTTTTGAAGAAGGATTCCACCAGCCCATAAAGCGCACCAAACAGTCAGTTTT
Source organism: Trichonephila clavipes (assembly GCA_019973935.1). Taxonomy (NCBI): domain Eukaryota; kingdom Metazoa; phylum Arthropoda; class Arachnida; order Araneae; family Nephilidae; genus Trichonephila; species Trichonephila clavipes. The sequence goes on along the minus strand of BMAU01015277.1, from coordinate 53,357 downwards.
TCTGGATGTAACGGTGTTTCGACATACACTTGTGGATTAGCTTCACTCCAAATGCGGCAGTTTTGTTTGTTGACGTAGCCATTCCACCAGAAGTGCGCTTCATCGCTAAACAAAATTCGCTTATGAAAATCGGGAACAACGGCAATCTCGTTTTGGGCCCATTCGACGAATGTACGCCTTGCTTGATGACCGTTTTGATGAATTGCCAAACCAACCTGAGAATAAATCACTTGACAGCTGTTAAATCGGTCGCCATCTTGGAAAGTAATGCCAACTTAAACTTCTATACCTGGAAAAAAAAAACACTCTTCAGTACGTTGGAACGTTTGCAAGATCTTCACTGTAAATATTACCTCTGCTTGAGTCTGTAATGAGAGTATATGAATAACCAAATAATACGACATTGTCTCCATGGACGAATCCCGCTTGCACCTGCATGATCGTCGGATTAGAGTTTAGAGACTACATGTTGTTTCATCACATTGGTCTTACAACTGATTTTATGGTTTGAGATGATATTGCATCCGACTCCTGTATTCCAAAGTGCTAGAGTGCTGCGCTATAAAGCAACACGAGGTCTATTGGCGGAGAGCCGAGCTCACCCGAAAGAGGTTTAGAGTTACAAAATGATCCCCGGGAAACAACCCCCCTCGCGTTCAATCGTTGTTGAACAAAATCAAAGGTTACATTTCATACAGTAGCGCGTACATTAAATTTGCATATTACAAATTAAAGGTAAATAAAACGAAATGCATATGTAATTGCAAAGTACAAACATACGAAGTTGAAAATAATGATGAAGAACATGAAGTGTAAGAAAAGGAAAAAGAATATGCATTATTCCAGCATCCTTGCAAATACAACAAAAGTGATATTAATTTAAAATACAACCGCACCATACAAAAAAAAGAAGGGGGAAAAAGGCAGGAAACATTTGGGAAAGGGCGGGAAAAAAGAAAGAAAAAAAGGGGGGAACGCTTGTGACCACATAAAAGTACCAATCCAATCCCACCTGAGGAATCTGATACCGGATTGTACAGGTAATTTTAATGCATGATTTTAGTTTTAGAGTGAATGGAAAGATTTCTAATGGTAGATTGGAACCAGGTTTTTTAAGCACTTTGAGATGGAGAGACTAAATGGAGATCCTTAGTCAGAGGACATGCGAACACATGGACTATGGATGACGGACTTTGTAACCATGGTCAAGTGACGAGGAGAGCTGGAACACCACTCTTCTAGCTTCCCCATCACGCCAACGGGAGGGCGTTTGACCCTCGGCAGATTTAATGTACATCAACCACTTCTGAACGGAAGGACTTTAGCGGTACTAGGCTTCAACTCATGACATGCCAGCCATGAGTCTGTGACCTTGACCACTAGGGTACCGCAGCCTACCCGTATTCCCTAATTCACATTGCTAGTACAATGTCCAGTTATTTCATTCATTAATGTATTATGTGTGGGTACTATGACACTGGTCTCTTTCTAATGTAATCTATCGAAGATAAAAAATTGAATACTTCTAATATTTTTAAAGTATTCTGAAGGTTATTTATGACTTGCGTATTCTATATCAATATAGTCACTACATATATTTTTAATTTAGTGTGTATATTGTATTGAAACCCAGTGGCTGAGTGGCAGCGTATCGTGCTTCCACGCCGTAGGTCCGGGGTTCAAATCCCAGGCAAGGTCCACTCAGCTTTCATCCCTTCAGTGGGTCGATAGATGAGAATTCAACTTGTTTGGGAACTAAACATTGGGGTTTCAAATCAGACTGACCTCCTGACTGGAGCATCTGCTCATGCACCTCAGTGCCCAAGACGCGAACATTGAGAAGGATTGGGTAGTCCTTGATTCTCTGTTGTGGCTGTTGCTCCACGGAGCTTTAGTTTTTTTCTTAGCATTTAATTAAGCGCGTCGTATACTTCGAACTTAAAGCAAAGCAGTAAGAAAGGTAATAGCAAGATAGTACATGACAAAGTAAAATAACTGTAGTAAAGTTGTAATTTTAACAAAATCTCTGAGGTCTTTTTCTACCTTCCTGTTATTTACCTGTACTAGATTAACGTAACTCAGTGGCGTGACTGCCCATGAGGGCCAAGGCCTACTGTGGCCAACTTAGCATACGCGACTTTAAGCCCTGAGGTGCATGAGTAGATGATGTTCCGGACAGGTGATCAGTCTGACGCGAAACCCCCAGTATTAAGTTCTCAAGCAAGCTTGGTACTCATTTATCTACCCACTAAAGGTAAGAAAGGCTGAGTCAACCTTGCCCAGCTTGGGGTTTGAACCTCGAAACAGTGGTGAAGAAGCGCGATGCACTAACCACTCGGCCACTGGGCTCCCCGATTTATTTGTATTACCGGAATGAAATAAAATTCATGAGATAAATTATGCAACCAAAAATAACTTTAAAATGTTTTGAATTTTTTTTAAATTAATTGCCAAATCTTAAATTACTAAAAAGTAATTTCTATGCGTAGCAAAATTGTAATAAACTTAACTAAATGTAATAAAAGTGCTAAAGCTAGCTTATAAAATTGTAAATCCCCATAAACTAAGAAAATCAAAAAGTAACTTTCTTACAAAACTATAAAAAACGCAAACGAAGGAAATCAGAGAGCTGTAATTCAGTAGTTAAGTGTGCAATTGTACATAAATATGTTCTCTCATGAAATCAACTACTTGCTGTACGTAGGATACACTCATATACACATGTGTGTGTGTTCATAACATTTACCTTGCCAAATTATTGGCACAAACAAATTCAATGCAATTTTATCACAATTTTAGACTAGATTGTTATCTCACTGGAACATTTCGCTTAACGTTGATCTAAGATTATTCGCGTGGAGGAAATATCCGATGAGATTTTGAAAGAAGTATTTTCCATGAAGATTTTTCAATCGGAAATGAGAGTTAGGTTATATCACACACACATCATATAACTATTTAGGAAGAAGCAAGCAAAAACAATGTTAGTATAGACTTCTAAGGTAAGTGGCTACATTCGGAACCGTGATTTTGGAAACAAAGTGCATAAATGAATAACTTTTTTGATATTTAGTGTCACTTAAATCACAATATACAAATAAAGTTCTCTTAAAAATATTACTAGAATAATAAATTATTTAAATGCATTTATTTTGGCAAGAAAAAAAATGGAGAAGGAATGGCATATTTTCAAAACTTGCTTCTTTAAACTAAACTCGGAGCACATTTTCATACAGAAAACTGTCTCAATTTGCATGAAAATTCGCAACGCTATAATTCAGAGAACTGTTTATAAAAAACAGAGTTTTTAAAATATATTTCAGAACTTTGCATAAATAATTAATTTTTCCTTTTAACATGTAATGGGATGGCTTATTTAGCATTACGGTGTAGGAGCAAAGATGCGAAACATATTTTACAGCTGTCTTCGCTTAATGTTAAAGAATAAGACCCAAATTTAAAACATTTTTTTCATGTATAAAAGTATTCCAATATAAGTATAATATTCTAATCTCACTATCCTGTAAAGAGTAGTATGTTTTATCATATTACTCATTTTTACCTGATTCGTGACACCTTTTTTCTGATATAAAATATGTGTCGCATTTCTTCTCCTATACCGTAATGCTAAATGAGCAATCCCCTTACGCGTTAAAAGGAATAATTTAATTATTTATGCAATATTCTGAAATCTTAAAAACACCGTAGTATTAACAATTGTCTGAATTATAGCATAGAAACTTTTCATGAAAATTAAAACAGTTTTCTGTTTGAAAATGGGTAGCGTTTATAGTCCAGGCTTTCTTACATTTAGTGAGTGAGTGAATATTAACGTCGCACTGTTGCGCTACACCAAGGCTTTCGGCGACGGACGTCGTAATTTTGAACCATGGTCAAGTGACGAGGACGACACATGAGCTGGCAGCCCCTCTCCTAACTACCACACCACAGCAACGGGAGGACGTTTCAGCTCTCGACAGACATCGCTGCCCTACACGGTGGGTCTTTAGTGGTATGGGCTCGAATTCATGACATGCCTTCCATGATGCGATACCATGACCACTGGGCTACCGTAGCCCTCGTATATGTAGTAAAGACAGCCCTATATATATATATATATATATATATATATATATATATATATATATATATATATATATATATATATATATATATATAATGCCTAAAATGTCTCTCTAAAAATAATATTTTTCTTATATTTAGGTAAGATTTTTCTACAGAGTCTGATCTAAGATTTTTGAAAAATTCACATTTTCAAATTTCCTATGATTTGAAATAGTAATTGGAGTTTTTATTAAAAATTATCTGCTCTGATAGATTAAAATATGAATAAATCCAGTTCTAAATTACATATTTAAAAAATCCTCGTTCATGTTTAGTACAGAAATTTTAGCTATATGTAGGTAAAATATTATTATTATAGAAGCATTTTCCATAAAAAGAGAATGTTGTAAAACTACGTCTTTTTTCTTCATTTTTCACAAAAGAATTGTATTTAAATCATTTTTATTGCACCAATATTCTTAAAATAATTTTGCATGTATATTCTAATTCAAGTGACATTAGTTATCAAAAAATGCATTCATTTTTATAGTTTTTCATAATCAGGATTCCAAACGTCGTCAGGTACTTTAGAATGTACTCTTGAAATATTTTGAAATTCATATTATCTATTGATTTTATTTTGAAATCCAAAAACTTACATAACACTTTTTTACAACTCTGTTATATATAAGTGATAAAATTTTTAAAAAACCACAAGTCTCTCTCTCTCGACAGGATTTCAATCTATTTATAAATTTATTTCTTAAGAAAAATAACATTCTTTTTAAGTCTGAAATAAAGAGCTAAAAAATTATTTTAATTTTTATAACTTTTATAAATGGATAAATACTTAAAATAGGATTCCTTGATCCGAAATATCTCCTTTTAGTATGCGATAAGGTTTGTTATGTCTTTTATATAAATATTAATAAAGACTTATAAAAGAAAAATTGTACAAATGTAGCATCCAAAGTGGCAAAAATGATAGCTTCAGCAAATAGGATCAGTCAACCATTTCAAATCAATCTAGGTCAATAGGCAGCCTTATAAGTCCAAATGATACCTGTCAGGTTTTATAGACACGTCAGTGAGCCATGATAAACAAAATTTCTGTATCAACGACGGAAGCTTAAAAACACAATTTTCCTTTAAGAAAACTTTGTAAGGCTTGTCATATCAACCAATTAAGCTTGTCTGGATAGTGAGGGGACTGAAGTATTTTTTCGTGTTAAAGGATTAAGTGAAAAAAACATATTTTAACAAAAATTAAGTTTATTAGAGTATATATATATATATAATTTAGAAATTATAACTTATAACTACCCACAAAATAGATAAATTCAATAATATCAAAAAAAATTCAATGCTGTTTATATATATATAGATCATGACTACCCTTTTAACTTTTTAAAAACTTATATTCATCAGAAATACATTAATTGTCTTGCTACTTCTGGTTCCAGACCCACGATACAACAATAGGATTTCAAAGTCAGCATGTTAGGGGTCTTGCTGTGAAGATTATATTATAACACTCTTCTCAGAGTTTACATTTTTACCACACACATCTTGGACATCTAACACATTTAAAAATTTCTACATTTCTGACTACCAACCAAATCATAGACTACCAAATTTAATTGTCATCTCTTGGCATCTATCTTTGCTGGCTGGTTTAAAAGATGCGTTTAAGTATAACCGGATTTTTTAACTGAGTGAATAATAGTTTTCCATTAATTTCAAGACTCTTGGCTCTCTTGGATAAAGCTCTGTGAGTAGAAGTTTAGTAAAATGCTGTTTTGAAAAATACTTTTCTTATGTAATTCTTTAGTAATTTTTTTAGGCATTTTCTGCTTTAAGATTTTAAAAGAATTTGTTGCAGATTAGTATAGTCTCGGTGGTTTTCTCATACTTTCTGTGAGATTTTATGTACTTTGCTTTTATTTATTTTATTTGGTTTTTCCCACCGAGTTGCTATGGGGGAAGGTTGGCGCCTTCAAACTAGTTTAACCCCACTTATTCGGTCCTAAGTCCAAAATTTCTTTCTGACTCGCTAGGATCTTTTTTTGTAGTTCCATTTTTGTATTTTGCTATAAATTCGATCTTCATGTTTTGCTTTTGTATTTTTTATTACGTTATTTTTTGTTATGTTCATTATTTATTATTTCTTGTTTTTGATATATTATATAAATTTCTTTCATATATATGCATTTATTCAATGGAACAAAAACATTCACAAGAACTTAAAGAAATTTAATATAATTTAAATTTTCAAGTTTCTTGAAAAACAAAACATTTATTGAGTTTTTGAAAAATAATGACATTTTTCTTTAGCATCGAATTGTGCAATGGCATCCATTTTATTGTTAATTTCACCATTCGAAATGTTCGTCTATAAATCACTGCGTATGCTTTTCGTGATTTCCTCATTTTGGATGATGTGTGTGAACAGGGGCTGCATTATTCATTTCGTTCACGTCGGAATTTGCATCAAGAATTTTTTTTAGCTTTGAACACTCCGAAATGTTTGTGTCTGCCATAATTGGGGTTGTATACGCATTATCATCGTATACTGGAATGAATTCTTCCAATGATATAGAAGGACAGTCCAATAACTTTTTTTCATTGAGAACATTTATAACCCCGTGCACCACAAAGGCTTACATAGAAGTAAGCGCGAAACACACAACACAAAGAGAAGGATTACAACACAAACATCCATGCCTTACCCGGGATTCGAACCTAGACTCTACAGCACAGCAGTCAGAGTAACCGAGCACTATACTGGATAGGCGGCACAGTCCAATAATCCAGAAACTTTCTCAAACATTTCATTGAATGTCGGCTCAGTTTCAATATCCAGAAAGGAAATCTTTTCGTGTTAAGAGAAAAACAATGCATGAGCGTCCATAGTAGTTTGTTGGGACCGTTGTAATATATTTCGTGTTAAATGACATTTTGTCTTAAGCTTTTTCGCTTTAAACGTATTTCACTGCAATTTTGTTTTTAGAGTCTAGGTTTCGATTTCTTTTTACAAATAAAATGTATTCTGAAGTCAAACTTCCTGAATAGGACCCCCAAATTATTTTTTTTATCTACTAATTATAAAATAATGTAACTTTTTAATTTTATTTCGCCAATTATCAATGCGAATATGTTTAAGAGTCGTTGACTATTATTTGGTGAAACTAACTGAATAAAAAAGAGAACTATATATAATTAATGATCAGTGTGATTGTTTGAAAAAATAGCCTTTTTTCCTCTGTATGTAACCTTGATATCAAATTTAACTGAATTTCAAGAATACTCTTTTTTTTTTTCTTTTTTTTTAAAAAAGAGTCTGTGTAATTAAAGAAAACTAAGATAGTTGTTAATTAAAGAAAACTAAGATGGTTATCTTTTAAGATAGCCATAACAATAGCAAATAATATCTTTAATTTTATGCGATTTTTAATTGTACTGTAAAATTTAGAAAGATTTAAAGAATTTTTTAGCAAAAATAAGCTAGAACTTTTAGCTGTTTTGAATTTCCATCTTATTTTCTCACTTTTTTCTATGTTTATTTTTCACAAATTTTTAAAAATCTAATTTTAATTTTGAAAAGAAAATAATAAGTTAAGATGTACAAAACAAGACACAGAAAAATGTTCGAAAATATTTTGCTTTAAAGAAAAAAAGTTTTCGTTTCTTTCAAAATTGTTTTACAGAATGTTTGAAACTAGTTTAAATAGGATGCAAAGAATTGGGATGTAAAATCTACCCAAAGGTCAACAAGATATCAAGAAAATTGAATCAAACGATATACAATAGATTTCCAAAAGATTTTGGAATCTGAAAATTTTTACTTCCACAAAGTAGTAGTAGTGCTTTTTCAGTAGCTTTTTTTCGTATAAAACTAACTGAATCTTCCAGGCTAAATCGGTGCAATTTTTTATTGAATATGATTCAAATATTTTTAGGTCAAATTGTTTAAGGTCCCTGATTTACTCACTAATTTGTTAAATATCATTAATATTGTTCTGTTAACTACATCAAAGAACTTATAAATGTAATGAAACATAATTAAAAATTATTATATGTATAGAATGTCAGTAAGAATACAGTCGAATCTGTTTTTGTGTGGTCTTTTTTTATCCGATTTCCTTTTTGTGCAATTTTTTATGCAGTGTATGAATTTCAATGGCTTTGGCGCCAATGTAATGTTTTCTATCAATTTACTAGTGGTGTAACATAGAATGTTAGGATCCTCCTCCCACCTGAAAGTCAGGTTTCGCCTTTAATATTTTATAAATTGGGTAAATAAGCATTTAGCGTTAGTCAAGCCTTGGACCCTTAGAGTCCCCCACCGTGGCAGGACTCAATGGCTTTGGCTCCACTGTAATGTTTTCAATCTATTTACCAGTGGTGTATCGGAAAATGTCTTGCCCCCCCTGAAAGTCAGGTTTTGCCTTTAATATTTTATAAATCGGGTAAATACGTATTTAGCGTATCAACGCTCCAGCAGCCCGCGCTTGATTGAAGACGAAACTTTCAATGACAGTGAAATAATCAATAATTTGATAAATTATGAAGACGGACAAGAAGCCAAATTCTTTGAGAGTGGATAAAAATATGCAGGGATTCAACTTTCCAACAAATTGGAAAAGCATTTTCTTAAAACAGATACCCGTTAAGAAAGGAGTGTAAAATTCCAAAAAAGGCTTTAATCATGTGTAGTTGGTTATCGCGTCATTTACAATCAACTGACTCTATCCGTCCTTCGTCACAAAAACTTATCTCTTACTTTATGTTGCCAAAAAATAGATCAATTGAAATTGCACCGTCAAGTGACGAAAGCGATTTTGAACTTATTCATTACAGGATTTTGGATTACGATGAGTAGCGATGAATTATGTATGTGTATTTTAAAGACTTATCCGTACATACAATGAGAAACTATGTTTCTAAAATGTTTCCATGTGTAATATTTAATTATTTATTTTGTTATGGAAGTACTCTTACATAAATTTCGTAAATAATTGCCATATTTTATAAATGCAACTTTTTTTATGCGGTCCCTATCCACCGCATAAAAAAAGTTTTTGTAGTATTTAAACGAATTAGTTTGTTACATGTATGAATTTATGAAATTTTTTAATATTTTTTGTGCGATTTTTTTTTATGTAGTCTCTATCTACCACACAAAATCGGGTTCAACTGTAATATGAATTTCAGTAGATGTACCTGTTAAAAATTCGCATTCAATTAGCTCTAAGAAACTGCTCTGTGGAAAATTCAAAAATCTGAAACAGGGTCAGTAAATAGGTTTTCAAAAACAAAAAAAAAAAAATTTTTATTCATTAACTAAGCTTTTTTAAATATAAATTGAAATTTCAAAATGTTTTTTCAAAAATACAAAACTTTATTATCTTAAAAAAACTTTTCCTGCTATCATATAATCATTTTATAATAAGTTTTGATGAAATTATTATTTAATTTATTCAATGTTAATAATATATATTTCCTAAAAATACCAATCTTAAAATATTTCTTTTTACCGGTGAATCACCAAACCTTTACAATTTATGTATAGTGCACATAGAGAGAGGATGTTCAAAAAGGGTTTTGACAAAATAAAAGGCCGTCTATACCCATCAAGACTAACAATATTTATTATGAAACCAAGGAACCTATTTTACTTATAGTAGAAGTGAGATTGTAAACGCCGAGTGGGGTTAAATATTTGCATTTCAATTATGCGTATCTCTTTGATTCCTTTCCCAGTAAACCGCTAAAAATCCAATTGCTAACAACTGAAAAGCATATAGGTATTTAAATTCTCAATTCAGCTTAGAGTAGCAAAACAAGGCCTTCGAAACATGACAAGCAAGCTCAAGTGTTGCGATTTCTTTTATGTAGAGAAAGCTTCGAGTGAGTGAACATTAACGTCGCACTGTTCAGCGACACGAGGTCTTTTGGCGACGGACCACATAATTTTGAACCATGCTCAAGTGACGTGGACGACACATGATCTGGCACCCCCTCTCCTAACTACCACACCACACACCAACGGGAGGTCGTTTCAGCTCTCGACATATTTAACCTGCATCGCGCCCCTTCAAGGCGGCCTTTGGTGGTACTGGGCTCGAACTCATAACACGTCAGCCACGATCCGATACTTAACCACTAGGCTACCGCGGCCTAAAGAAAATTTCAAATCTACTGAACGTATAGTGGCAGTGGTAGCCTAGTGGTCTAGGGTTCCTGACCTGATACAACTGAAGACTTGCCAGGCAGAGGGGCTGATACGTTAACTCTGTCGTAGCTCAAAGTCTTCACATTGATATGGGAATTATGAGAGAGGGATACCAGTTCAGATGTCGACCTTGTCACTTAACCGCAGTTCAAAATTACGAGTTCCATCGACATTAACTCTCGTGGTGCTTTGGAGAGCGACATTAACAAACACTCATTCACCCATTCGAGACCAAACAGATCTTTTCGCTTTCTCATAAGCTTGAGTGATAGATTAATTCAACAAAATGCAGATTCTAAGAAGCTAAAAATAATAAGGAAAGTTAAAACTTTATCTTAAGTTTATACAAAAGTGGATAAGGGGTAAATATGACACGAGAACTTTTGATATTGTACCGTATATTTTATATCTTAAGTTTCGAAATTTTTAAATATTATGTGAGGGATTTTTTTATTTAAAGTTTTAACGTAGCTTTGATATGTTTTTCATACTTTTAAAAAATTACTACAGTAATACCCCGAACTTACGAGATAGGTGGGACTGAGTGATAACCGTGTAAGTCGGTGTATAATCTTGCGTATAAATTCATATAATTTTTTTTTAGTTGGGGTCGGGGATGAAAGAAAATTATAAATCAAAAAAGAAAATATTTAATGAAATCTTAGATAACACAAGTACAAAATCACAAACCGAAGTTATTTCGATGTAGAAGTTTTCATAAAATCTAACAAAAAGTAATCAGCCGGCTCAAAAATTTGATTTTCTCTCCCATGAAATTTCTTTGTAGCATACTAATAATTTTTTCGTTCCTGGTTTTGTTGAAAAACCAGGACCCTTTTGACCAGGACTTTTGACCCTTTTTCAATTAAACTGAGGTCTTCCATCAAATTTCCAACCGTCTTTCGATCTTCTGACTGAACAGGGTCTTTAGACTCAAGTTCCTTAATGTCTTGATCTTGCTCATACATTTCTATGAGCTAATCAATCATCAGTTACTGAATGGGGAAGAGGGATCTACCAGCTCTGAGCATCATCACTGTCCACTTCTAAATTTATTTACCTGGCAAAACAGACAACTTCAGCCACATCACCAATTTCATCAGGCTCAGGTTCTGATTTCGTTCGAGTTTCAGTGTTGTAAAAAAAGTCGAACAGAAGAGATTTTTGAAAATCGCGTAACTCCAAATTCGTGTAAGTCGAGGTATTATTGTATAATTTTAGTAATGGCAAGAAAAAAGTTTTCTGTAAACTGATATTCATGTAAAGAATTGTACATATGATTACTTTATTGACGAAAGTGTACAATTTTATTACATCGAGATTCAACTGTACATATTTTACGCATAAATTACTACTTGAAAGACTATCCTCATCTAATGTTAACCCCTTCCAGGTTCATTTTGGCCACGGTAGCCTAGTGGTCAAGGTATCGGATCGAGGCTGACGTGTCATGAGTTCGGGCCCAGTTCCATTAAAGACCCGCCGTGTAGGGGAGCGATGCAGGTTAAATCTGTCGAGAGCTAAAAAGTCCTCTCGTTCGTGTGGTGGGGTGCCAACTCAGGTGTAGTCCTTGTCACTTGACCATGGTTCAAAATTATGTGGTCCGTCGCCAAAAGCTCTGGTGTCGCTGAAGAGTGCGACGTTAATGTTCACTCACTCACTCCAAGTTCATTTTATTTCTGAATTATGAATAAAAATATGTCAACTTTTTTATTTTATATACTTATTTTCAAACGTACATATTTTTTAAATATAATAGCACCATTCACATGTAAAATTTCCTAAAAAATTAATGTAAAAAAATCTAAATAAATGAGTCGTTTACTTGTAAAGTTGTCTTTCTGTATGACAGAAATCATTAAACTTTGGAGTCAATTCACCCTAAATATAAATATAAAGCTTAGAATATTTTATAGCTTAGAGTAGCTAGCTTTAGAATAGCTTTTATCTTGAATTACAAATTTTATTTACATATTTTGCATTTACATAAATGATTGTAAAATTATTAATTAAAATTGGATCGTGTATGATACATTCGAAAGCACGGTACTTACACATAACCCAACATCGCAATTTGGACAGCGGAATCTTGTTTCTCTCTCTCTCTCTCATCGTATCTTCTTCCTTTTACTGTCTCTCTTTGAGCAGCAAATAATACACTGGCGTGTTGATTAGTTTTCTTCCCTATTTGGGGAATGTAGTCAACAAAGTGTCTTTGAGACAAGCTTGAATCGGTTTGCTGTGCAGAAGAACGTTCTTTTTTGCAGAAAATTCCACCGAGTGGTACTTTTCAATTATTTGGAACCGATTGATTGATTGAATATTAACATCGCACTGTTCAGCTACACGAGGGCTTTTGGTGACGGACCGCGTAATTTTGAACCATGGTCAAGTGACGTGGACGACACCTGAGCTGGCACCCCCTCTCCTAACTACCACACCACACCAACGGGAGGACGTTTCAGCTCTCGACAGATTTAACGTGCATCGCTGCCCTACACGGCGGGTCTTTAGTGGTACTGGGATCGAACTCGTGACAAGGCAAGCCACGATCCGATACCTATACCACTCGTCTACCGCGGCCACGTTTTTTGAAACCATAAAAAGTGCATGTGAAATAATTCGGGAAAGACTGATTGTGCAAAGTAACTTTTCACAGTGCTCGAGCCACACTCCTTATAAGCCAAGATGGTACGTTTTGAATGCCCGAGCTCGGCTTGGGAAAAGCCGGGATGGGGTTAAAAATACAAAGCAAATTTGGTGCATTTTGTTTCGGAATTGAAAATTGCTCTAACATTATTGTTACACTACGATTTCGCTTTCTAAAGGGAGCAACATTTTACTTTTTTGTTCTTCAAGAATAAATCCATTGTTTTTTTTAATATTCAGTGTGTGTTCTATTTTTTATTCCCTATTCTGTAATGTTAAATAAGTTTAAAGCTTAATATGCTGAAACGAAAAACTGCGTACAATTTTAAAATGCTGTATGGGCAACATGTACAATTACCCAGAATTTATAAGAAAATAGACATTTTTTGTGGAAAAATGAGTTTCGAATTTGTGTCTATGTGGGTTATTTAGATTCTTTGAGATTTGAAACAGGCAACCTTAAAAAAATGATCTTCAGAAAGTTTGATTTGCATGGTAAAAAATAATCGAGTGAAAGTTTAAAGTTATTTTAAGGTTAATTCTGTAAGATTCAACCTTGATTACTTTTAGCTCTCGCCATTTAAGGCAGAATTAATGTAATATTAAATAATATAATTAAAACTCCAAAGGAGAAGTTTTCTGACAGAAAAAAGATACTCGATATAAATATTCTCCTTGTTCATAATATATGTATTTTCTTTCCCATATTGTGACCTTAAAATTCCGAATTCTAATAAATATATGAATTTTTAAATGGAATATATATATACAGTGATAAAACATCTATCAATAAGATAATAAAATTGAAATATAAAACGTGTTTTACACAAGGAAATCGTATAGATTGAAATAATATAGTGAATAGAATTTATTAAATTAGAATGTTCTATTATATAAAAAAAACTAAGCTATTTAACGAGCCATTTATATGCATAAAAGTGCACACCCACTGAAGAGAGGGATCTGGTAGCGATGACAATCAGAACTGTCACATATAATCAGAACAGCATTTTTTTTTAGTAGTTTTTGTAATATGGTAGGAATTAAGCTTCTGAAAATACGAACATGAAATTTCCTTGCCAATAATGCCTTACGTGATATACTCAGGAATTTCATGCTTAAACATAATTAAAACTGTCTGATTGTTATTGCATACAAAAGTTATTTCAACTCTTTTTTTTTATAAACCATTAAGCATGTTATAAATAAAAAATGAAATGTATTTCTGTGACTTCTATTGAGGGCTGAAGTGCATTTCTTGTAAGCCCGCAAGTGCTTCCGAATTCAAATGAGCAAATAAATAAACACTGACGTTAATAGTCTTCCAATGGCAGAATTTTTACCAATGAATTCGACTCATACCGAATTAGTTCTTATATTTTCACTGATTCTCAGTACAGTCTGATAATGGAAAGTAGTTTAATACTGAATGATCATCTTAAGCCAGTTAAATGTTTAAATGAATATGCGGTCGCCCATCCGGTATGGTGGTTAGCGACGCTGACTGCTGTGCCGTTGAACCTCGATTCGAATCCCGGAGAAGACATGGATGTTTGTAAATGTACAGTGCCTTCGTGGCATAGGCGTACTTTAAATAGCCGTCGAGCCGCAAGTCCTCTCTTGAGGTTGGTGGAAGGGGGAAAAGGTGGGAGGCCCCTGACCACCTCCAGGGTGCTTTCCCTCAAAATTGTGGTGAAACTGAGCTAAATCGTTCTATCACCTGTATGGTGCTCAAAGTTACGGCTAACGACAGGCGTCACTTAGCCCTTTGCCACGTTGAATTTCGGGGGCCTTGATTTGGCCGTTGCCAATCAGGTGGCATTAGTAACAACAACAATGTATATGCAAAAAAGGTAAATTTATTCATCGAATAATTATGAACGAAGAAGAGATAGGAAAACATTAATTTTTGATAGACTTAATTATTCTTTAATATATATACTATACGCAAAAAAAAAGTTTGAAGAGTGCCGTAACATCTAAACGAGTGATACTCAATCTGCGGCCCGCAGACCGCATGTTGCCCACCGAACTTTTCTGTGTTCCATCGCATTAAGAAAATCAATTATTTAAGTGAGTGAGTGAGTTAATATTAACGTCGCACTGTTCAGCTACACGAGGGCTTTTAGCGACAGACCACGTAATTTTGAACCATGGTCAAGTGACGTGGACGACACCTGAGCTGGCACCCCTCTCCTAACTACCACACCACACCAACGGGAGGACGTTTCAGCTCTCGACAGATTTAACGTGCATCGCTGCCCTACACGGCGGGTCTTTGGTGGTACTGGGATCGAACTCATGACATGCCTGCCATGGTTGGATACCTTAACCACTGGGCTACCGCAGCCCCAATCAATTATTTAAGAACTATGAACAAAAAATTTAGCGCGAAATTCTATCAATCAAACAATCAAATTTAACAATGTTTTAAATCATAATTAAACCAAACGAAAAGAAATAAATGTCAAAAGTATATAATGGATCAAAGAAAAATTGTGATGAATTTAACCAGAGAAATTCGCGCGCGAAACGGAAGAATAGATTTAATTTATATTGAACAGTTTCTACTGACAACACAAAAAACAAAATTCCAAGGACCCGTAATTCTGCATTTAACTTTTCAAGGAGAAAAAGAATTAATTATGATGAATCTTTTCAGTGAAAGGTAATCCGTTACTCCGCACTTTCGAATCGTGACTATTTTATCGTTATAATGAAATTATCCTCAATTCATTTTAATGTTTATGTCACTTATTATAGCCTCAAACTTTAATCAATTTGACATTGGTTGTTAGTTCGATTAATATTATGCTGGATATTTAGGCAGAGTAAACGAGGAGACTATCTAGATTTAACTCCCACAAGTTGCTGATATTTATCTTTGTGATCCAAAAAAGATTGAGACGGCTTAAAAATCAATTACAAGAAAATGATAAATGAATAACATATTTGGGAACTTTAGGCTGTCTTCGGTTAATGTTAAAGAATAGGACCCGAATTAGGTAAATATTTTCAGATATAAAAGTAATTAAAAATTAATATTGTATTTATTCTCTGGCTTCACTATCCCTTAGAGAACAACATATTTATCATTCTTGACTTTTTTGACCGAGCTGAGCCATTTCTTCTGGTTTAAAATGTGTTTCGCGTTTTTTCTCCTATACCGTAATGTTAAATTAACTGTCCTTTCACGTATTAAAATGAAAAAATAATATTCAAGGAATATTTTGAAATTTTAGAAACACTATATGGTTAACAGATGTATTAGTTATAATGTTGGAAATTTTCATGAAAATTGGGTCATTTTTCTGTCTGAAAATGTGCTCCGCGTTTAGTTCAGGCTCTCGTACTTTTGCTGAAAACAGCCTTAAGTATTATACCATCGATCAACATCACCCTGTAAAAAAAGCGACACCAATTCAAAAGACATCGCCAGATGTTGTAATCGTTATTATTGTTTTGAGGTATGCACATGAGAATGTTTCTCCATTATTTGGTGGCCGTGGTAGCCCAGTGGTCAAGATATCGGATCGTAGCTGGCATGTCAGGAGTTCGAGCCCAGGACCACTAAAGACCCGCCGTGTAGGGGCGCGATGCACGTTAAATCTGTCGAGATCTCAAACGTCCTCCCGTTTGTGTGGTAGTTAGGAGAGGGGGTGCCAGCTCAGGTGTCGTCCTCGTCACTTCACCATGGTTCAAAATGACGAGGTCCGTCACCAAAAGCCCTCGTGTAGCTGAACAGTACGACGTTAATATTCACTCACTCTCACCTACTCATTCTCCATTATTTGTTACATATCGCGAGATTTGGCCTCTTTTGATTTGAAGAAATTGGTCTACGGTAGAATATATAAGTATATTTGTATTCTTTAAAGTTACACCAGCCATGACTTGTCGAAATAAAGCCTCATTAATATCAGAAAATTAGTCTCAATGCACTCCTATAAAAGATTTCTTTCATTCACCTTTTTTTTTATGTCAATCGAAAAGTTTACAACTACAAAGAAAAACTAAGCCTTAGTAATATAATTAATTAGTCAGCTAATTATATCAGATCCATTATTTCTCAATTTTATATTGACAATTAATAGAATTGTAAAAAAAATCAAATATTTTTCAGCTTTCAAATTAAATTTACATTAATAAATAAAAATAAACACAAATAAAAAAATATAACACAAAACATGAAATAGAAAAAAAAATTTTATAAAAAAAATTAGTTATATATAATATCGTCTGATACATACAATATAGATAATAGCATTTTACATTAAAAAACAAAATGCCTGTTGTACAAGTCAAACAACAAAATTAAGCAAAATTCAACAGAAAACCGTATTTGAAGTAAAATATCTTTTGCTTATGTTGCTATTTAAAACAACAAAATAACTTATAAAAATATAACAAGTTGAAAAGTTCCAAATATGGCAGAGGTCACGGTAGTCTTGGGGTCACAAGGTAAGAGATTCGTGGCTGGTGTGTCATGAGTTCGAGCTTAGTACCACTGAAGATCCGCCGTGTAGGGAGAGGTTTACACGTCCTCCCGTTGATGCGATGTGAAAGTTAGAAGAGGGAGTGTCAGAGATCAGGTATCGTAATCGTCACTTGACCATGATTCAAAATTACGAGATCCGTCACCAAAAGCTCTCGAGTAGCTAAACAATGAGACTTTAAGGTGGTTCACTCATGTGATGGAAACAAAAAAAATTTTCTTTCATAAACAACTTCCTTAATATGTCTAGAATACGGAGGTAAAGTGATTTTTTAAAATTCGAAGTCGTTATAAAGAAGCAGGTGTTAGAAAAGCAGCTGTTCGGAGCGCTAAGTTAAGTTTTTCATTGTTTTAATCAGACTTGAAACATTAAACGCGTTTTTCTCAAAATTGTGTTTTTCAAACTTTCCTCCATCATATCTGAAGAACGGTTCGACCGAATGACTTCAAGTTTATAGGGTAGACTCAAAATAAATATACGCACCAAATGAAAATTATAGTCATTTCAAAATTCAAAATATTTCTATTTTTTATATGAAAAACATAACAAAAATAACCCATGAAATTCGAAACTTTTTTTTCAGAGGTCTACCAAAAATCCAATGTTTGATATTTTCAATTGAGTATGAGTTCTTTTGGTGCATTTAAGCTTATAGATTAAATACTGTTATTTTTTTTTTTATTTCAGATAAGCCAATCAGACAGAATCATGGAGGAAGTGAGCGTCCATTTTTTCGAGGTGGGTGTGTTTAGAGCACATAACTCACGTTCTATTGGATATTTTTGACTAATAATTTATATACATACACTTAGGATATTTATAAAGAAATGATAAAAAACGTTAAGTTCTATCATTTGACTTGTCGTCAAAAACAATATCCTAAAAATGCTTAAAAAATAGGCCGTGACATGGGTGAACCCCCTTAGTAATCACTCACTCACTCCAAATGTAGCACACTATACAGTGACGTGTTTATATTCCGTACCCTTCTTGAATGAGAAAGGCTTAAAGTTAACCCATTGTGTCCATCGTGCTATGCTGAACCATAAATTAAGCCCCTTTCTTACGTCTATCATACCACATATCAAACTACAGCCAAAAAAGGGCAATGATTAGTTATGGCTAAGAATTTATTAGAAGAAAAGAATTAAATTAATAGCATTTAATAATAATCCAAATAATTTTTAAAAATGTCAAAGAAATCTGACATTATCAAAAGATCTCACTTTAATAACTGGTTGCATTCTCCGTATTATACGATAAGTTTTTTAAATATATGGAGTATTATTAAAAATCACGAGGAAAAAACAAAGTAAGAAAAAATAAATAAAAAATAAGCAAATTTACTATTATTTGTTTAATTTGAAACAATGTATACTAATGGCTGAAGATGAATGTTTTATTTTAGTTAACATAAATGTCATTTTCTTCATTCATGGATAACTTTCGAAGAAAGATAATGATTAATAGAGGGAAAAAAATCAGAAGAATGAAAGTAATAAATTATTCATTGTGACAGTACTGGGGATGCGTTTTAATTTTCTCCCTCTCTCAAATAAACATTTTTTTAAAAAATATATGGAAAAATAGCTTTTAATATATTATGTAATAATATTTTACAACGAATTTATGTAACTTTAACATTAATGAAAAAAGTGAATAAATCTCAAAAAAATCAAATATGTTACATTAAACAAATATTTTAAAAACAAGTATATCAAGAAAAAAATAAGTTTTTTTTTAGTTATTTTCGTAATTTAGAATATACTTTTAGACAGGTTGATTTTTTTAAAAAAACAATAAACACTATCATGTTTTAAATTACTGGGATTTTGATAATAAAATATCATCGAGTGAGCTGAAATGTACAAAAATATTTGCACACAAATATTTCAAATGCACAAAATTAATGAACAAAAATATTTGATATCTAATTCCTCACGAATTTATTATCTATTAAAAATATTATTAAATCCATGATTATAAGATTATCGATTACATTAATTAATAACAAAATTAAAATTACTATTTAATAACAAAAACAAAGAAAAATAGTTTAATATGGGAAAATATTAAAAAAAATTTTGAATAGCTAAATGAATAAATATAAATAAATTATATGCTTTTATATGAGAAACAATATTTTTCTTCTTCTTTTTGGTGTAGAAACTAATATTCCAAAAAATAAACTTTACGTAAAGTATACCTTTTTGACAACTGGATCTAAGTGTATTCCGTACTGTTCTTTTGCTTACTCAAAGCATTGCGAATAACAGTTTCAGAACGATTAAGAAATGTAATTATTTTACATTCAAACTTTCCTTTTCCGTAGTAGAGCCAAACTTTTTACAATTCCACTTCAGATAATTCACTTCCAAGATTTTTTTTACTAATAATCCAAAAAAAAAATCAGATTCAATTCTTACTAACGCCGCTTAATTCTTCTTCTTCCCAACTTTCCCAGATGATTAAGATTACGATTAAAATCCGAACTTTTAAAACAAAAATCGTTTGCGTTATTAGAAAAATAAAAATGGTCTCATATTTAAATAACTCCTTGATCACGAAAGTTCATTTAGAACGAAAAATATAATCTCGATGTGTATATTTTTTCAAAAGTAAACAACATTACAGTTTGATTCTTTTTTTCATTTCATGCGCCTTTTTTTAAATTCATTTTGATGTTGCTTTTGTTAAAAAAAGATACAAATTTAAGTATTCTTACAAACTTAAAAAACAAGTATAAAACATGGAATGATGTCAGTCTGATATTTTTAGATATTTTATAATTATTTGATAAGCGGAACAAAATTAGAGTTGTAAATGACAAAATTAAATTTACTTTTTAAATTATTTCTTGAACAGTTTTAAGTAATCAGTCACCGAAAATTAAACCTATAATCATTATTCATAAACGATAATAAAACTCATATAGATACTTCAACTTCTTACTTATTTCGCATATACATAGAGAGAGTATATATTTCTTCAAATAATAAATACATCCATAGAGTAATCTTTAGAACAATTGCTTATTGTGATAGATATTATTACGTCATAAGTCATATAATCTCCGGTAAGGCTTTAGAACCTTTCCATTCATTTGTTTACATATAACTATTGTATTTACTCTATTTACTGTAAATAATTTCTACATTATAAACAATACAGCTAGCTCGTTTGGAGATTTTTATAACGAAACCTCAAAAAGAATAATAAGTTATTATTAAAATTATACCGATTAAAATTATATTTTTTTAATTAAATCGACATTCTTTTATGTGATTTATATTTTATAATTTTGAAGGCAAATATATTATACTTTTTAATTTTTTAGAAAATACTTTATAATCTAAAAGAATAACCTTCCATGATCTAATAATTTACAATATAAATTAATGCCTGAAGATGTATAGAACAGATGAAGCCCTTCTGTAAAATAATAATATTCCTTTGCAAAACAGTTAAATATTTATTTTTGGTAGAATGGTACAAATTATGATATATATTTAATACTTTTACTATATTCACATGAAAATTTAAATTTTTATTAAAACTTTAATATTTTCAACCAGAATTCGAGAATAGTATCTCAGATATCAATCAAAGTTCATAAACTATAAATTTGATATAAGACATTTTATATATTAATGCATAAAACTAATCATTAAGTGTTTAAACAAAAAGTTTTATAAATTAGTGAGCAATCAAATATTTTATGAAAATATATTATACTTATAGTAGAGATAATGTATTCTCTATGTATTTTGTTCCAAACGTGGAAAGAAAAAATGATTTTTCGAATCTATAGCACGTTTTTCATACAATTTTTATAAAATATTAACAAACTTGAAAAGCTGCGCATATTTCAATCTGCATTTATATAATATAACTTATAATCATTCTCAAGAAAACAGATCAGCTTTCATTTTATATCTATCATTTAAAAATAATTATAATGATCAAAAATACTATTAAAACCAAAAAAAAAAATGAATTTTATACATCACGTTTTTTTTTAATTCTGTCTTGATAAAAATATAAATTTAAAGAAGTTGTATTTTTCATCTCCTCATTTCGTAAGCAAAATTATTTAAAATAATATTATTTCCGAGAAATCGCTGTGTTTTTCTCTTAAGAAAACTTATAACTAATGGTTCATTAATTTCTCTCTGCAGAGAAATTCAGAATTAAATTCTCCAATTACGATAACAAAAAATAGAACTCCCATGTACTTTAATTAAAAAGCTCTCTTAGAAGTTATTTTTAACGAATATTCTTTTTGTCAATTTCATACGTTTTTGGAAAAGATATATATGTATATAACTGTGTATTGTGTGTGAATTTTGAACTAGAAAATCAATTAATATTTCTTAAATAATGTATTAGTATTTAGTTTCTAATTGACTTCAGAGAAATTTATATAGAGTGTTTCAGTATTGTTAAATATTAATAAAAAATTTACATTCAGCTTCATACAGAAAATTCATTTGTAAATGTTCAGTATTCGTTGCTTAGTTCCCATTCCATAGAGAACATAAGTACATTATGGTTAAAAATTCTAGAATAAAGATTTCTCAATAATACTGTTTAAATAAAAAAATAAGGTCTATCTCGAGATTACAAAATTTATATTGTTATTAACATCGTGCTCACGCCGTTAATAAATAGGTTATCATATCAATTATATTTTTTCTTATACAAAATAGTTATGTCAAACAAAAACAAACACAGAGAAATCTCATTAAATATTTATTTTTTTCTTTTAAATTTCCTCCAAAAAATACGATGCTAAACTAATGACATATTTTTCTGCCTTTTAGACACTTCTTTTGTGTTATAATAAAAAGCTGACCCACAAAATTTTATTTACTTTTTTCAATGCATTTTCGTATATATATTTTTCCCCTATTTCATTCCACAATAATACTATTTCTTCGTATAGGAATTTTATTATTTATCTAATTCTTGAAAATCTTTTAAATTTCAAAATTAACTAATACAGTTTGTTAATTTAACAATTATTACACACAAAAAAATCAAAAAGTCAATTGAGAGAAAATGACTAAACTGAAAAAATAAACAAGAGTTAAAACATTTTAGTTTATCTTTTGTTATCTTTGGTGGAAACAATAAGAATTCTCAGCTTATACAGAAGACAATAAAAATAATCACATTCACTCCCCACACACAGAGAAATAACATAATAATAATACAACACAATCTCTCACTGTTTGGGGGGAAAGGTACTATATATTTATTTTTCTTGTTATAATAAATTAAAATTTTAATCATTATATATATATATTCAAGAATTTTTTTCAAGAACATAAGGAAAAAAATTCTAAGTTTACCATGAATTGGAAAAATTAATCAAAATATTCAGTCAAAAATATTGCATAAGCCTCTATTTCAAAACATTTATAAGTTGTAAAAATGCATATTACTCATTTTTAAAAGATAAAAAGGTTGGTATATTGCAAACAGTTTCAAAAAGCTTTCATAATAGTATTTGATAATCTGTAAATAAAAAAATAAATGAAAAAAAGCATATGTTCCTTAAGCTAATCTATGTCAGCTTTCTATAATATTTTATGCGCTAACCAGAAAAGAAAGTAAGTGGTGTTTTTTCCCCTTAAATCTTTAGAAAGCATGCATTAGAAATTAAAATTTATTTGTAAAAATATACACCAATATTCTTAAAAAATCTCATAAGTATTTCCAAAATTTGATTCATATTTCTTTTAAAAATAAATGTAATTTATTTTAAAGAGAAAGTTGAGAAAATGTACTGTATATATATATATATAATTATATATGTGCATTTTTCTGTACTTAAGATCAAATACTTTCAATATAAATAAATAAAATATTCTGAAAATGAAAAGAGAGTTAATAGAAATAGAAATGAATCGCATTATATTTAATTCATCTAAAATGCACATTTTAAAATATAAACTATATAAAATTTTGTGAAGAGATTATAAGAAACTAATTAAAAATAAATGCATGTATATATGCCATACTGAATACAAATTCATTTCTTATTTACATATGTATTCAAAAATATCTCAAGAATTTAAAAGGATGTCTTTAAAATCCGAAAAAGAAGCATCTTTAACGAAATTACTCAGGGAAAATTTAGCAAATACTTTTTAAAATATTAATTGTAACAATAAATCAAGTAGTATTGTACGAAAATTATACTAGAGTTTCACGTGTATTAGAACTAGGACATGTGTGTCTTTTCCAAAAGTATTCCGATATTCATACCCTCTCTTTGAAATTTAGCCTGAATATACAGAAATGTATTAGTATTTACTGTGTGTACCTTATAACAAAATAAAAACTAAAAAAAGTCTAAATACTCATAATTCAATCAACATATTATTTTATATAAACTACTAGTTTTTGTCCCCAATTATATTTACCTCGAGATGTAAAATAAATAAAATTAAATCATAAAATACATAATATCTGTGAATCATTCCAATTAAAATTAAACAAAATAATCTCGCAAGACATACTGACCTCTTTATTGTTTATGTCTTCCAAGTGAGTTAGCCCTCGGCTAGTATGTCACACGACCAGAAACTACTGGACCCCTCCAAATATTCCAAACTGATATCAAATGCTGGGGGCTTGTAGGAAGAATGTGGTTCATCTGAGGTATGTAGCGGTAACTACCCACACATCGCTGATCATGCTTGAAACGCATCGTGGTCAAGCTGGTCACTCGGTAGGGCTAAGATGCACGGAGTAATAAGCGCCCTCTGGAAAGTTTTTCCTCCCCCTCACAACATAATGTGTTTATACTCCACGACGTGCGGTAGTAAAACAGGGCGGAAGCAGGAGATATTTTTTTATTCCATAGATTTTATTTGAATCTGTTTGTATAGACTTATTTATGTTTATTTCAATGAGGTGATAGAGTTAGTATTTGTAGAGTAATGAAATAGAAAGAGGGTGTATAAATATGGGAAAATTTTGCTCCGTATTTCTCATTGAGTTGTCTTAAAACTAAATTAATTTATTCCGAATGTAAAGTTTATGTTTATTTGTATTTTTGTTTCGTTTAGTGGTGTATTCTACTTTTAACGATATGAATATAACTGTTTACATGAAGTTAGAGACATAATATGATTATGCATTATCTAAATGAAAGGTTTCAGTAATATGTTTTTATATTGTTCAGTTTTAAATTGGGAATTTTTTAATTGTCATATGAATCTTTTTTGGAATTATTACTTCTCTACTATTACGAATTATATTCCATTATGAATGAGGAGACTTGACACACTTTTAATTAAAATTTGCCTTTTTTTTATTATTCAGATTGCAAATTAAATCTGTTGAGGCTTTAAGTCCTCCCTTTGTGTGGTTTGGAAATTTAAAGAGGGGTGAGGGGCTCAGCTCAGGTGTCGTCCTCGTTATTTGTGACCGTGGTTTAAAATAACGAGGTCCGTCGCCAATAATTCTCGCGTTGCTTAAGTGTTCGACATAAATTAAAATAATTACAAATTAAATTGTATTCATATAAGAGTAGTAATTTGTGTGTTACGTGCATATTATTGAATGGAAAAATGATGTATATGTACACTTCTAGTTTTAAATACCATATGATATCGTCAAATTTATTCAATTTCAATTTATTTTCACTCCTAGAATTTGTACGTTGGAAGTTAATAGTTTCCAATATAATAATCTTTAAAAATATTAACCACTAATAATAGTCCAGTGATCATAGTAGGGACTCTTCAACCCGGCAATTTTTAGGTCCAGTAGTTGAATATAGTCGTGATTTTTCCATAGATCCGAAGTGCAAAGTAAAGCAACGTGTGTTAGTCAGTTTCAAACGCATTTCAAAACTTTCACACGAGATGGAATGGAAATCTAGCAAGTGAAATATCAGGGAGTGAAGTATCATCTAGGTAAATTAATTACGAATTTCTCCCTCAAAAAAATATAGTTTTAAGGTGACATTAATTTGAATTAAGCAATCCTTATAAGTTATTATTCAAAGATACAAGTATGTTATTTAGTTTTCTGTCTTATTAATTACTGTTCTTTCCTAAAGAAAAAAAATATGCTACGTTTGTGTTTCTTTATTTGCAAGATTAAGTTTAATTTTAAATGTCTTTCATGATTTATTTTAATGTGATTAATATATCATTTACAAAACCATAAAAGCGCATTTCGGTGGGAAACGTTATTCATTTTATCGTAAGTTTTAAACATCTTCAGTAATTGATGTAGAATATAATTTTATGAAGAACTTCGTATTGCATTATAATGGAAATAAATTTTATGATAATTTTCAGTATAACAAAAGACAGAATTTTTTCAGCATTAAAACTAATTGAAGGAAATATATAATTTCGTTTACCTTGTATTATAGAATAGTTTATTCATTAGAAAAATTTTATTTTTGTCGCTTATATATATGAAAAAATCTTTCTTTTAAGTTATTAATGAATTGCTTAATAATAACCTTATTTTGAGGAAAAAGCACATTTCATCAGATTTTATATCTCCTTTACTTCTAAAATATAAAGAGAAAATCCGAATAATTAATCAATTACGATTAATTTAATGCATATTCCAATAGATATTTCTTAAAATTCATTTGCATGAAGTTATTAAAATATTACATTGTTTTTTATCGATTAGTTTTTATTATTATTTTTCATTTCTGTATATATTTTTAAGCAAGACGCGATTTCAATATTTTTTTCCTCCATGACAGAATGCATTAAAATTTATAATACACTCATGGACAAAAAAATTAGCGCACCTAGAAGGAGCCGTCAAAATGAAACGAAATTTAACATGCGTAATGACTACTTTGATATAAGTAAATGAAAAGAAAAGGGATAAGTTATTTCAGAGAAAAGGGCAAAAGAACAGAGGATATCCTGTTGAACCCCTTCTAGCGCGAATGCACGATGCGATACGATTGGGCATTGAGACATACAAGTTCTGTATGATATCTTGAGACATTTCGTTCCATATTTGCTGTAACCTTGCCTCTAGTTCGTTCAAACTCGTGGGATGCCCAACTCGCCGTCCCAAATGATCCCAGATGTGCTCAATTGGAGACAAATCTGAGGATTGGGCAGGCCAAGGAAGAATAGCAACAGTGCGGAGACAGTCTTGTGACACCCTTGCCGTGTGAGGCCGAATATTACCTTTTTGAAAAAGGGTTCCTGGGAGACGTTGCATGAGTGGCAACACATGTAGTTGTAGGATGTCATGAACATACCGCTGGGCTGTCATGGTGCCACGAATCAATACTAGGGGTGGCCGTGTATTGTAGGCAATGGCACCCCATACCACCACACAAGCTGTGGGAGTGGTGTGTCGCTGTAAAGCAAAGGCAGGATTGAGGCGTTTACCACGGGATCTACCCACACGAACACGATTGTCATCACTGCTAAGATTTAATCTGGATTCGTTGCTAAAGACGATCTGATTCCATTCCGCTGCAGTCCAGTTTCCTCGTGCGCGGCACCACTCTAAATGGAGGCAATCATGGGTGGGCGTCAAGGGCACATAATGGGCGCCACGATCCCAAATGTCCTTCAACCAGGCGCCTTCGTATGGTTCGAGAAAACACAGGGGCCCCTAGTGAAGGTGCTACCTATGCCTGGATGGCAGTCGATAAAGCATTTGGTTGTACACGTGCATTTCTTACGATATGGCGATCTTCTTGACGACTGGTCTGTCGAGAGCGTCCTGAGCCTTGTCTTCCTGTAAATGACATCCCTCGGATACACTGGTTCCCACATTTCCTCACAACACAATCAGAGCGGCATAATTGACGAGCTAATGGCCTAGCTGACCACACAACTTCCAGCATGCCGATGATACTCCTCCTCTCAAACTGCGACAGCTGCTCATATTGTCTTCGAAAATGGTATAATGACATGTCTACCTCAGCTCTTTCTTTGTAAGTGATTCAGCACACTCAAACAAGCTTTGGTTTCACCTGTTTTATACTCCACGGAGAACGACGTTAAACGCCCTCTACTGGCTAGACGTAATGCGCAATCACGCTGCATTTCCAATCATTTGCATATCTCCCCGACGTGTACCTTCATGCCAAGCTTCGTTACGATCCCACAATTATTTCTTGGTGCACTAATTTTTTTGTCCATGAATGTATATATATATTAGATGAAAGAAAAATATTTATATTTTAATTTTATGCTATTTCTAATACTCAAATATTTTACTACACTAAGGTGGAATTTTTTTCCTCGCATTAACTTGTGATCGGTGTGGTTTCTGTAGAGTTACAAGTTCGAGTCGAGTCCAGTATATAGAAATTGATGCATTTGAAATCTGTCGAAGTTTAAAATTCTCACGTTGGTGTGGTATGAAAGTTTAGAGAGTAGTTCACACAGTTTAGCTATTGTCACTTAACTGTGGCTCAAAATCACGAAGTCCGCCCCCAATAGCTCTCATATTGCTTCGAAATGCGATGTTAAACAATCTGTCAATCGAAGAAAAACTGTTCCTTTTGGAAGGCTCAGCTTCGCATTTATGCGTTCGTGTTAGCCCACGAGACAGGGTTGCTACCTCATATCGACATTGTTGCTGCCAATGCTTGGATTCAAGTCTTAATGTTACTAAATACAAGGCATATAGAGGGGTTAATACACGTTGATTCTTTTATTTAAATTCCTAAGGCCAGCATTTCTCAAACTGTGAGCTCGCCCCTCTAAGGGGGTGACTCTATGAAGGAGGCACGAGCATATTCAAAAATCGAAAACAAAAGATTATTTTTAAAAAAATTATCAACTTACTGAAAGTAAATAAACAAAATGCATTCTGACATAATAAAAAATAAAACACACATTTACACTGATATGGTATGATACACTTATAAAAATGTATCAGTACTGTACAATGTATTTTATAATTATTTTACAATACTAAGTTTCGAACAAGTTTAATGCTTACCAGTGACCTCGTGGGCTTGTCAAATATATAAAATTACATGCAACACTTAACACTTATCTCGATAATTTGCACAGTTTACACGGTACCGGTTTATTCATTGGGGCGGGCGTCCAGGGACCCGGATAAGTTGGACTTAACCAGATTTTTTGGTTATAAATTTTGATCCTCCAGAGCAAAAAGATCCTATAGATATTCTGCACCCAGGGCCCGAAATGAGCTGAAACTGCACTGGGTTTAAAACTAATCCCTTAACCGTCGATTAAAAGTTAAACTCCCTAATGCCACCGTTTTCCACGTGATGTATTGGAGGAGGGGGGGGGAGAAAAGGAATAAATAATAAAATCCTCTGAGATGAGTAAATTCTTTGCAATTACTGACAAGTTCTATTTGTTGCATTCCAAAGCCTCCGGAAAAAGTTTATGGATAGCAGAGCAAAGAAAAGATCGTACTTCGGAAAGACGTACAAATACGTCCGGGGAAATTAACGCTTTGGCTGAGCGAGACTTTTATATACGCAGGTGGCACTTAAGAAAGAGTTGTATTGCAGCTTTAGGGTTAAAGTATAGAATTCAATATATTGAATTCAATATATTGTTATTTGTATGGAGTGTGGGGGGTAGATGTAAATTATGATCGAAGATTGGGTCGCAAATATTGAAAGTTTGAGAAGCACTGCCTTAAACCAACGGGATTTTAGATTTTTTTTTTGATTGTTTGATTCCAGTTCGAGTGTTTTCCTCATCATTTGACCATGGTCAAAATTTTGAAGTCTCTCCGTCATATTTCTTTACAAATTTAAAAAACATTTATTAATATTTCTACGTACAAATTTAAAAAAACAACCATTTAGCACTTAGTTAACTGCCTTTTATTGAAAATGAATCACGTGTGGTTCATTCCAACCATGAAATCTATAAATATTTTGTACTTATCTCTATGCTGTTTTGTGTATATGTAATTTATAATTTTACGCACAACTTTTCTTCCAAATAGTGAATAGTGCAGGATTTCTTTTAGTAATTTTTCAACTGTAAATAAAATATATATTTATCTTCAACTCTGTTATTAAAAACCGATTTGTTTATATCAGCCATTTTTTTGGACTAAACTCAAACTGTTCATTGCAACTATCTGATCAAATCTCAGAATGTGAAGTTTATATAAAATATATATTTATCTTCAACTCTGTTATTAAAAACCGATTTGTTTATATCAGCCATTTTTTTGGACTAAACTCAAACTGTTCATTGCAACTATCTGATCAAATCTCAGAATGTGAAGTTTTATTTTAATCGTAGAAAATGTGTTATTGAAAACAGCCATTGCAATTTTTTGAAAAATCTTGGAAAGATATAATTTCTTATGCAATCTGATATTTGACCATAAATATATTTCAAAAATACTCGCGATCTATTCTTCATATTTTAATCTCCATGATCAAACCCGTTTCTCATCCCAAAAATAATGTAATTGATATTTCTGATGTAAATTCCAGGGGAAAACGATTTAACCCTTTTTTTATATTGGACGAATAAAAGAAATCGCAACTTTTTTTTAAAAAGAAAATTTATTTGAGAAATTATATTATGAATTATTATTTTATTTCTGACAAAAAATATGAAAACTGAATTTTTTTTTCTATTTTATGCTTTTTTTTAGAAATCATGGTTACTTTTTACAGTTCCAATGACACTCTCTTTCTTAAATTCATAATTTTTTTCAAAGTGCTCCTATTTTTAAATTGCCTTCAGTCATGAAATAGTGGAGCGATGTAGTTTATTGTGTACCAAAAAATCATATTTGAGACTTTAAATTATTCCTATGATTTATTGAAAAATTTCGTTGATGAAATTGTTTTTAGAAAAGAAACGGTATCTATAAAGAGTAAAAGAATAAAAGAGCATCTCTCTCTATATATAAAGAGTAGGAGAGAAATGTCAACAATAATGAAATATATATTAAATACTTTATAAAATTACTTAACATATTTTAGCATTAACTAGTTGTATAAACACCAAGCAAAAACCTACGGGAAATGTCACTTAAGGCTGTCTTCAGTAAAAGTAGAACTCTAACTAAACGCGAAGCACATTTTCAGACAGAAAAATGACCCGATTTCCATGGAAATTTGCAATATTATTACTCGTACCTCTGTTAACAATACATATAGTGTTTTTAAAAATTTCAAAATGTTCCGTGAATACTTTCTTTTTTTTGTTTTAATACGTGAAGGCAAACCTATTTAACGTTACGGCATAGGATAAAAAATGCGAAACACATTTTACACCAGAAAAAATGAATAACTCGGTTAAAAATAGGAAATATGATTAAAAAATGCTGCTCTCTAAAGGATAGTGTGAAGCCAGAATATAATATTAATTTTTCATTTCTTTTAGATCTGAAAGAATGTTCCAAATTCGGGTCCTATTCTTTGAAATTAACCGAAAACAGCCTTAAGTTAAGTTTAACAAAATAGCACAAAGTTTTGAAGAATAATTTTAAATTTCTTTGTTTTTGTTTCACTAATCTGGTTGGGAAAAAAACTCATTAGAGAAACATCCAGTTGTAGGAATCTCATGTTGTATAATCCACATGAACTAAATTTACTAAATAAAACAATACTTAATAAAATTTTGGATGTCCGAAGAAAGCATGGATGTTTGTTAATGTTTTGTGCTTATGGCGCATGGGAGCACTCTAAATAGCCGTCGAAACACTAGTCCACTCGTTAGGTTGGTGGAAAGGATAGAGAGATAGGAGACCCCTAACCACCTCTAGGGTGTTCTCTTTCAAAATTGGGGTAGCACCGAGCCAAATCATATAGTCCCCTGTATGGTTCTCAAAGCTACGAATAACGACAGACGTACATCTAGCCCTTTTCCACTATGAATTTCGTGGGCCTCGATCTGACACCATCAGACAAGTGTCTTTAGCAACAACAACTCAAATTTGAAGAAAATTCGATGCATAAATTGTGTTTTTGATTTCCTAGCCAACGCTAGATATCGATGATAAAATATTGTTACATAGGTGATCCAACTGAACGATAATGATAAAAAAATGTATGCTCCCTAGGTTCAGGTTGCAATCAATGCCCAATATGTAAATTCTTGTATTGGCAATGTGGTGCGTGATGAACGAATGCCGGAATTTCGGTCTGTAGTGTTATTTAAAATGGATGTGGTATAAGAGAGTGATCACAGTATTCATTAGTTACAACTAAAAGGCATCATTTAAAAAAAGGGTCTTAAGTACAGTCGGACCTTCATTTAACGAGCCTCTATTTTGATAATTTCTCTATTCTGCGAATTTTTTCCTGGAAAGTATGAATCTCTATTTAAGTAATTTTCCTCATACCGAATTTCTGTTCTGGATTTCACGGCTTCATTAAATAGAGATCCGACTGTAATTGGTATTAGAATCGAGGGAGGTCAAACATAAATGAATGTCGTTCAAGGTATGAATATCCCTTATAGTGTCTTATCAAGAGTTTGGAACCGCTATTTAAGCACTAGACCAGTTGATAAATAATGTGGTCAAGGACGATCAAGTGTAGTAACTGCATCCGTAGACCCTTTTTTGTCATCGCCAGCTCGAAGAAACTCCAAAGCGACAACAAGAGACTTGGTTTTATAATTTCAGCCTGCTCCAGGAATTCAAAATAACAAGTTTACGGCTGCAAGAAGGAATCACGAGGTTGGACCGTATGCTTCAGCAACCAACCTTTTTGAACCGGTTACCATTTGTAAATTACATAAG
Source organism: Trichonephila clavipes (assembly GCA_019973935.1). Lineage (NCBI taxonomy): Eukaryota > Metazoa > Arthropoda > Arachnida > Araneae > Nephilidae > Trichonephila > Trichonephila clavipes. The sequence continues at coordinate 21,188 of BMAU01015277.1, read as the reverse complement.
TTTGAGCATTTTAAAAGGACGTGAGGGTTATTGGTGTGACGGACCTCTAAATCTTGAACCACGGACAAGTGACGAGGAAGATTCCTGAGCTGGCACTCCAAACTTCCCACCAATGTGAGAACTTTGAACCAAGACAGATTTAATGTGCATTAGCCCCTGCACATGGCGGGTCTTCAATGTCACTAGACTCGAACCCATGGCTCAGAAGAGAAAACAACTGTCACTAAATCGTACCTACGCCCACTTGGTTAACGTCGCCACATCATATGTCTGAAAGCAATGGCTTGAAGAAGGGTGGTGTTTGGGGGTTCAATCCCCCATAGACAAAAATATTTTTAGTTTTCACCATCAAAATTACGTCTCAGCGCTTTCAGCTTCATGTTTTTTAATGTAAGTCTCCTGCAAGAGAGGTCTAGGTACGCTACCGGTCGAAGATACAAAAGATTTTAACCCTAACTGCGTGGTCATGTATATGTTGCAGGAAAATGATGAAATTAGGGCTTTCCTCAAATCCTTAAGGGAGATTATCAATTAGCTCAAGATGTTAAAATAACGTCTCTTTGAGGTCGTTTTCCTGATGTAAGTGATTTGATCAAATCCCCGAACTGGTTTAGTGAAATGATGAAATGAACAAGTCAGCATTTGTAGATCTCTGTTTTACTGGTTACCACTCCCTTTTACCTACCTGCCTCGCCCCTCGTCCGTGCCGGACAGCGCCGGGCTTCTGACGTGACGCACCAAAACAAAATGACATAATTATCATTTTTTTAGTTTTATTTAGTTATATTCTTTGCATTATATTATCTTATGATTGATATATCACTTTTGTACGCCTGAAAATTAGAAACTGGATAAAACTTCAATTGAAAAATGTAAAGAAACAAACTAGGGAATTCGACCATAAATAGATAAAATTATAGATAAAAAAAACCTTTTTTATAATAAAAAAAGCTATTTTTTAAAAAGGGAAATAATAACTAAAAGAAGGTAATACATATAAATCAGGATATTTCTCAAGTACTACATTAATGTATAATTAAAAAAAAGTTTAAAATTCTACTACAAATATCCTTTTTAAAACAAAAAATACCAGCTTTATTATCTAATTATTTTGTTAATTAATTCCCGTTAAATAATTTGTAATTCAATGATAAGTGTTGAATAAATTTGTCTACTTTTAATAATGCACCATATTTGCTAAATAAATGATTTTACACTCTTGACAATATTATTTCATCATTTTACTGAAGTAGGTTAGGGATTTGATCAAATCACTTACGTTTTTAGGAGAGTTCCTTTCTTTCCTTATAGAGTTCTTTTTTTCACATCTTGCGTGTGAATTGATCATCTCCCTTAAGAATTTGAGGAAATTCCTAATTTAATCATTTCCTTGTGACATATGTACACCTCTCTAAGCCAGTGCGTTAACTGCCCCTCACGTATTTATACATACATCGTTCCTAATTAAGAACCTTTGCATTTCATTGTTATCTTTAAAACTATTCCGAAGGCTTTGGAATGCTATACAACCTTTACTGTGTTTGCGAAGGATTTACTTATTTATGCTTTTTTCTCAATACACGATGTTGGCGCATGCGCGTCAACGTCATGCGCACAAATGCAAATATTCTTCCTTGCCGCGTTGTGCCAACACCTCGGAGGTATTGGTTGTGCCTGCAGAAGAGAACTTTCTGTAGAATAAGCAAGACGAGAATTTTCTCTGTAATACTCTGACATGAGCATTAATATAGAACTCTAATACTCGAAGCACACAATAATAAATTAATTAAATTTTGCTGCGCTTGTAGATCTAATATATATTATAAATGTGAAAGTTTGTGAAAATCTTTGTGGGTCTTTCACGGAAAAACAACTGAATGGATTTTAATGAAACTTTACAGTAATATAGCTTATACATCAGAATAACACATAGGCTATAATTTATACCATAGGCTATAATTTATAAAAATTTGTAAAAAGTGTCCAAAATATAACGCTATTTGTCAAGTAAGAAGGAAAAAATTCTGCCATCTGCAAGTAAAAAAGCCCACGTCAGCATATATCTATCTTTTGTTTGTGAAAAACTTTTTCTGTTTTGGCTACGCAAGGGAATCGCTTCTAATTAATTCCTGTGATCAGAATAATGTCTGTTTTTTTATTTCAGAATAAAACTAAGTTATGAAGGGAGAAGTTGTTATAACTCTCTTTATTTTGATGTTTTTTTTATGATTTTATTATGCACATTTGGTAGTAAGAAGTTGATCTATTTTCAAAATAACTACTTTTATCGCTTCTGGTACTTAAAGTAAATAAACTTTCTCTTTCACACTACATCATTTGGACAAACTTTCATAATTTTTTTGTGGTTAGTAGCTAATTATAACGCTGTAATTTTAATTAAATATGCAGATATTGCATTTTTAAGTATAAAACTAATTATAACTACTGCACTGTATTTTTTGCAGTGAGTGAGTGAGTGAATATTAACGTCGCACTGTTCAGCTACACGAGGGCTTTTGGAGACGGACCATGTAATTTTGAACAATGGTCAAGTGACGGGAAGGACACTTGAGCTGGCACCCCCTTCTCCTAACTACCACACCACACCAACTTAGCAGGAATATTCTACCAATACTTAGCTTTAATATTCTTTGAAATCCACTCTTCCAAGATATATGGCAGCACGGGTTCTTTGATGAGTATTTTAGTGGGGAAGGCGAAAAGTTTTGTAGCAGACATTGCGTTTTCAGCGGATTGCAAAGATTATTATTTTTGTCGCAAAAAATAGTTAATGTCAAAATTTAAGTGTCTTATGGTTTTGACTGTTAATGAAGACCTTGGAAAATGATTTGACTACTTATTTTAAGTGAACGGTGTACATAATTAATTTTACAGTGGAATATCTTTAATTAATTTATTAGCTCTAACGGATTAAATTTTCCAAAGTGGAGTATTTTGTTTATGTATATCCCTCAATTTGTACATGTAGTGATCCAAAAAAAAATGTATGAAAAAAACTGCAGTAAATCATAATGTGGTTGGATAAAGTATTAACGTGCATCGCGTCCCTACACGGCGGGTCTTACAAAGCTCTAATAAAGCTCGAGCTACGAAAGTAGCTAGGCATTTGCCAACTTGACTCTATCGTTAACATTTCTCTATGTTTTTCATTGAATCGCCATTATAATTTAAGAAACGGCGTTGCTTGCGAATATTACAATTTTAAAATAAAATAAATACAACAGAAAGTAATATTAATGTACTAGCCGTTCTTCGCACGGGTGAACTGAAAAATTAACACAGATTGAAGGAAAAAGAAGTTTTTAATGAGTTAATTTTATGTGAATTGAAAATTAAACAAAAAAAAGCTTTTTGCATATCTCAGCTAAACAGAAAAAGAAAGAAAAAAAACACTTTTGTTAAATTTTAACTATGTAGATCTAATAGCCGATAAAAAGGATTTTTTAAATTTATAATTCCTCGTAACACGCTTGAGGTTCGATTTTTCAAAATACCTCCCTAAGATGATCTCTGCTCAGCAAAAGTAACACATTCTTAAAAGTTTTGCGTTATGAACGCTTAAAGTAGAGTAAATAATTTATATCTGAAAGTGTAATACATTAATATTACTTTCTGTAGTATTTATTTTATTTTAAAATTGAAATATTCGCAAGCAACGCCGTTTCTAAAATTATAATGGCGATTCAATGAAAAACATAGCGAAATGTTAACGATAGAGTCAAGTTGGCAAATGCCTAGCTACTTTTGTAGCTCGAGCTTTATTAGAGCTTTGTAAGACCCGCCGTGTAGGGACGCGATGCACGTTAATACTTTATCCAACCGCATTATGATTTACTGCAGTTTTTTTCATACAATTTTTTTTGGATCACTACATGTACAAATTTAGGGATATACATAAACAAAATACTCCACTTTGGAAAATTTAATCCGTTAGAGCTAATAAATTAATTAAAGATATTCCACTGTAAAATTAATTATGTACTCCGTTCACTTAAAATAAGTAGTCATCATTTTCCAAGGTCTTCTTTAACAGACAAAACCATAAGACACTTAAATTTTGACATTAACTATTTTTTTGCGACAAAAATAATAATCTTTGCAATCCGCTGAAAACGCAATATCTGCTACAAAGTGTCGTTCCCGTCACTTGACCATTGTTTAAAATTACGTGGTCCGTCTCCAAAAGCCCTCGTGTAGCTGAACAGTGTGACGTTAATATTCACTCACTCACTCACTGCAAAAAATACAGTGCAGTAGTTATAATTAGTTTTATACTTAAAAAAATGCAATATCTGCATATTCAATTAAAATTACAGCGTTATAATTAACTACTAACCACAAAAAAATTATGAAAGTTTGTCCAAATGATGTAGTGTGAAAGAGAAAGTTTATTTACTATAAGTACCAGAAGCGATAAAAGTAGTTATTTTGAAAATAGATCAACTTCTTACTACCAAATGTGCATAATAAAATCATAAAAAAAAAACATTAAAATGCAGAGAGATTTATAACAACCTCTCCCTTCAAAACTTAGTTTTATTCTGAAATAAAAAAAAATAGGCATTATTCTGATCACAGGAATTAATTAGAAGCGAGCCCCTTGCGTAGCCAAAACAAAAAGAGTTTTTCACAAACAAAAGATAGATATATGCTGACGTGGGCTTTTTTGCTTGCAGATGGCAGATTTATTTCCTTCTTACTTGACAAATATCGTCAAATATCGTTAAATTACTGTAAAGTTTCATTAAAATCCATTCAGTTGTTTTTGCGTGAAAGACCCACAAAGATTTTCACAAACTTTCACATTTATAATATATATATTATATTACACTTTCAGATATAAATTATCTACACTACTTTAAGCGTTCATTACGCAAAACTTTTAAGAATGTGTTACTTTTGCTGAGCAGAGATCAGCTTAGGGAGGTATTTTGAAAAATCGACCCTCAAGAGTGTTACGAGGAATTATAAATTTAAAAAATCCTTTTTATCGGCTATTAGATCTACATAATTAAAATTTAACAAAGGTGTGTTTTTTTCTTTTTTTTTTTGTTTAGTTGAGATATGCAAAAAGCTTTTTTTGTTTAATTTTCAATTCACATAAAATTAACTCATTAAAAGCTTCTTTTTCCTTCAATCTGTTTTGTTTAATTTTTCAGTTCACCCGTGCGAAAAACGGGTATACCAGCTAGTAACTTATATATGTTGTGTGGTTAAATAAAAAGAAACATGCGTAGCTGGTCCTTCAATGAAATAAAACAACAAAAACAAACTAAAATAAACACACTTCATAACTGCACGCGTGTGTGTGAAATAAGCTGCCATGGGGAAGCGTGATTTGTACAACTTTCAATCGGCAAAGAGTATTCTCCTTAACCTCTGGTTCATTTTATTTCTAGATGGATAGAAAAATGTCTTTTTTTATGCATTTTTTCAAACATATTTTTCCTTTTAAGCATAATAACATCATTCGCATTCAGAATTTCCTAATATTTAATGTAAAATAATCTATGTAAATAACTGAGTAATTTACCTGTAAAGTTGTCTTTCTGTATCGCAGAAATCCTTATACTTTGGAGTCCATTCACACTAACTGTAAATATAAAGCTTAGAATACCTAGCTTTTGTCTTGAATTTAAAATTTTATTTACATCTTTTGCATTTACATAAAGGTTTATGAAATGATTAATCAAAATTGGATCGTGTATGATACCTTCGAAAGCACGGTACTTACACATCCCCCAACATTGCCATCTGGACAGTAGAATCTTGTTTCACTTCTCTTACCTTTATTATGTGGCCGCGGTAGCCGAGTGGTATAGGCATCGGATCGTGGCTGGCTTAGTCACGAGTTCGAGCCCAGTACCACTAAAGACCCGCCGTGTAGGGCAGCGATGCACGCTAAATCTGTCGAGAGCTGAAACGTCCTCCCGTTGGTGTGGTGTGGTAGTTAGGAGAGGGGGGTGCCAGCTCAGGTGTCGTCCACGTCACTTGACCATGGTTCAAAATTACGTGGTCCGTCGCCAAAAGCCCTCGTGTAGCTGAACAGCGCGACGTTAATCTTCACTCACTCACTCACTTACCTTTATTATCTCTTTTTAAGCAGCAAATAATACACTTTCGTGTTGGTTTCTTCTTTACTGGGAGAATTTAGTCAACAAAGTGTCTTTCAGAGAAGCTGGAAGGGGGGTGCTTAGCAGAAGAACGTTCTCTTTTGGCAGAGAATTCCACCTCTTGGTACTTTTCAATCATTCGAAATCGTGGAAAAGCACATATGAAATAATTCGGGAGAGACCGATTGCACAGTGTAATCCCGAACTTCACACGGGATGAGCCAAGATGATACGCTTCGCCTGTCCGAGCTCAGCTTGGAAAGTACATAGAGATCAAATATGTTAAAAACCGCATCTCTACAGCCTAGATAAATCAAACGAAACAAGTAATATAAAAAAAAAATTTAAGTCAATTTCTACTTAGATCAACAAAGAAAATTTTATTTTAGTTACTTTTTATTAAATAGTTATGATTAATATAAATATGTATATACATGGGACAGAATCACAACATTAAGTGGTCATTAATTTGTATTAATTATCATTTAAGTATCGTATTGTCATCCAAAACAATCGTGTATATAAAATTTCAGTTCAACATAATGCTTTAAAACGTGAGAAAAAAACCTTTTCAAGTTTTGACCTAAGTCGCCAAAAAGGATGCCAACGTTGCCATGATGAATTTCGTGGGCCTTGATCTGGCCTTTGCCGATAAGGTGGCATTAGCAACAACAACAACAACCATAACAGTTAATTTATCTCCGCAAAAAGATAAGTCCCCCCCTCCCCTCAAATTCTTTTAATGAAAAACTAGATTTATCGAAATAAAATATTAATGTGAACAAGGAATATGAAAGTTTTACAAACATTCTAAACATGTTCCATCTGTATGGGCTAATATCTTTTACCAATATAAGCCTAATCTTCCCAGCTCCAAATTACTCTTGTTAACTTTCCAGCGATTAAGCGCCATTTCATTTTTCTTCCTCCAGATTCCTCGTACAAACACGTGTTTCTGTCAGTCCTGCAATCCGTTACAGACAGGTCATTAAAGGTGTCAGCGCCGTCAATTTCTGGGTAACTGCCTCGCGCGAAATGAGTTTTCGTCTTCGCAAAACACGATTTCATTACGGGGATTCTCTTCACCATGGAGACATCACAACACAACTTCCTTCCTGCCTTTAAACACCTTTTTTAAAAATTTGGGTTAATTAGGCCAGATAGCTCGTTATCACCGTTTGACCCTGATTCATTTTTCGCACGAGACGCTTATTTCCTTGAACAAATGATTTCAGTTATTATTTTTTCCCTCTGACTAAAAGGGATGATCATATGTTTTGAGGAATTCATTTCGAGTGAAAGCAGAAATCCTCCTTGCTTTTTTTTCCCATACGAAATAGGTGTTTTAACCCTATAGGAAAGAGTGGAATTGTTTATATTTATCGAGTTATTGCTCATTAATATCGCACTCACGAGGCACAACTGGCGAGTTGTGAACAATTTGGCAGATTCCTGAGCTGGCTTCTCCAAACTTCCACACTCTGGATGCTAGAACTTTACGCCTCGTCAGATTCAACGCATATCAGTCCCTTTACACAAGGCCCCAGAACTTGAATTCATTGTTTTTATTGAAATGCTTAGGTTCCGTGTTTGTCAACATTGCGTAAGATTCAGAGACATTTGCATGTTATCTCCTGAAATATGTCACTTGCTTTGAAGCGAAAGAAGTTGTCCGTAACAAAAATGGGAAACTTAATATTTATTGGTACTTAAATACTATGTCGTTGCCCAATTCCTCAAATGAAAAGACATCGCCAAATGCCACGATTTGCAACCAACAGTGGAAAACTGTTCCCACGCTTGCACAAACACAATCCTGTTTACGCATACTATTTGGCGTCGTCTTTTTGAATTGGCAATATTTTTTAATTTGGCGAAATTGGTCGATGATATAATACGACAGTAACGATTAATTGCTGCGCTACAGATATGGATAATTAATGTGAATTGTGTTTATTCCTAATTTCAAACCTTACAATGAAAATGTATTTATCATAGCCGGTACCGGTTTAATCTTATTTTGGATTTGGTTTAATCTTATTTGGATTGTTTCAAATACTGTTTTATATGGATTTAAAATAAGGGAAATGCATTTTTCAAAGTTTTTAAAAAATTCACTGAATCTCTTCAAAAGCTTATTTTATTTCCTGCATAATCATTAAACATTTTTAATTGCATTTTCTTGAATGTCAACGGAGTTTTCAGAAACAATTGTGTCTTGAAAATATTTTTGTAATTGAGGAAAATATTTCATAATTTTCATTTCCAAATCCTTAGTAATGATGCCAAGTTTCGTCATAAATAATTTAATATTTCCAAACATCGTTAAAACAATAAGTCCATGCCCTTGAAGTTTTTTATTCAGTTCATTAAAATGCTGAGTGATGTCGCACAAAAACTTTAAATCATTTAACCAGCGTATATTAGATATTTTATAGAAACTATTGTCTTTTTTAATTAAAGAGCTTGATTTCTTCTAAAAACGTTGCAAAACGATTAAGGCTAAAACTAAGCCATCACACGTTGTTGTATATCAAAATCCCTGAGTATTGCAATTCAATTTCCTCTAAGAATTGTGTAAATTGCCGTACATAAAGAGCTCTTGTGTTTATAAAGTTGATTATTTTTATTACAACAGATATTACACTTGAAAATGTTTTTAAACCATGCTTCGCTCATAAAACTTGCTGGTGTATTATACACTGAAATTCAATCAGAGAATGTGAAATATTTTGCTTAAGATACTGAATACATCCTAAGTTCTTCCTTACCATACTAGGTGCACCATCTGTTGTTACAGAAACTGGTTTTTGAAGGTAAGTATCCATTTCTTTAAAAGCAATATCAAATTCTTTAAAAAAATATCGAGATCGATACACTTCCTTCAACATTATTAGTTCTATTAACCCTTCTTTCATTATATATATTTCTATACTAATACCGAGCAAAAACTGCTAATTGTGCATAACCATTTAGATTATTACTTTCATCTAAAGCAATTGAATACATTTCTGCAAAATTTAAAAGGTTATGTATTTGCGAAAAAAATTTTTTTTTCTAATTCTATAACTCGATCTTTAATTATGTTGAGAATTATAGGTATATAACTCATTTATACACTTTATAATAAAGTCTTTTTCTTTAAAATCAGCAAACAATGTAGGACTAGATTCTAAAAACGCTTTTTTTACAAATTCTTCTGAAAGAAGTTTCCCGTGGCGAGCAATGCAATGAGTAACTTGGAAACTAGCAGCTGTAATGTTTTAAAAAGTGAGAAAAAACCTTTTCAAGTTTTGACACAAGTCGCCAAAAGGGTCGCTAAATCGCCAAAAACGATGCCAACGAGGCTGTATTTGTAATTCTTTAAATAGATCGTTTTAATCAATTAATTTATTAATTATAATTAAACTTTTGTATTGTCATCCAAAATAATCATGTATATAAAATTTCAGCTCAATTGAGCGCTTTAAAATGTATTTTATTAACGATTGAAAATTCCACGATTTTTTAATAAATATATATAGAGAGAGAAAGTGTGAGCTAATGGTATGAATGAAAAAATAGCGTATTTTAATGGCCCGGATACTCAGTACGAGTATCTCGGAAACAGCCCAACTATTAAGTCGTTCATGATCGGTCGTTTTTAGAATTTATGCTCAAATGTTGATAAATGCTGGTGAAAACTGCAGCAACCAAGCCGTTGGACGTTCACGAGCCATCACAGAAAAAGGGTGTCAGATGCTGTCCCACTTGATAAAGCTAAATCGGCGCCAGACAGTGGCTCAGCCAACAACCTAATACAATCTAGGTACAAGTGCAAATGTTTCGGAATACAAGTTCAGCAGACTCTATTGGATATGGGACTTGCGCTACATCTGTTCCACTCGTGGGCCTCTGTTGACCAAGAGTCATTGTCAACTATGCATAGAATGGGCCCGGGAACATCAAGACAGGACCATAGAAAAGCGGAAGGGAGTTGTCTTGTCAAATGAATTCCGATTTCTCATTCTTCACATCTATGGTCGTGTCCGAGGGCTCCGTCATCCAGAGAAACAGCTGTTCCCTCATGTACAGCAGGTATTAAACAGGCTGGTGCTGGGGGTATTATGATTTGGGGGGACGTTCTCATGGGTGGCTCAGGGACCCTTAGTTATAATAGAACACATCAAGAAAGCTGCAAACTATCTGAGCATAATTGCGGGTCAATTGCACCTTTACATGGCAATTGGAAATGTAATCTTCCAGCAAGGTCATGCAAGGCCGCTTTTCCGCTTAGGCACTCTAGACACGTGCTTAAAGCTCAAAGAATTTCGGGGTGAAAAAAGAAAAAAATTTTAAAATTACAGCGAACATACCACCGCCTAGAGAATCGTGAGAGAAGTATTTCTGCCTTCAAGAGAGTAAAGACTGAATGAGATCCACCATGGTAAATGAAAAGCTTAACAGTTTGATGTTGCTACGCCCTGAAGATGATATTGCAATGGAAATTGATTACAGTGATGTTATTAATGATTTTCTTGAAAACTCTTTATTCGTTTTTCGAAGAAAACCTTCGTTGTACAAGTACAATGACAGTGACTCACCAAAGAATAAGGACGTTGAAAAATAAAAGACAGTAAGTTGCTCTCTCTAAGCGATGAAAAAGATAATTAACAAGTTAAAAACAATTCATACGCTAATGTATACTCTGTACTGTAATTTCAAACGATTTCATTAATTTACTGTAAGGGTGGGTGGTCCGTGATGACGTAAAGCAAGAAATGAAAAAGAGTCGTCAAACCATACCATTGTCCTTTCCTTACGACTGTCAGTCCGGGACACCGCGAGTCCACAGGTGGTGTATAACGGAAAAACTATCCAAAGAGCAAAAACGAAAAAAGGGAAAAGAGTAAGAGAGTTAAGGGCAAATCTCTCTCGAATCAAAACAGGAAAAGTAAGAATTGAAGGAGGAAGAGGGGATGCGCTCTAGAAATAGGGGGGCGTAACTATTGAAGTACCTAGGGAGCCGGGGAGGTTAAAAACGTCCCTGGGGCCATCCCCAAACTCCCCCTAATTATGTTAGTTATTCGAGAAACTTTATGATAAATTCCAATTAATGTCCTGCTCCCCTAACTCGCCTTATTTTAATCCGAAAGGGCACATGTGAGTGTTTTCATAGAAAGGCACACACACACACACAGCTAAGAGTTCAAACCCCATCCATGTTGGAATATCTCGACTTTGTGTGACTGCTGTTTAGATATTTGGTACAACCTGTCTCCTATCATCTACCAAGAATTTGTGGCATTCATGCTAGGCGAGTTGCAGCTATTTTGCAGGCCGAAGAGATGCAATGCGAGATTGAATAGACATTCATGTTTTAACCCTTAAGTGTATTTTAATTTAACACATTAAAATTCTAAGAAAAAAAATTGCTTTACTTTTATCTTTTTAGCTACGACACTGGAGAAGAGAAAGGTAATACTATTTCCATTTGGATGAATTCCCCGAACTACAATATGGAATCTTCTCTGATTTGCCTTCATTTTGAATTTAATGCTCAATGGTGAAAAATACTTTTTCAGATTTTATAAATTTAATAAAATTAAAAATAAAATTCCTGTATAATAAATTATTAATCCAAGTATCCAACAGAACTTGCTACGATGTGGCTGAAACATTTCTGACGTATAAAAAAAGCTTCATAAAAACTATTTCTAAGAATAAACCAATTTAAAATTCAAAAGAAAATTACGACAAGTATATAGTTCTTATTTTTCTGTACGAAATATAAATCAGAGGACATTTAAAAGGTTTAAATATAAATAATCCCAATCAAAATCTCTTTTATATTTAACTATAGTACTAAAATTTTTATTCTTTTTTTCTGTGTAAATGTCTTTCATAAAAAGGAGTTGCTTGATTAAAATGTGCAAATATTTCACGCTTTGTTTCAGATAATTTTTAATTTTGTAAAATAAAAAGTGAATCCTCTGAAATCAGCTATGAAAGGGAATATTTTTTTAAAATTAGAGTAAATATTACATAAAAAATACTACTTTTAACTAATTAAATTTTACTTATTATTAAAGGTTACTTATGCAAAAAGAATTATGTTATGTTTGATTTTCTTTTATTCAAATCTGTTTACATTTCATATAGATCTGAAAATAAAGAATATATTAAGAAAACCGAAATATATTAAGAGCTCTTTCGTCACATATATATACTTCGTAATAAATTAAATGTTTTTTTTAATTTCTAATTAGTGTTTTTCCATTGCAGACCTAGTATATTCCCCGGAAACTGGTACCTCTTTTTAGAGCGGTATCATTTTGGCGGATATCAATCACAGCAGGTACTTTTGACGCCCAGTTTCTTCCCCAGGACGTGCCGGAGCTCTGACGATGCGAACCTGTACTAGGATTTAATTTTGCGGAGAGCACCCAAGCCAAACAGACACTCTAGGGACCTTTTACATGTATAGTATAGTCATACGACAGGGTCGCTGTCTATTTTATGCATCATGAAAATTCACTGATTTGGGCTGGGGTCGAAGCCGCAACCTTGGGAGCAGAAGGCCAGTAACAAACCAACCACGCCACCCAGCCGGCATAAATTAAATGTTAATTTAGTTAAGTGTATGTACAAACATCTAAGAATTTTTTTAAAAAACCTTGTTGCGAAGTAATAAATATGTGTGTTGCAGCTCAATAAGGATTTTGAAAAATATTTTATCGCGTATTGATTGTTTTGCAAGCAAAAAGTGAAGTTGAAATCTGTGATTAAAAAAAAATCTTTTTTAAAATCGTTATTAGCTACGGAAAAAAAAGTTGTAAAAAATGTCGGACGTGATTCTTATGAAAACGTTTGTTTTGTTGCACTTCTTGTGGTGCCTTTTTGAGATATTTGGTAATTTTAATTTGCAATATTGTCTTCATTTGATTCCTTATTATATTTTCATCAAACTTCTCAGACTGATGCCACCTAATTTGAAAAGAGAAGTTCAAAAAACTGATCAAGAAATGAATCTCCCTCTAGTGAATACACAACCAGAAGAAAAATTTGAAATAAGAGCAAAAATTGCTGATAACAAATCGGTCCGAAAGTATGAAGATAATGAAATTAATGCTACCAAAGAAGAAAAAGTATATAAGATATTTCTATTATTAATATTCACGAGAACACAGATGCATTTTCAAGTGGAATGAATGAAACAAAGTCTTTTAATAAATTCTCTCCTTTCACTCAACGAAGCAACAACCTTCGGAGCAGACTTTTGCTCACTCCACTGAAACTACTCTGGTTCAATATTCAAAAGACGCGTTTTTATGATGACAATGGAGATCAGTTCATAATTGACAACGCCGAATTTTAAGAATAGAAAGAATTAACCGATATTTTTAATTCAAATTCGGAAATTTTGCCCAATAATCCATTTTATGAGAGGGACCTTATAATGAAGATTATCATTTTCTTCCGATTCCTTTGAATTCTTCACTGGGAAATTATACAGATGAAGATGAGCAATAATAAAGCGAATTTCGGAACCTTGCCCACTAACCCGTTTTACGAAAGGTCATTTTACAGTGAAAATTATCATTTCAATTCCTTTGAATGCTTCACCGAGCAATTATACAGATGAAGATGTGCAACAAAATGCTGTCGATTCTTCTCGAAAGAAAATGTTTTTAGAAAGATGAAAAAGTTGGCAATGGCAATAAAAAGTTGAGCGAAGGCCTGGACTTTTATCTCACATTAATAATCTTAGCGAAGGCCTGGACTATTACCAGACATAAATAAAGGGTGTTTTTTTAGAGGTATAGAACTTTAAATTGCAATAAAACAACGATGTATTATTCGATTGACATGAATTTTTTGAAATCGAAAGATAATCTTGTGGCATTACATTTTAAATATGATTTCTGGCATAGGACTGCCACGGCTGGCTCGGATGTAGTCCAATCTTCGATGACTTTTTCCAACATTTGTGGCCGTATATCGGCAATAACACGGCGAATGTTGTCTTCCAAATGATCAAGCGTTTGTGGCTTATCCGCATAGACCAATGACTTTACATAGCTTCACAGAAAATAGTCTAGCGGTGTTAAATCACAAGATCTTGGAGGCCAATTCACAGGTTCAAAACGTGAAATTAGACGGTCACCAAACGTGTCTTTCAATAAATCGATTGTGGCACGAGCTGTGTGACATGTTGCGCCGTCTTGTTGGAACCACAGCTCCTGGACATCATGATTGTTCAATTCAGGAATGAAAAAGTTAGTAATCATGGCTCTATACCGATCACCATTGACTGTAACGTTGTGGCCTTCATCGTTTTTAAAGAAGTACGGACCAATGATTCCACCAGCCCATAAAGCGCACCAAACAGTCAGTTTTTCTGGATGTAACGGTGTTTCGACATACACTTGTGGATTAGCTTCACTCCAAATGCGGCAGTTTTGTTTGTTGACGTAGCCATTCAATCAGAAGTGCGCTTCATCGCTAAACAAAATTCGCTTATGAAAATCGGGAACAACGGCAATCTCGTTTTGGGCCCATTCGACGAATCTACGCCTTGCTTGATGATCGTTTTGATGAATTGCCAAACCAAACTGAGAATAAATCACTTGACAGCTGTTAAATCGGTCGCCATCTTGGAAAGTAATGCCAACTTAAACTTCTATGCCTGGAAGAAAACACTCTTTATGTCAAGCGAAGGCCTGGACTGTACCTGACATTAATATATCAAGCGAAGGCCTAGACTATTTAACCATAATAATATTCCTAGTGTAGGCCTGGATTATTACCTGGCACTAATAAGTCAAGCGAATCACTGGACTTTTTATTAACATAAGCATGTTAAGTGAATTGGAAAACTTTCTGCAAATATGTCGAGCAAAGGCCTTGTCTTCTTTTTCTTGTTTTCACATTAACATCTCAAAGGTGCACGTGAAAAATTGCATTGGAACTTTTAAGAAAATATGGAATGTTGGCCAAGATTTACAACTACGAAAAACGTTTGAATTTTTGCGCGACTTCAACATCTTAAGGAAAAAAAACAACTGTTGCATGGTAATAACATTTTTGAAGGTATAGACTGCTAATGGATTGTAACATCTTGTTAGAAGGTATGGCATTGCTACTGGAATTTAGTTGTCTCAAGATGTGAACTGCTACGTCTAATGCTGGATCCTATGCTGCTGTGATATCTTCTTTGCATCTGATTTCGATGCTGTATATGAGGCGGACATGTATGAGACTGAAGTCATGAACTTCTTGAAGGAATTTTTTTCCTGGGAATTCCTCTACTGTTAAAAACTTTTATTCCAATGGATTCTGTTTTTTTAGTTTATTTATTAATAGAAATATTTTATGCTACAATAGTGAAAATTATGCAATAGCTTTATTATAAGCAATTTCCAAATAAAAAGGTTCGGCGTTCAATGCCTGGAATGCGTCATTTCTTTTTGTGGTTTTTTTGAGAATTCTGTAAGTTCTTTTTCTGAAATTATTAATAATTATTTCTATTTTATTTTAAGTAACATATTTTAGGAATGCGCACAGACACTCAGAGATATTTAGATATGTTAACAATTTTGTTTTTACAATATTTTATAATTTAACACAAATTAGGAGGGGGGAAAGTAATTCTCCTTTTGCACGATTTATTTTGATTTAACCATTTACCGGACTATTTTTTAATAGCGATAGTACATTAAAATATGTTTGGGAACGAGATTGATTTAAGAAAGGGAATTTATATATATATATATATATATATATATATATATATATAATTTAGCTTATCAGGTAAAAATATGTAGGAATATGTTAACTACAGCCCCCTGTGTGTTATTGAAAGGCACATGAAATTTCTAAAAATATTTTGTAAGTACTACAACCTTCAAAAGGAATAGTAATTTAAAAAAAAATTTATATTCTTAGACGATGATGACGAAATTGAGAATTTCTATATATTATTTCCCATGAAATTTACGAAAACAGATCAGTACATAGTAAACACACAAAAAATATGTACTATGTTTGGAAATACCTCAATATATAAAACTAATTGTAAACTAAGACAGATGAAGATGACTGATTAAGATATTAGATTGATAAATTTGTTGGTAAGCATATTTATCACGGCTTGGTGAATGGTTCACGTGAATGAACCCCAATTCTAAGAACATTTTGGAGTAGCAGTCTAGAATAAAGATTTCCAGAAAGCTTAAAATCACGTGACTTTGCTATTTTGCTCTAAAGCTTCATGTAATCGTATATTTACACCAGCGATTCTCAAACTGTGAGGCTGATAACCAACGTGCGGGGAGACGAGCATATTAAAAAGCCGAAAATAAGATTTAAAAAAAAGTTGTTTAAAAGTAGTTTATTTAAAATATATTTACTTTTATTAAATTTTGTATATGTTACATATTATCTTGCTCATTTGTACGGAGTATAATTAAGGTTGTATTGTTGCTTTAGCGTCTAAGCACTTTATTATTACATTGTATGAGGGTGCGATGAAAATTATGATTGAAAATTGGCTCACAAATACAGGAAGTATGAGAGTCACTAGTTTACACCATTGTTCGTAAATCGATCCCTAAAACCATGTTCAGCGAAAGATGTAGAGTCGAATAAACTGTCAGTTCGATAGATGGTAAACAAAAGAGCCTGAGTTACAGCAGATATCTTTATTAAAAGATTTAATAAATGTTTTGTCATAGAAGTTAGATTTTCTATACATGAACACCAAATGTTTCGAATTTAAAGTTCTTTTGATCATAGACAACGCCCTCGTTGGAAATTTGTTTTCTTCCACATAATTTCACATCCTTGAAACAACTATTAACCACAATTCATATAATTTCGAGCCTTTAAATACATTTTGGATAATTTGAATGATGAAGCCCCAACAGTCATTGATGAATGGATAGAAATTTTCAATTATGGATTTTATCAATCAAATTGAATTAGCACTAACTGAATTAAGACCTTCAACTTTGAAAACATGCTGGAAAGCTGTTTGGTCAGAATGTATTAAAAACAAGGATCCCCTGTCCTCTGTATTACAATTGAATTTTCCAACATCGTTACATTAGCCTAACTAAACTTCAAACTATTGCACAGTGTTCAAGTTATAAAAACACCTAAGCCGATACTTCACTTTCTTATTACAGTACATTAGAAACATTGAGGTCTTAACTAGGCAATAGTCTCTTGAAATCAAAATTATTAACTCTAGTTGAAAACTGACAACTTTATAACGACTAGGCCCCCCAAAAAAGAGAATATTTTATTTAACAAGGAATTCATAAGTTTCTTTTAAGTTCATTAAATTTAAAAGGAAGAGAGAGAGAATTTGAGACAGATAAAACTCTTAAAATAATGGGACTCAAAATATGTTGTTGTGGTTAATGCCACCTGTCTGACGTAGTCAGAACGAGGCTCACGAAATTCATCGTAGCAAGAGGTTAGAAGTACGCTTGTCGTTGGCCTAGGCCTTGAGCACCATACAGGTGACAGTACGAATTATCTCGGCGAAATTCCCCGAAGGGACGATAGATGGCGACACCACCTATCTTCACCTCCACAATTTTGTCATGGGACTGGAGGGGAGGGAAATATTCTCCAGTCTCCTGCACTCGTGATTCAGCCCACAAGACTTTCGGACCCCCTGATTCAACGAGCACGTACTCCATGTGTACTCGGAGGGTATTTTGTGGCATCGGGTACGAACCCAGGCCTTCCGATCGGGAGTCCGATGCTCTAACCACTAGGCTACAAACGGCCTCAAAAAATTTCAAACTTTAAGAAGTAGCGTAATGCGAAATTGAATGTCTCTTCCTCTTCAGTTTCGAACCTGGGAACTACCGTTTTATAAAGCAGCCGGTTTAACAATCCCGCTTGCCGAAGCTTATTTTTCTGATAAATAAAATTATCACAAATTTTATTTATCAGTATATATGCTGTATATCATTTTTTCCCAACGGGTCTGCGGGTTGGTATTTACCACTGCTGACCTAGTACGTTCCCTGGGAGTTGGTATCCCTTTTAAGTGCGACACCATATAGATGGAATACCAATTACTGCAATGTAATTTTGACACCCAGTTTCCTCCCCAGAAGGAGGAACTCGAGCTCTGATGATGCGAAACTGTACCAGGGATTTAATTTTGCCAAAGGCATCTAAGCCAAACACAGGTTCTCTAGGGATCTTTAGCATGTTGCATAGTCATACGACATGGACGGTGTCGATTTTCTGTATTATGAAAATCCACCGACTTGGGACAGGATCGAACCCGCAACCTTGGGCGAAACCAACTACGCCACCCCACCGGCTAAATATATCATTGGAAAAGAGCTTAAACAATCATAGGGTGGCAAATGTATCTAATGTTTAAGTAATTTTAGATTATTCTTTTACCAGAATTAATGCCTTGCGTGTTTCACCTTGGCTATCATAGAACTACATCAAATAAATTTTGTTTAATGGAGAAATAAGATTTTTTTATCTTGTGAGCTTCCTTTTTTTAAATCTATTTACTCGGAATCTAAGAAAAAGTGAACTCTTCATAAATAATTGTACACCGCCTCTCCAAACCTTTTTAATTAATCTTCTGTTGAGTTTTTAAAAAATGTCGACACACAGAAAAGCACATTTTTATAAAACTACTAGCTGCATGGCCCGGCGTTGCACGGGCTTTCTCTACTTTTATAAATTTCCCTTCCCCTCACAAAATCAGCGCTTCCAATATTTTTTTTCGAAACTGCTTTGACTTTTTTTTTGTTTCTTCCCCTCCGCTAAGCCTGGGCTTTTATCGAGAGTGTAACTTAATTTCCTCTTTCCATCATGACTCCAGCACTTTTGCGCGGGTGTGTGCGCGTACGATGAGAGCGATTGCTATAATGTCATTAAAATTCTCTTTTTCGAAATTTTTTCACTTCTTTTCACTGTCAGACAGGTTTCTTTCCCCTTCATTTACCCCCTCCGTTGCATGAACACTTTTGAATGTATAACATTGTCATGGAAATTCCCCTTCTCCTCTAGCTATTAGCATTTCCTGTTGTGTGTTTATGTGGATGATTTCTATATTAACGTCATTACAATTCTCTTTTTCGAAATTTCTTCCATAGCTTTTCATTTTCAGACACGTTTCTTTTATATTTCTATAGCCCGGCGTTACAGTGGCTTTTTTGAGTGTAGAACTATTCCTCCCCCCATTATTTACAGATGATGAATTAAAAAATCTTACACATATCTATTGAAATGATTTTTTTTTCTGATCGTTTGAATGTTTGATTAAACATATGTAAGTGTATAAAAAACACTATACATATATAAATTAGGTTGGGGAAAAAGAAATCCATTATTTTTTCGGTAGATGGCTGTAGTGTCGATATCTCGTGAAGTACTGATCAAACAATTTCAAATTTATGCTAGTTGTTAAGGTGACAGTTTACACTAAAAAAATTCTTACGCTGTGTTTTGTTTGGTCTATTCAGTTGTGAGTTACAGGGTGTTAAAAATGGAAGTCAACAAAAAGAAAATTCGGTACATTTTAAAGTTTTTCTTTGATAAAGGCGAAAATGCAAGCCAGGCTGCTGAAATTGTTAATGGTGTTTACGGTGCCGATAGTGTAACAGTTAATTACGTGCAATTTTGGTTTCATCGATTCCGTTCAGGCATTTTTGATGCTTAAGATGCACCCTCGCACGCGCAGGGCCGTCGTCGAAAATGTCGATAAAATCACAGAAATGATCCAAGTTGACCGGCATGTTAGTAGTCGTAGCATCGCCTATGAGCTCAAGATCGACCATAAAGCAGTTTCAAGCCATTTGCGCAAAGTTAGATTCAAAAAGAAGTTCGATGTTTGGGTGCTACACCAATTAACACCAAAAAACATGATTAATCGAATTTTCATCTGTGAAACCTTGGCCAAACGGAATGAAATCGACCCATTTCTTAAACGGATGGTGAATGGGCATGAGAAATGGGTTCCATACGACAATATTGTGCGAAAACGATCGTGGTCAAAGCGTAATGAAGCAGCTCAAACGGTGGCCAAACCAGGACTAACGGCCAGGAAGGCCGTATTGTGTATTTTTTTTGGGAGGGGGGGGGGTGACTAGAAAGGAATAATTTATTATGAGTTGCTTCTGTATGGCCAAACCCTAAATTCAGAGATATCCATCAACGACAGGACCGTTTGAAGCTAGCGATTGACCAGAAACGGCCAGAATTGGCCAACAGAAGAGATGGCGTGTTCCATCAGGACAACGCCAGGCCACACACGTCTGTAGTGACTCGCTAGAAACTCTGGGAGCTTGGTTGGGAAGTTTTAATGCATCCACCAGATAGTCCGGACATGGCACCAAGCGATCACCACCTTTTTCTCACATTGCAAAACTTCCTGAGTGATAAGAAATTGGGATCGAGAGAAGATTGTGAAAATCGATTACTAGAGTTTTTCGCTAATAAGGACCAGGACTACTATGAGAGATGCATTATAAAGCTACCTTTAAAAGAGGGCAACAAATTATACAACAAAACGGTGCATATTTGACCCAAATCAGACAATCCGAAGTATGTTAAATAAAGTCTTGAATTTTATGCAAAAATAATGGATTTCTTTCTCCCCAACCTAAGGTGAAAAGCCTATTCCTAGTTTACATTCACTAAAAAAACATTCAAAAACAAAAGAATATTGTCTGATAAAAATATTTTAGTATTTTATTATAATTTTGTAGTTTTTTCATTCCACTGTGTTTTGTAAATCATTTAAACATGTATCTGACGAGAAAAAAAAGTATATTATACAAAACATATTCATTATTTTAACAATAATTATTTTCTTAGAGCTTAAGGTGATGGCGGGCCATTAGTTTAACACCTTACATGACATCTAGATGGCGTTGGCTATTGCGAAATTTTTGGCACAAATATTTGTCTCAAGATTCCCAAGATGGGCAATAAATTTCTCTCTCGGGTAACCTTTTCATTAATGAAATTCTCCTTCAGCGAAAGGGAACACGCGGGGGCCTAAGGGAGGGTGACGGTTGTCAA